>BPLQ01011770.1:0-280950 GCA_021605075.1 Caerostris darwini
ATATGAACAAGTAAGTAGTATTAAAATTCAGTTCTTGTTCTATCTTGTTTTATCAGTTTGTTTATGTTGGAATTTCTTTTAAAGCCATATTTTATTAATGTTAAAGTTTATTAATAACAGATTTAATTAATGTTAAAGTTAATTAATAACAAATTTAATTAATGTTGAATTTAATTAATAACAAATTCAATTAATGCTAAAATTATAAACAATATTAATGATACAAATGAAAAGATAACAATAGTTATTTTCATTTGTATCATTAATATTGTTATCTTAAGTAAAACTTGAATAAATTGATTAAACTCCACATTTTCTATCAAAAGCGTTCTATATTCATCAGAATTGTGAAATTAAGTAATTTTTATACTTTAATAGGTTAATTAGGGGTTCTATTTTGATACACAAATGAATACAAATATATCCTCATTAATACGCTATTATTAGTTTCACCTGTATGTTTGTTTGTTTGTTTGTAACTGACTCTTTGGGCTCGATTTTGCCCTACTTTAAGTGATCAGATTTAATTTAAACGTAGTAGACTTATCAAAGACCGACGACAATAAAATATTTTGATAAGTTTATTGTCTCATCAGGATTAGGATCGCCAGGATTAGTGATCTTATTTTAACTTATGAAGAGCAATGTAACCTAAGGCATTCAAACCTACGTGGGACCGTGGCACAACGGATAACGCGCCGGACTACGGATCAGGAGATTCCCTGTTCGAATCTTGGCTGGCTCGACATATTCGCATTTAGCCTTTGTTTTACTCACAATTAAATTATTGTAAGAACTATAGTTCCAGTCCTCCGTACCAGGACCTCATTTAAATATTACAGTTTAAAAACACTGAAAAATACGCTTTTAGAGTTAATCAATGCAGAGTTAGTTTAAAAATGTCATACAAAGCGCCCCACGCTTTTAGAACAGTGACATTCATTTTCTCGTCAGTAATTTTATTCTTATGTTAACAATTATTTTTTACTTTTTAGATTGATTAACTCTAAAAGAGTGTTTTTAAACTACAATTTCTTTTGCAACTACAGTTGTAATTGGTTCGGTTTCGTAATGTCCGTCGTTAGCAAAGGCCTGAAGCTTTTAGTTTTGTTTAATTTATTTTAATATTTCCAAAGTTACATTATTGTTTTAAAATGGGAACTTGATTTACACGAATTGACCAATATATTATTTTATTATTTATTATACTTTAATAATTAATTACAAAAATTCAAAATTTGTAAATAATTAAATTCAAAAAATTCAAATGCTTTTCATAAATTGCTTCTTGACTTGACAATTTTCTATGAAAAGTTTTTAATTTTCTTTACAGACATAGTAATTTTATAGTGGTACTAAAATGACAATGGCAAAATCAAATATTTATATTGCTAATTATAAACTAATGAGCAAATGTCTGTAACAAGTTAAAAGTAGATGAATAAATTCAAACTATTGTTGAAAAATATTTAAAGGTCGCCTATTGTAAATTAGCGATATGTTTACACCATAAGCTAAAAACTTATGTCTTAGAAAGCCAGCCAATCAGAAGCCTTAATGGTAGGAGATCAGGCTTCCAATTATCAATGTTGATTATCTAATTACCTACAATGTGAAACTTTAGTTATTCTGTAGAAAACCTACCTTTATGATGATGCTACTGCATACAATGTGATATATTATGTATGTACATTGTACAGTCGACAAAAGAATAGAAAACTTTAGGAAGATCAAAATCAGGGGTGGCCAGCAGGCCAGCTGGTATTTGCTATATATTAAATATTATATTATATATATAATATTTTATATTGAATATTTTCCCGGCCCGTGAGATTTATCGTACTTTTACAAAATAAATTTATTTTATAATGGCCAAAGCAATGAAAGCCAGTAGAAAGAAAATGCATTATGTGTGCATCCATATATTCAAAAATTAACTGTCGAAATTATGAGAAATAATTAACTTTGATTTAAAATAATATTCTTTGAATATATGACAGATATTGTCTATTTTATTTATGAGTTTACAGTTCGCAGAATAATTAAATTATATTCTACGAACTCATGATGCGCGCGCATCTAATATAGCAGGTTCTATGTTTCTCTTTAAGTGACCTCAGTGACGCAGTGACAATCCCTAGATACGCACTGTTGTTTGGGGATAGCAGAGCAAACCAGATTCTTAGTTGAAGTTTTAGAGCTCTTCGTTAAACTTAAACTTGTGAATCGTTTTTTTTTCAAAAATGAAATTGACCAAATACAAAACACGCCGAAACCTAACGGACGCTAACCTGCAACACCCATTACGATGTGTAAATACCCAAACTGAGAACGATTTGCAAAAGCTAAGTGAAAGAGTGGAGAAACACTTACCGCGCTAGTAAAATAAATATATATTTTTTTTTATTCCTGTTTATATATTTTCCATATTTAATTTTTAGTGTTATATATTTCTTTACAATGTGCGTTTAGTATCATTATTATTATATTATCTATGTTTTCATGAAAGAATAGTAGTAAATACAAAAATAATAACTCCTTTTGTTTCAATTTTTCGCTCCAAAAAATGTCTATAGGTGGTCTGAATCTAATATGGGGATAAATAATTTTACATGCGGCCTGCGGAGTTTTAATGCATTTCAAAAGTGGCCCACAAGATCATTTGGGTTGGCCACACTTGATCAAACTACTCAAAGTCGATTTTTCAAGGGTTTTTTTCAATGGAATGTATGCGCAAGCTTAATAAACTTGGCAATATCGATAAAGATAGCCAGTATAATGATGATCATTATGAATGATGCATCGATGAAGAACTACCAGTATTTCTGATCAGCTTAAATTTTAAATCTAGATCTTCTTTATATAAAAATCTTATGAATTTAAAGAAAGGATTCTAACTAATATTTTTTATTTTTAGTACAATAGAAAATATAATACTATTATTAAAAATTTGCAGGTATATTTTTGGAGGAATAAAGTATTTATTAATAAAATTTCTGTAGTATTACTTGTTTTATTACTATCAAATAATGGTATTGAAATGTTTGTGTAATAAGAATTAGCAAATATGAAGCAAGGAATTATACCTTTCTTCATAACTTTTCAACGCTTTCCTTTTTTAAAAAAAAATAATTCAGCACGCAATATGTTAAGAACACTAAAAGTTTAAAATACGGGGAAAAAAGCTGTTAAAATAATATCTTTCTGTAGATTTTTATTTAAAGAAAAGAGAAAATTTGCTCCATGAAAATGTTTAGTTCATTTAAAAGAAATCGGAAAAATTTCATTACACATGTGTGCGAGTTTATAAATGGGTTCATTTCCTCAAAATGTTCTTTTTTAGAAAAAGCATTTACTGCATTATATTAAATGCATTATATTAAGAAAATAAATAAGAAATAAGTATCAAGAAAAAGTTCGAATTTGTTTATTTTCATGATCATAAATGATTCTAAAATCTACAAATCTTCTCAAAGAAATTTTTATTTATGAAAATATAGGTATTACCTTCAAAATGCTAGGGATTTTAAATAATTTTGATACCGATTTATAGAAAAATATATATAAAAAGTACGAGGAATTAAATCTTAATTAGAGCATATAAAATTTATGCATGGATATACTATGCTAAAAATACATCAAAAAAATATTTTACCAATAATATTCATTTCATTTAAATAAATAGATACCAGAATATAGTCGATAATTTTTTATAAAAGTATTTTATGTATTATATTAATAAAAAATAAAGTTAAGAGTTTAACATTTTTTTTAAAAAATAATTTTAATTACAAAATAATATTTCAATTCTATATTTATTTCTAATACCAAATATACTTTTCATCGGCCTTTCAAAGCTATGTAAATAATAAATTTTATGATTATCTTGGCATTTTTTTATTGCAACAATCATATCTATTTTTTCTATGTTAGAACTACGCTAATTGATTATATCGTAACCGTGCTTCCTCTTACGCACTGGCAAGAAGACCCCTATGGTGTTCAGGAGAAATGGTCAGTAGGCCTTGAGACTCTCACCCGACGGGAAATACTGCGTAACTTGCGCTCCGAGAAGAAATATATTTAGGACAATATATTTAGAAATATATATGAGTCTGATGGCCGAGTGACTAACGCATTGGCGCTCGGTGCCACAGGTCCAGGTGCCACAGGTTCCGGTCCAAGTCCCGGTTGTACCATGGATGTTTGTAGTGGTTCGGAATCCACTTTAAACCATAGGTCCCGGTTTAATTTGTCTTCCTTGGGCTGACAACACTACCCCGTAAAAAGAAAAACATTTCTCGTCTCATAATATGCCAGTAGGCAGATAGCCTTGGTCCACAATTAGGCTGTCGCGCTACTGATGAGAATGAATTCTTTTATTTCGATTCCCGTCTGTTGACGTCCTCATCTTTAACTCTAACATCTGATTGAATAGCTTATTTTCTTAGGCGACATTACAAGTTTAACAATAAAAACCAGTGCGAAATTTAATAAAGCGTTCTTCTCTAGAAATAGCGGCCTGGTGGCCAAGTGACTAGCACTCTTGCCTTTGGTACCACAGGCTTCAGGTTCGAATCCTGGCCCTGGCATGGATGTTTGTTAAGTGGTTCGGAATCCATTTTAAACTGTAGGTCCCGGTCTGTTTAGCCCTCGTGTGCACAAGATGATCGTAGAGTGATAAACCAAATCAAACCAACCTCTAGAAATATTTACTTTTCTCCTTGCTATATTTCCTAAAAAAGGCCCATAGTAATTCTAAATATTTTGAACTGATTCCTAGATATGCTAACTGTGCCCCACTAAAGGATTGAACTTCATTGTACAATTTCTACTTTTCGTCTGTTTGTTTTAGCTTTAAATTCTCCGATTCTTCTGGATTTGCTAGTTTTACAATTCTACAATATAAAATTTTTCACTCTTAGTTAAAAATTCTAATTTGCAATTTCATTATTTTGCTCTCTTTTCTCTCTGGTTTCGAATTCTAAACTTAATTGTTTAGCTAAATTATGTAAACAAGTAACCACAGCAACTTACATACACAAACACACACACACACACACATATATATATATATATATACACTGGTGGATAAAATTAAGAGATGGAAGACATTTTCCCAAATATCTGAAAAAATACTAAATATAAATAAATGAAATTTGGTATGGATGTAACTTATTCCATGATAATAAAGTATGCAAAACAAAAATGAAAGTGCCATTCACTGGCATGACCTATTGCCAATAAATCCAATGTAGTCTGAACTTAAGGATTAAAGATGACAATAAAAGTGAGGCTTGTACAGTGTGTGTTGCCTCTAGTATGGTGTATGGTCACCCCTGGCAGACAGACAGCATGCACAACGAGTATGCATGCTGTTAATAAGGGAGTTAAAGAGGGCTTGTGGAAGACCCTCCCATTCTACCACCAGAGCAATTTTTAACTCCAGAATGGTTCTGGGGGAGGTTGGCGCATCGCAATAGCTCTCCCAAGAGCATCCCAAGTATGTTCAATAGGATTCAGGTCAGGGGATTTGGCTGGCCAATCCATTCGTTGAATATCCTCGTTTTCCAGATACTCATCAACCATGAGAGCCCTATGTGGTCGCGCATTGTCGTCCATAAAAATGAGCTTAGGGCCAACAGCGCCCCTGAAAAGACGCACATAGGGCTCTAGACCTCCTGCCTGTACCTCTGGGCATTCACGGAACCATTGTCAAACACATGGAGTGGTGTGCGGGTATCTTGCATGATCCCTGCCCAAACCATGACTCCTCCACCAGCATAATGGTTCCTTTCGATAATGTTGCTAGAATGGTATCGGGTTCCAGGTTCCCTCCATATCAATAACCGTCCAGAATCAGGTTGTAGACAGAATCTGGACTCATCGGCGAAGAGAACATTAGCCCATTGAAGCTGGGTCCAATTTTGATGTTGTCTGCACCATTCTGCACGCGCTCTTTTGTGGGAGGGAGGGAGTGGGATGCAAATAGCGGGCTTCCTGGCATACAGCCCTCTTTCATGGAGTCTCCTGGAAACTGTCTTACTCGAAATTGATGTTCCTGTAGCAGCTGCGAGGCCCCTAGACAATTGAGTGGCTGCAGCCATCCTCTGGCACTTAGTTGAAAGGAACAAATACTGGTCTTCATTGGCCGTTGTAGCCCTCGGACGACCTTGTCCTGGTCATCTGCATACTGTCCCACTAGTTTTAAATTGACTCCACAAATTGGAAATGACGCTTGGTGTTATATCCAATTCCCTAGCAACTTGAGCTTGGGACTGGCCTGCCTCAAGTCTACCCACAATTCTCCACCTCATACCTTCGTCTAAACGATTATGTTCACTCATTTAACCTAAAAACCAGCAAGAAAAAAAAAGATTATTCAAAAATTGCACTAAAATCTGCAACTGTGTTGAAGAGTGGAATGAGATGAACAGCTCGATGCGGACTTTTATACCTCCTGCTAGCTTAGCAACGCCCACAAGAATACGTAAACTTATCTCAGGGCCAATAGCGCTACAGTGACCATATATGGCAATCAACTGTCCAGGTTTTGTGCGGTATTTTTAGAGAAATGTGCGAAAATGCATTTCATCTCTTAATTTTGTCCACCAGTGTATATATATATATATATATTTGTGTATTTGTGTGCGCTCGTATATGTACATGTCTTTACGGAAATGATCATGCATACATACATATTCATGCAAAGACAGGCGTACACACATGTATACATACAAATTCACATGCTTACTTTTCTCATACATAGACACGTACATATGCACATTCTCATAAATGGGTATATGTGCATGTATGCTTATACGTGTGTATGTATGAGAATGGGCATGCATGTCCTAGTGCATATTTATGACTGTAAATGTATATGTATATGACTGTAAATGTACGCACATTCATTTATGAGTAGACACACACAAAAACACAGATATATAAGTGCTCAATAACATTCTACACTCGCATAAACATGTATTCACGGATACAAACTTGCATATCCACATATAATAGCACACATTTACACGCATACATACATACAAACAAACAAACAAACATGTATTTAAACACATAGACATTCACATTTTTACACATACATATATACTTCCATATTTAAATATCTTTATATACATACACATGAGTAAACGCTCACATACATATATTTACATGCATAAATATACACAGATAAAAATATTTGGGGGTGAATCCAAAAACGGATAAATGTTCAAGTAAACATTCAAATGCATTTGCGTACATACGTAAGTAAACATGTACTTATAGATGAGGGTACACAAATAATTGTGCTGACTGTATTAATTATTAAACCTTCATTGTCGGCTGGTGTTATAAGATCAAATCAATCAACTTCCGGTCAATTTGTCAATCAATTCATATCAATTTTTCGATTCATTGGCTTCTTCTACTACCGTATTTTAAAGCCGTTTGCCGCCAATGGATATCTTTGGCATAATTTTCATTTGATGAGTTGGAACAAATTTAATTTAAACATGAGTTGGAACAAAGTATTACAGATGATACGTTTGTGCAAAATCACGTTCCGCATAACAATACTTTCCTAAGATATTTTGTTGAAAGTTGTGTAGCATGAACTTGCCACATTTGTCAGAAATGTAAAGTATCCTGAATATACGAAATCTGTCCATTCGTAATTGTCACTAATAGTAATCACATCAACATGATTGGCGCAACAGCCCCATGGTGGGCAGGTCATCTACTAGCTGATTTCGAAATATGAGAGGGTTTTTTTTACGAGATAGGGTTGACAGTCCTACGCTCTACAGCGATGTTAGACTGGGACCTACAGTTTAAAGTGAATTCCGAACCACTGCAAACATTAGTGGCACCGCCGGGACTCGAACCCGAAACCTGTGGTACCGAGCGCCAGAGCGCTAGCCACTCGGCCATTCAGGTCCAATAATAATCACATACGGGTACATAATAAAAAAATTTCTATTTTTTTTTTCTTAACATCTAAAATTCCTTTCAATTAATCATCAAGTAAAAAGTTTAAATAGTTAACTATTGATTTTGATGATTACTAATTTTTTCACTCAAAAATATTCATTTTTGGACAGATTATTTAAGTACAAAAGCATATGTAGATTAATAAAGTAACAATACTTATCTAAAATTTTGAAAACTGAAAATGAAAAATTATAAAAAGTAGTAATAGAATCGAACGAATTTATTCAAATAACGTAATGTCATCGCAAGCATCAGTTTCCAAACTATAAAAACTGAACTTATCAGCAGAAAAAATGTAAAATTGCTTTACTTTAAATATCGTCGTTCCTAATTTATTCATACCAGAGGATTTTCTCACTGATATTTGATTGCATCTGGTTTTAGATTTTGCATGTGGTTTTTGATTACGGTCTTTAGAAAAGACCTAAACGACACGCCAAAAAACCACATGCAATCAAATAACTAACTAGATTTTGACAAATAACTAATTTTAATATTTTTAATTTGTCTCATTTTGTTATTTTAATTAGTTTTTGTGAGGATGGTATTTCTTTTAAAATTAAATATTTTCTTGTATGCAATGTAAAGTTTATACTTTTTTCAGTTTGATAAACTGGTAATATTTTTCGAATGTTTAATTTTACATGTCTAATATTTTCGATCATTTTTATTATCTACTTTGTGTATTGAAAAATCAATAGTACTTATTTTCTTTTATTTGTCTTTCTTGAAAATGCACCTTTTCTATTTTTTTAAAAAAAGAAAAAAATATATTCTATGAAACTTATATTATATTCTGATCGATAGTACATTTTCTATTTTTTATTAAAAAAAGGTTAAATAAAAATGACAAAAATCTTGTTCTTTAAAGTTAGAAGTTCTATAAAGCTTCTATAAACTTACGTTCGATAGCATCATCATCATTGTCTTAACAGCCCAGTGTGCGCCAAGGCCGTCTACCTATTGGTAGATTTCGAGACGAGAGATGTTTTTCTTTTTTTATGGGGTAGAGCTGTCAGCGCTACGCCCAATGCTCAACAATCATATGAGACCGGTACCTACGGCTTAAAGTGGATTCCGAACCACTACAAACATACATGGCACTGCCGGAACTCGAACCCGAAACCTGTGGTACCGAGCGCCAGAACGCTAGCCGCTCGGCCATTCAGGCCCCTCACGTTCGATAGCACCTTTTCTATTTTTTTTAAAAAAGAAGTTATATTCTATAAAACTTCTATTAAATTCTGATCTATAGTACATTTTCTATTTTTTATTAAATAAAAGGCGAAATTCTGTTCAATAAAACTTAGATGGTATTTTTTTTCTTAATCAATCGTTTTTTATAAAAAAACATACTAAAAATATAACGAAAGTATTACAATTACTACTTATTTAAATAAATAAAAATTGTAATTTATGATTGCAAATGAGTGTTAAAATCTAAATGATATTATAGGTTTTTCCCTTATTGTAAACATAATTGGCATTTAAAATCTTTATTTTTAATTTGTTTCTCACTCATTTAAAAAAAATCTTATTTAAATTTAACCTATTTATTTTTATGTTAAATGGCCATTTAGTTTAGTTATTTTATTTGCATATGTAAAAAAAATAATAATGCTCACATATAAATAAAGAAAAGATCTTGTGATTGCTATCGTATTAACACAGTTCATCAATGAACTTTATTAACATAAGTCACTATAAAATACTGATCCAAGTAAGGCTGAAAAATATAATAAATGTAAGTTCGTTAGCGCTCTCTATGTTTATATGTTTCCTAATATTTCAGAAAGTGGTTGAAAGACATCAATGGATTTTTAAAGACTGGAAACACTAAAATGTGGGCAATTTTTATTATGATTTTTACAAGGTTGCTTCATAATACAAAAAAACAAATTAAAAAAAAACAGACAGCCTAAACAATACAAAAAAAGGTCTTAACGTATGGACAATAAAAATTGTTTACAAATATAAGAGATGTGAGCAAAATGAAGTAAAACCATCAATTACTTCGTTGTTTTGTTTTCGGGTAATTTGTTTAATTTTTAGAATTGTTATTTTATGGCTAACATTAAATAAGAGTTTTTGTATTCTAGAACAACCTGGTTAAAAATATGAAAAATATTTCAATGTTTTAATACAACAAATACTGATTAGCAAAATCAGTTGATTGCAAATCTATAATCGTATAAATAAAAAAATAAGTTCTTGTATTTTTTTTTTAATTATAAACTCCAGGAAATATATTAACTTATTGTAAAACGTCAAATTAAATTAACTAAAATAAAAATATTAGAAAGTCAAATTTTAAATAAAAATCAAGGAATGTAATTTAACAAACAATTTGATTTTTAAAACTATTTTTACAAACTCATTCATCCTTTCTTTTACGTTCTGATCTGGATTCACTGCAATGCCTAATAGTAGAATTTACAAAATTATATTGCCAAGATTGTATTGGCCCTTATTTTATTTTATTTAAACTTTTTTTCTATATTTTATTGAAATATAGAATATTTAAAATATAGAAAATTAATTTATTTGAAATAATTAAAATATTAAAATTAAAATATTTGAAATATAGAATCTTATATTTCAAATATCTTTTTTATTCGAGAATTTTCGACTTCATGAAAAATATAACAAACCATGCTTTATATTTTGCCATTATTTTGTTTTGAGATACAAACTGATCTGGATTCAATTCAATGCCTAAATGTAAACTATACAAAATTGTATTACCAAGATTGTAATGATTCTTATCTTATTTTATTTAAACTTATTTTTACATTCCATTCGAATGTTTTAATTAGAATTATTTAACTATTAATTAGAACTTATTATTTAATTATTAATTAATTATTTATTTATTAATTAGAACTCCTATATTTCTAGCATCTATTTTATTCAAGAATTTTCGATTTAGTGAAAAAAAATCTAACAAAACATGTTTTATGTTTTGCCATTATTTTGTTTTGAGATACATACTAGACCGGATTCATTTCAATGCTTAATTGTAGACTATACAAAACCACATCGACAAGATTGTAATGATTCTTATTTTTATTTTATTTAGGCATTAAACTTTTTTTTCTAAATTCTATTGGATTGTTTTAATTAGAGTTTAGTATTCTTATATTTCTAACATCTATTTTTTTCCAAAGTTCTCGACTTCGTGAAAAAATAACAAAACATGTTTTGCCATTATTTTGTTTATAGATACATAATTTTTTAGTTATTTTACTAAAAACTATTAATAAAAAGATGGTATGTAACTTTCTCTAGTGAATAAAAAGAAAAATAACAATTTGTAACAAAATGATAAAAATAATTCTGTTTATTTTTTTATAAATATTTTTTAATCGATATATATTTAACTTACAATATTTTAACTGATGCATTTTTTTATTTTGGGCCCGACGGCTGAGGAACTAGTGCTCTGGCCTCTCGGTGCCAGGGTTTCGGGCCCGAGATCCAGTGGTGCCATTAATGCTTGTAGTGGTTCGGAATCCACTTTAAACCTTAGGTCTCAGTCTAACATGACTGTAAGATGTAGTGCTGACAAACCTACCACATAAAAAAAAAGAAAACAATATCTCCTGTCTCAAAATCTGCCAGTAGGAAGATGGCCTTGGCTCACCATGGAGCAGTTGCGCCAATGTGGAAGAATTTTTTATTTTATGTTGATGTAGAATGGAGAAAAATTACCCCAAAGTATATATTAATAATTATATTTCATATAATGCTTCATAATATGTTAATGTTCTGAAAAATTAATATTAAATTTAGATTTTCACATAATATTTCAATATAATAAAGGAAGCAATAATTAATATTATAGTAGTTACTGATATAAATTATTGATATATTTACATGTTTACTAAAGATTTTAACTTTTTTACATAACACTTCTTGTTTTAGAAAATTAATATAAAAAAAAAAATTTCCCCTTGAATCATGCAAACGACATTAAAAAAGTTGCATTCATTGTTTAAAATAAGCATTCTGAAATTCAGATCATGAAATACATTAATCTTGATTTTATTATAAATAACTATTGTTAAAAATGAAATATCTTAACACATAAATATATAATATATCCTTTTTCAATTCCTTCTATTAGCTCACACTATCCCTATATATATCTTGTTCAAATTTTCAATCGTTCATAAAATACTTGTTATTCATCCACTCAAGTTCAAATACATTTTTTTAACTTGTAATGGATGACACTGGATGTTAATACAGTTTTTTCAAATATTAATTCATTAATTAAATTTAATTAATTATTTGTACTTTTTTTTAGATTTAAGTTGCATATATCTACCAATAGATGGCTCCAGATAAACCTAAAAAAATGAATGAACATTATTTATAAAGGACTTTCTGCAATATAATGAAAAAAAGAAGAAATTGACTTTAAAAAATTTGTTTTTATATTACTTGTTATGACATAAAATTATCATGTTAATAATAGGATTGATAGAGGATGTGGTTAAAATAAATCATATCATAAGTTTAAATCATATATAAATAGTTTTATGCGGCGAGGAAACAAAACCTTAAATCGCTTAAATTTGATGGAAGACATTTTTTTATTACTACATTTTCAAAGCTAGTCAATTACTTTCTGAAATCATTATGGAATCTCTGTTTAGTTCAATACCATAAGAAATCTTTTTTTATATTAAAATAGGAATCTTTGAAACGTTTGCTTTTTCAAATAACAATTCATGATATATTTCATGATTTGTTTTTCAATTTTGCTAACACTATCTATATAGTTTAAATAAATTCCTTTTTAAATTTCAGCCTTCTTTTCATAACAATTGGAATTTTTTGTGTTGAATTATACTAATAGATGATCAGCTACGTTGTTAAATATTTTTAGTTCAAATTGCATTGCAGATACCCTATATTGTTTATTTTAAACAATTTCAACAAAAAATTTTGACGGAAAAATTATATTCCAAATACTTTGGTTGGCCTTTAGTAGTTAAAAATACTTTGGTTGTTTAAATAAACTGTGTAAATAAATAATGTAAACAGTTTTCAAATTCATAATCGTTTTTAATTTTATGTGTAAAGCAGCAACGATAATACTCAAAACAATTTTATTTTATCGATCAAAATAATAAAAAATAGAAATAAATCTGAGAAAAATTTTTTATCAGGCAGCTTGATAATCGATAGGAAACATTTAAACACTCTTCCCTTGAGTCTGTTCGTTTCTGAAAGCAGTTACTGCAACGAAGGCCAGCAGCGAATATAAGACCTAATATGAGACTTAATATGAGACCTTCTGAATGCTAGCTGTGTATGTTACCGTCGTACTATGAATCGTCATTCTGTTTGATTCTATTGTGTTTCTGTTTGACGGATTGCCTATTTATTTAACGAAAGAAGGCTGATTTCCTTTACGAAATATTGCCGATTTTTTTAGTATCCTTAAATAGTAATCAGCGTTATGGCATTTCCTTTTTTTACATCAAAAAATGCATCCTAAAATACCAAAAATATTCTTGATTTGTAGAGTTTCGGGAATAACTGATCAACATTTGTATTATCTTAAGGAAGAAACACTGGAAAATCCCATCTGACAAATTGAACTTAATGCAATAAAATCTCTCTTCGTGGCTTGCATTTTTTAAATGCACTGCAACACAGAAAACTGCACTAATGCAATTCCGCAATTCTTTTTGTTGACGAAATACTAAGTTTTTATATTTTAATTTAATGTAAAAACTACTTATAAAAATAAATTTTCTTATAAAATATAATTAAATTTATTTTATCTTGCAATGTATTTTACTAATAGTTTTATAAATATAAAATGTTCATTTGATAAAAATCATTTAATATAATTTTAGCAACTTTTTATTTTCAATAATTCAATTAATTCAGAATACTAAATTAAATTAAAAATACAAACTAATTTCTAAGGCAACTTTCTATTTACGTACCCTGAAAAATTAGATAATCATGATTCATTAAGGCAAATAAAACTGAATTTAATTAACGCATTCAGTTAATTAACCCAGATTAGCATTTAGACATATTTAACATATGTCTTCTCATTCTGATCAAAGCTAAATTAATCAAATTTTCTGTTTCTACACTATTATCTCTCCAAACACTCTTTGTAAATGACATTGAACAGAAATATTATAGAATTAACTTCCATAATTAAATAATGCAATGCCTGATAAATATGGTGCATGTTAAAAAAGGTTATACCATGAAACACTTTAAAATGTATTAATTTTTTTAATATCGTTAACTTCAGAAGTATAAGAAGCAAGAAAAAGTAAACTTTTTTGCTTATGAAATACTAAGTTTTAATATTTTAATTTAATGCTAAATACTAGCAAAATGTACAGCTATTTTGCTATAATTTTTCACAAAATATAGCTAAATTTATTTTACCTTATACTTTGCTACTTTTGCTACTTATACTGCTTATACTTATTTTTTATGCATTTTTAATGCACATGGTGTTATATCAGAAGTCACATGATGCCATGTCCATTTGATCAAAATCATTTAATATATTTTTTAAGTTATTCCTTAAAAGTAATTCTTTTTATATACGATGCATAATATCAATTAATACATACAACTGACAATATTTCCTTGAATCAACGGAAATTTCAGTAACTAAATCAGCTGTATAAATATTTTAATACAGAAGAAAAAAATGATAAAGTTTATATTCAATTTAACAGCTGCAAGTATCTGTTCGGGCTGAAAAACTGATTTTATAATATATTACTATTTTTTATTGTGCCAAATAATTTATTTTTCTCATTTTTTGAAAAATCGATTTTAAATTTTTTTTTGTTATACATTGTAAAAGACATTATATAGGATAAGTAGAAGAATTTTAGAAATACTATTCCAAATGTAACGCGTACCTTCTTTATTATACAGAATTATTAATGGTTTTTTTTCAATAAGTTAGAAAGTATTTTAGTATTGTGCTCAAGTAATGCGCTACATTTTATGAATTTTGAAGTTTGCATGCAAAACTAAATAATTGAATTTTTGAAAAAATATGTTTTACTATATAATATACTATTTTATTTTTCTAATAAATGGAACGTAATGGCCGAGTGGCTAGAGCTCGGTACCACAGGTTTACCGGCCAAGTGTGCCATGGATGTTTATAGTGGTTCGGATTCCACTTTAAACCATGTAAAACCATTAAAACCGTAAGAAATACAGTGACTATTGCTAACTCTACTAGTGAGAATCTAACTGTCATCCTTTGGCCTCCTAGCTAACACTTGGTGCAGTTTGACAGTAGCTACGAGCAGACCAAATAATACAACGTAATATAATTTTAAAATATTTGCTTCTAGAATTCCATCAGATTACCAAGCTCATTGAAACAAATTTCGCAATCAGAAAATTGATTTTGCAACATTTAATAATTTTCAAAACTATGCAAGCAAAAATTGCTTCACATTGATAATAATCACCACAGTCGCCAATTAATCATGAATTAGATGTTTACTTAATTGTTATACATCGTTCATCGATCACGTTTTAAAAACTTTTGGAAATGGCTGACGAAAGCCATCGAGTTAACTGGAAATGTCAAATCAATTTGATACTTTAATTACAGTATGCATGGTATGAAGAGTAAATTTTCACAACATTTAAAAGAAGCGTTACGAAGCTAGGTGAAACGCAGTTAAATTTGTTATCTAGTTTAACCTTGAAAGTATTATGTTCCAGTAGGTTGACCTTTGACATATCGTAAACACTAAAAAGCACTTTAAAAATATTATCTAAACAGTATCATAACACTCGTGTTATTCCATTCCTATTCTACGATAGTTAGTTTCTTTTTAAGTAATAGTGTTTATAGATAAATACTATTACAACCATGAATAAAATTCGTATATTTAATAAGTGGATAATACTATTAACTTCAGTTTGACTTTCGATGTACCGTAAACAATAAAGTGAACTTTACAAAAAGGTAAAGTAAACAGCATCTTTACAAAAGTTTCATTCCCATTTTACCTTTAATAATTTCTGTCCTTTGATAGTAGTGTTTACATTTGAGGTAATTGGCCTAGTAGTGTTTACATTTTTGGCCTGATGGCTCCAAATATAAACAATCTGAATCTGGTGAATCTGAAATAATTGACTAGAATCTGGTGCTCGGTACAACAGAGTTCGAAAAAAGAAAAACAATATCTCGTGTTTTGGAATCTGATAGTAGGTAGAAGGTTTTGGTACACCATGGTGTTGTCGCGCCATTGAAAAAGAAGTATTTGCATTTACTAAAATGGGGATATGTTACAGGAAAGAATATAAAACATTTTAGAAAATATTTTATAACATTCTTCAATAAATAATTCTTTTATAACATTCTTCAATAAACAATTCTTTTATAACATTTTTTAATTAAATTTCAAATCAGTAGATGTTATATTAGTGATTTTAACTTTCTTTAATACAATTTCTCTACTAAACTTTAAAAAATTATTATTTGATACTTTAATTAAAGTTCATCATTTAAACGATAAGATAAAATTAATTTTATCCTATTTAAAAATGATTTTTAAGTTTATGAAGAATGAAAAATCAAAAATTAAATTAGATGTACAGAAAATTAATAATTTGTAAAATTATTTGAGAAACTTCTATTAATATTAAATTATTATAGACACACATCTATTAATTATTTATTAAAAAGTACCATATCCATTTGAAGGTTCAAAACTTGGTTCCCAACTTTGTTTTATTAATAAATTTATTTTTTAATAAACATTTTAATTAAATGCTTTCCGCTTTGCCTTTGGTTCTGCATAAATTCCTTCTCATTTTGATAGAAAGATTTAATTTACTTTAAAATTACGATTATTTATCAATTTATCAATGATTATTTATTATTGCCAATTATTGTTAATTATTTATGAGACATGACTCATCCATTCATAGAAAATGGTTTAAAGGAGATTCAAAGTTTGATTCCCTACTTCATTTTATTAATAAATATATTTTTTAACAAACATTTAAATTATATGCTTTCTACTTTATCATTATTTAGTTGGTTCTGTATAAATTCTTTCACATTTGATAGAAAGATACTCCAATGAGTTTAATATGCTTTAAAACTATCTATTATTTATTAATTTGTAATTAATTATTTATTATTGTAAATTATTGCTAATTATTTATTATTGTAAATTATTGTTAATTATTTATTAGGCAACGCTCATTCCATTTTTAGGAAAAGGTTAAAAACTTGGTTCCCAATTTCTTTTTATTAATAAATTTATTTTTATAAACATTTTAATTATTTGCTTTCTGCTTTACCATTATCTAGTTGGTTTTGTATAAATTCCATCTCATTTGATAGAAAGTTATCGCAACGAGTTTAATTTGCTTCAAAAGTATCATTTATTTATTAATTTGTCAATAATTATTTACTATTATTATCAATCATTGTTAATTATTTTTAAACATGACACACCCATTTGTCGGCAGAGGTTTAAGGCTCGGTTCCCAACTTCCTTTAATTAATTTAATTAATAATTAAATGATAATAGCTCATTTTGATTGTATGATTTATTATCATCTTGATTATGCCTGAATTTTTTCTTACTTGATTCTTAATTGATAGATTTTAGATTTTATTTTAGATTTTTATTTCTTACTTGACTGAAAATCAACAAATCAGTTATAGGCATTGTTTACTTAGAGATATTTGATCGGGATTTTATAATTAAAGATAATGCACATTTTAATTAAATGCTTTGTTTTTATGAACACTTGTAAATATGAATATCGTGATTGTAAAATTAAATGGTAAAGAACGCTCATTAGTTGCATGCCTTAAATTTATGAATACTCCTAAAAATTTTTAATTTTTAATTTATTTGTTAATTAGTCATTATTAATTATTTGCCAATCAGTCACTTATTGTTAATTATTTAACCTATATATATTGTTAATTATTATACATATTGTTAACTATTATTAGTGGAAGTGATTCATCTATCCAAGCAAGAGGTTGAAAGCTTGGCTCTTAAATTTTTTTTATTTATTAATTTTAAAAATTAAATGATAAACAACTCGCATTTTAATTACATGCTTTATTTTTACGAATACTCCTACAAATGGTCAATTATTAATTAATTTGTTAATCAGTCACATATTGTCATTATTTTTTATTTGTTAATCAGTCACATATTGTTAATTAATTATCAAAAGTGATTCCTCTATTCGAGGAAGAGGTAGCAAGCTTGGTTGCAAACTTTTTTATCAATTAATTTTTAAAAATGAAATAATATTTTTAAGAAAATTAATTTAGGAACTTAAAATTTTATAAAAGTTTAAACAAAAAGAAATAATTCTACCATTGTTTTCGTATAACAAAAAAAAAAAAAAAAAAACCTTTAAATAGTTCAGAAATTTTTGAATGAGGATAAAATATAGCATAGTACTAACATAGTAAAATATAACATAACATAGTACATAACTAACTATTAAATCTATCTAAAAATCTATTTTAAGCCATCTATTATCGGGGCTATGTAGGAATATTTATGTAAGTAACAAACAGCGTCAATATTGAAACAGACTGTTTCACGTATGAAAAAAACAAGTAATGAGAAAACCATTTCGAAAAAACATCTGTTACAAGAAACACGCTTGTAAAATCTGTTATTTACCATAAAAAAGTCTAAACAAGATTCTACATTCTACATTAGCGAATGGTAATTTGTTTAGTTTTATTATCTTTCCAAATGCCATGTTCACTACATATGCACACATTATGCAGCTGTATACATTCACATTAAAATGAATTTATTCATTCTGAGTTAACGGCATCTGAATAAAATTAGAATTCACAACAAGAAAATAGCAGGTGTTCACCTTAATACATGTGAATGGGTTTTTCTACGTTATTAACGAAAAACCAGGAAATAGCACATTGTTCTTTTAAATTTTGGACATAGAAGGTATTTTTATTGATGCTTTTTATTCTATAATTAATTGTATTTCATATTCTAAACTAGGAATGGCCAAAAATAAGTGATCTTGCCGGTCACTTTGGAAATGCATCATAAATCCGCGAGTCGCATGTAAAATTATATATCCCCATATTAAATTTAGACCCACAATAGACATTTTTTTTTAATATAAAATATATATAAATAAAAACAAAGTAAAAAAATGAAATCATTAAAAATTATTTATTTTACTAGTGTGATATTTGTTTCTCTACTCTTTCACTTAGATTTTGCAAATCGATCTCAATTTGGATATTTGCACATCGTAATTGGTGTTGTAGGTTAGCGTCTGTTATGACTGAGCATGTTTTGTGTTTGATCCATTTCATTTTAGAAAAAGAAAACGATTCGCAGGTGTAAGTTAAACTAAAAGCGCTAGCAACTTTAATTAAGAGTCTGGTTTGCTCTGTTATCAAGAATCAGCTGTGTGTATCTAGGGATGGTCACTACGTCATTGAGGTCATTTAATGTGAACTACAGAACATCTTATATTAGATGTTCCAAGATGCGAGCTCGCATCATGAGTTCGCAGAATATAATTTAATTATTCTGCGAACTCATATCTGTAATCTCATAAATAAAACAGACAATATCTGTCATATATTCGCAAGAATATTATTTTTAAAATCAAAGTTAATTTTTTCTCATAATTTCGACAGTTAAGTTTTTAATATATGGATGCATACATAATGTAATTTTTTAAGTCTACATCGTATGTTGATTTTAACTATTTTAGCCATAAAATAAATATATGTGGGAAATATAATAATATAATGTATAAGTGGGAAAAATCTCACGGGCCGGAAAAATATTCAAGGCTGGCCGCGGGTTGACCACCCCTGTTCTGAACGTTAAAAACGTTATTGTCTCCAACCATTCATTTTATTTAAAAAGATTTCAAAATGTTAACTAAGAAAGTCAAAAATATTTTCCATGCTTTTTTATCTTTCATTACTAATTAAAAAAATTAGAAAATAATATTTATCGATTTGTGGAAAATATAAAGTTTTAACATTGTTGCTTTAAATTCTTATCAATCGACTTTCTGTAATTATTAATATTATCAGGATAGGCTTGAAATCATTGAGTAAGTAAGAAAAAAAAATTTTAATGTATCGTCTCAAACACTCTTTTCCAAATATTATTATTAATATCATGGAAATGAAAGTACTATAAAACTGATAGTTAGTAACAGGTTTCATCTTACATTAATGAATAAAACAAAACCAAATTTTTAGTTATCAACATGTTTTATTGATTACTAGCAGACCCGGCCACTCGTTGTTGTGGCTTTCTTGTATTTTGTTAAATTATTAGATGCTATAATTGGTATTGTTAAGGAAGTGATTGGTAAAGAATGATGAAAAGTTCAAATTAAGCTTCAACAAATAGAAAATGTTTAATTTTTATTAATTTAATGAATGAGGTAGATAATGTTGATTTTTAAAACTGTTTTATAATTATTTTACCTAATTTAATTTTTAATAATCATTACTTTCATTTGTCTAAGAACTAAGCGATGAACAACATTTCTTGTTAATCTGTCATTCGTCAAAATAAACAAATTCGTTAAATAATTTAATAAGTTGGTTATGATTTTCTAAAAGATTTTCCAACAATTCTACAATAGCTCTTTGTACTTGCTTGTTCGATAAAATTATACTGACATCGAGTTGTCACACGTTCTTCAGAACTGCTCATAAAATAAATTTGAAGAAATTTTGGCTCTTCGTTAGGTATTGGCATCAACGACCCGATCTTATGGTACACCTGACCTTATATTTTGAATGTACTTTCAAAATTACGTCCATCGGATGAGAAATCGCAAATTTTAGTTGCGCTAAATGAAGAAATATGGAAATCGTCGATTTTGCATTTAAATAAAAAAAAATCTGAATAAAAACTATCCTTTCGCTCAAGTTGGAACAAAACACACATTTAAGAAAAAAAAAGTTAAAATCGGATTGTTAGTTTGAGAGTTCATCTCGAACAAACATCGTGACACGGGAATTATATATAATAGATTTAACACTATTTCCTAGCCATACTGCGTCTAAATCTAAAATGTCACTTCACAATTTGTGTAAAGATGCTGGTTAAGTTGTACCATCCCAGTTTTGATTTGACACCTCCCCCAAATGGACACCTGGAAGGCTCACCTCATCATCGCCTATTCCAAGAGGTCAATTGAAAGACATTGCAATCAATAGACTTTTCGTGCCCTGAGTTAAACGTAATGATTAAACGCGAAAGTTTTCATTTCGACACAGCTTGTTGAATCTCGAATCAATTATCCTGCGCTCAGAAATCCGGCGTGAAATTCCAATCTTCCTTGGAAAGCAATTCCTAAATAGGAATCTCTTATGTCTGCGCCGTGGATGGGCAATATAAATCCATTGTTTGAAAAGTCCTTCTAGCCAATGGATTTAAATGAGGAGGAAGGTGCAAATTCCTTAGCATCGTTCTTGGAGATGTTCATTCCTAAATTTCGGTGGATCATTATACGTATAGTCCTATTATATACATGGATGATACAAATCTACTATAAATATAGATCATTTTTGAATGTATATGCAGTTAGTGTGAATGTACAATTGTAGTGTACCGTTTAGTGTGCATGCACCATTTAGTACCAAAATTCCAAGTAGTCAAAAAATAAGTATTTTATCTCGTTTTATCTTTAGAAAAATCAATGACTTAAAAAAATCATTTCAGTGGAATGTGTGGAATATTGTTTTCCCATTGAATCATATTTCATCGATATTTTATCATTATCACAGAATCTTCATGATTTTAATAACAAGATTAATTGTATTTTGTTATATTACATTCACGGATAAATATGAATGCAGGAAAGAAGACATTATATATTTTTTCAAATAAATAGTTATTTTAAGTGATAAGTTATATCCTAAAAACATCTCATAGATTTTATAAAAGGACTTTCAATTTAAATAATTTTTCAGTTTTATCAATATGTATAGTGCATATACATATATTAGTTCATACATATATCAGTATGTATATTTTAAAACAGTAACAATATTTTATGTTAGTGGAAAAGATATATTAAGCCCAAAATATAGCTAAAATTAGTGTAATTTTCTCTTTTATTATATAGTTTTCTCCTTTTGGTGGTTAATAAATTTAATAAAAACAGAAACATTCAATAATATGTCTAATAACCCGAAGCTGCATTTATGTATTTTAAGCCACTCCCACATCTGATATGAGAAATAATACTGAACTTGAATTAGTTCCAACGAGTTGCGGTTTTTACCTAAAAATGTTTTTTTCTTTCTTTATGACAGAATTATTATATCAGCAATCATTTGGAAAGTTGTAAACTCTTTGTTGCGGGATATAAAACCGATACTAACCGGAGTGATATTTCATCCACCTAGTTTACGAAATAAGAGACAGTTTACCTATTTGAGTTTTGACCAAATTACAGCGAATTAGTTTTATGTGTGACGCTCAGAACTTTTTCCATCAATTGTAGATCAGATGTCTTCAGATTCAAGTTTCCATGCATCTTGCAAACAAATCTCACTTCAACCAGCATTAGGAATGCTATTCTTAGACTTTTTTACATTTAAATTGTAAACTACACATATTGATAAAATTGAAAAATTATTTAATTTGAAAGTCTTTTTATTATGAGATGATTTTAGGATGTTACTTATTATTTAATATAACTATTTATTTGAAAAAAAAATGTAAAATATCTTGTTTCTTAAATTCATATTTATACGTGAATGTATTATCATCATTGGCGTAACAACCCCCTGGAGGGCCAAGGCCATCTGCCTACTGGCAGACACCGAAACATGAGAAGCTAACTTTTTACGTGGTAGGGTTATCGGCACAAATCTCTAATCATATTAGATCAACACAAACGATTTAAAGTAGATTCCAGACCACTATAAGCATCCATGGCACCACCGAGACTTAACCCGAAACTTGTGGCACCGATCACCAGGGTGCTAGTCACTCGGCGATTAGGCCCAAATGTTAAGTCTCAAAATAAAATTAATATTGTCATAATCACGAAGTTTCTGTGATAATGATAAAATTATCGATGAAATATGATTCAATAGGAAAACCATAATCAGCATAGTATTTCACTGAAGGTTTTTTTTAAGTCATTAATTTTTCTAAAAATGAAAAAGATATAAAAGAACTTACTTTTTGACCGCTCATCTATTTATTTTCTATCAAAACTTTATTTATTTCAGACAAAAATTTACTCAAAACTTTACTAAAAAATTTTTAAGAAAACAATGAAAGCATACCATAGATCATATTTTTTGGCAGTCTTCAAAATAATATTAAGTTCATTTTTCTTCCAAGTTTTATGGTGTGTTCAACATGCTACAGTTTCTTTTATGTGGTTGTGCGTTGCCCCTGCATTGAATCCTAACTTTCCTTCTTCTAATATATCATCTTGACAATGCATTCCGCCTTCTTTCCGCTTGATAGACAAAATTTATCACATAATACTGGACATTTTTCAAAGGCTGGAAAAGTAGTGAAAGAGATTCTCTGAAATATAGTCGCCATATTTCGGGACACAGGCTATTAACTTTCAGAACGAGCTAGTCGCAGGATGTCTTATGCAAGTTTCTAAAAAAACTAACTTCATGTGAATAGACTATTATCGATTCATTTTGTAAATCCTTTTTTTAAAATATGGTTTTCCTCGTTGTCCAATCTTGGTTTTAAAAGAATTTTAAAATCATAAAGTGTTTTTTCAGTAGAAAATATAAAACTTCGTCTGATTGACTGTTTCTGAAATTATTAGGATTAAAATAAAATAATAATTATTATACGAAATAACTTTTCGATAACTATAAGCAGGAATGAATTATCGTGAATTCAATAGCTACTTAAGTTTTTTCTCTGCGTGATAAAGAGTTTTCGATTTTAATACTAAATTTAACAAAATGGTCAATACTTGTTTTTTTTTATTATAACTTTAGTTTTAAGATTTCTGTGAGATAACTCGTTCAAATGGATGACAAACCTGTTTGCGAGAAAAATTTAAAATTTAAATGTTGTTGTTATAATGCAGCTGGCAATACAGAGACAGTTAATCTTTAAAATTTAAAGGAAATTAATATAATTTGAATAATATTTAGAGTATAGTCTGAAATACTTAAGAAGTTGATATGGACGGATATCAGAAGGATCTGAGAGAAACACATGTATAAGATGATAAATGTTAGTTAGATGCTTGTTTAAGATGATAGATATTTGTTAGACGTCTGTTTGAGATGATGGATGATTGTTACACGCTTGTTTGAGGCAATAAATGTTTCTTAGGCGCCTGTATGTAGCAATCGATGTTCGTTAGAATGCTTTGTTGCAGCGATAGAGGCAAGTTCAACACCTTGTTTAGAGGATAGGTATTTGTTACACGCCTGTTTGATGCAATAGGTGTTTTTAGACGCCTGTTTAATACAGTATATGTTTGTTAGGCGTCCGTTTGATACAACAAGTGTTTGTTAGACGTCTGTTTGATACAATAGATGTTTGATAGACGCCGGTTTGAGATAATAGATGTTTATTAGACGTTTGTTTGTGATGATGGAGGATTGTTACACGCCTATTTGATGCAATTAATGTTTCTTAGATGCCTGTATGTAGTGATCGATATTCGTTAAATGCCTTGTTGCAATAGTAGATGCTTGTTAAACACCTGGTTTAGATAATATATGTTTGTTACACGCCTGTTTGATGCAATAGATGTTTAGACGTCTGTTTGTTGCAATGGCTGTTTGCTAGACGTTTGTTTGAGATAATAGATGTTTTTAAACGCCTAGTTATCTATTTTTATTAGATTATTGCTTGATATTAGAAGAAGTCGATTATTAATAGCATCATAGTAACCTATCATAGTATCATATTAATAGTATCATTAATAGTGGATTATTAACAGTCCTTTAGTCGATCGTTATAAATGTTTGGTAAAAGTCAATTTTTCTATTTTTATTAGATGATCTATTAGAGAGAAGAGAAGAAGAAAGAGACTATTTTCTAGTTAAAAAAATAGTCTGTTTTCCAAAACAATTAACCAAATCTTAAAGTAAGTGTTATCAAAAATCTATAAAAATGTTGATCTTTCGCAATAACTTATATGGGAGTGGCTTACATTATTTGGCACTTTTTTATTATTACTACCCAGCAATAAATCGCCAAACAATCGTCAGTACTAACATAGTCACTTATAATCCGTACATTAAGAGAAGAGTTCTTGGCGATATCTTGCAA
Source organism: Caerostris darwini (assembly GCA_021605075.1). Classification (NCBI taxonomy): domain Eukaryota; kingdom Metazoa; phylum Arthropoda; class Arachnida; order Araneae; family Araneidae; genus Caerostris; species Caerostris darwini. The sequence continues at coordinate 25,305 of BPLQ01011770.1, forward strand.
CTATTAAAATAACCAGGCCCATTATAATAAGGAAATATTCTTTGTTTTTATTAAATCATATATGTTTGTAAGTTAATTTCAGTTGAAAGTCAATAAAAAAATAAAATAGGTAAATCTCTTTTAAAAGATAATAAAAAATTTTTTTATGAAAAAATAAGTTTTATTTTAAGTGCCTGCAATTTTATTCAAAGAAACATTCTTAATCATTTCTTACGGTATAAAAAAGCATTAAAATCTGACTTCAATATCATTATATTAAGTTTGGAAGATTTAGGAAAAAATTTTATTTTCACATTTTTCCTAATTGCACAACATAATAGTATGATAAACAGTTCATCATTAAGTTTTATAACCTAATAAAAATTTCCATTCCTTCTAAGAAAAACATTCTATTGAAAATATTTATAAACAATAATAAAACTAATCTAATATTGTTATTTAAAGTTTGCATTTTAAATTATGGCCGTTAAACAGTTTTGAAAATTTACCCCTCTACCATGCTACCATCTAAAATGCGATGGAGTAAATTATTATTATAGAGTGTATTAAGCAAGAAAATTTGTGAATAAAATATGTTAGTCGTTGGTAAGTTAATGCATTTTCCCCCATCCCATAAATAATTTCTATACTTGATTTTTTTTTACAGGATTTAAAGTGTAGTTCGTAATTTCATTACTTAAAAAATTTATTAAAATATTAACATCACTTCAGAAACATCCAAGTTTTACGACTTCCTTTTTGCATATTAGGAAAGAATTTGTGGAAATGGATTTCATAAGAGTAGTTTGCTTTTTTATGTGCAAAACTAGGAAGTTTAAACCTAAATAAATTTTTAATTCTATTAAGTTAATGCATTTTTTTCGACAGTAGAATAATTTTTATTTAAGATTGCATTTTTTTTGTTACTAATTTCTTATTAGTTTGCTATTAAATATTTTTGTATAAGACAACAAGTATTAAGAAGGAGAATTTTTTGTTATTAATTTCATATTAGTTTTCTATTAAATATTTGTTGTATAAGACAACAAATATCAGGTCATATTTTCAAAACAGAAATTTTCCTCTCGTATTTATCTAAAATCCCTTAATAAAAGGATAAGAATCATGATATCTCAAAATCCCTAATAGACATTTTAAAAAACAGTTAAAATTTTATTTACTGACAGAAATAAAAAAAAATCATACATTTTACAAATTATTTAGAAGAAAAATGAATCATTTTTTAACTCAGGAAATTGTTACTTTAAAAATTTAAAATGAATCATATGCTTTCATTTCTATACCTTAGAGAATATTTTTCTTTTTCAACTTCATTAAATGAATTATTCATAAAATTCATCTTCATGGCTGACAATGTTCATAAATTTTTTATGTGTCTTACCTCTATCCTTATATTCATAAAAAAATTTATTACTATTTATGAAAATAAATAAATTAAACAAATAAAAACATAAACTATTCAAGTTTTCCTTTTGAATTTGTACTGCTAAATTTAAACCAAGCTTTGATATATATATATATGTGTGTGTGTGTGTGTGTGTGTGTGTGTGTGTGTGTGTGTGTGTGTGTGTGTGTGTGTGTGTGTGTAACAACATCCGTTTTGTTCTTCCTGAATTTCGAACTTATAATTAAATGATTCATTTTCTATATTAATTCCCTATTTTCTGATAAAAACTAATTTTTGTACTTAATTTATCTCTACCTTATTGCTCGCAGCTCTCTCTCCTAATCATTTTTTACACGCTCTGCAGAATATTAAACAGACCACTTTTGGGGATTTGAAAAACCCTAATTAACAGGCTCATTATTAAATTTCCTGAAAATGTTACTTGGGTTTCGAGTACAATTTGCTGAAAGTCACACATACACACGCATATATATATATATATATATATATATATATATATAGGGTGACTTTTAATTAACGTACAACTTTTAACGATAATAGCTCTTCAGTCATTTACAGTTAAACTGCAGACAGTTTTTATTGTAAAGAACGTGGAAAAGGAATTTAATGGACAAAGTTTTCAAAGCGACAACTTTCAGAGATGATACAATAGCGCAACTTACCCACTAAATTGTCAGCTTAGAATTCAAGAGTTTATTTTTAAGGCTTGCAAATGCATCAGTTACGGACATTTTGAGGTTAATAAGGTCTGTCGGCTTCTTCTTATAAACTAAATATTTCATATAACCCCAAATGTTGAAATTAAAGAGATTCGTAACTGATAAATAAGGTGGCCAATGCAATGCACCAAGATAACTCTTTAAGTATTGATAAGCGATAATTCGATTCAAAATTTGTTTTTAATGATGTCAAACACATTGTGTGTTCTATGAAGAGGGGCACCGTCTTGCATGAGCAAATATTCACCAGTTTTCATATCAAAATTACGAATTTGGTGAAAAAAAACTCTTTCTCAACATTACCTCTTACCTTATCTTCAGCATGCCATATAAATACCAAATTTTAATAATAAAAATACGATCTTAGGTTAAATATGACATTTTGGAAAACATTTTCAAAATGATTTGAAACTGACATGAAAAAACTCCTTACATGCTCTCTTTCACTGTACTCATTTGTAGCGCCATCTAGTGACACTATAAGAAATTAATTTAGTTAAAAATACTTAGTTAATTAAAAGTCAAACTATGAAGTAAACTTATCTCATCATGAAAGGATCATATCAAAAGACGAAATTTGCGCCATGCGTATTGCTCAATAAGATGTACAAATGTTTAGTATTTCAGCGCAAAAACATATCATGAGGGAAACAGCAATGCCAATTACGAGCATTGTATATAGGAAAAAGTAAAAGCTATTTTAGAATATTTAAATTGTCTTTTGTACGATTTTTCTTTAAGTGGGAAACTTTAATGATTCTCTTAAATGAAGTCTTGTATACGAATAATACGTCAATTAAGAACGTTTCTTGACTTTAACAGAAAACTGCGATTTTTAGAGATTGGTGGTTATTCTTCCGAGAAATCGGTGCTCTTGTTGGTGCAATCACGTAACAGTGATGCTGATATACAATGGTCGATATACAACGATCGATGAGCTGATTTCACTAGGTTTCCACACGTGATGACAGTCAGTGTGTGTGATACTAATGCACACTGCAGCAGTTGGAAGTATACTGCAAAAATAGGGTGTGTTGCTCAACCATTTGTGTGAAAGCGATTCCTTCAGCGTCGTTTACAGCCCATGGTAATTTCAGCAAGCTGTCCATTGTTACTATTGCGTTTGATTCTAGACTTCAAGAGTTTTCATCTGCATTGGCACAATGAATGTTGAAAATGGGCAAACCCTTAGCATTACCTTGTCATTTCAGACGAACTACGATTCTATCTTCAACACCAGGACTGTCGTATTCTAGAAACCATGGTTAATGCCTTGCATTATTCATTCCGTACTAGTCTTTCACTTGACATTATAGTTTAGAATGTAACTGTATTTTAATACCACACGCAATAATACGGTTTTTATATATACTTAGAGCTATAAGTATGAGGATTGAGCCTGCTGTCCCAACTTATTTCCAATATTTGCCTGTAGCCATATTTCAACAGAGAATTCAATACCGGCTGTGCCTGATCATCTTATCTTCTTCTCGACGAACCTGTCTAATCAATGGTTGGATTTCAGATCAGGTCTTTTTGACAACGAATTTTTGTTTCAAATCTATTATGGCAACGTGTGAAAAAAGCATAACCGGGCAATACATCCAAATCCTCTTTCCAACACTGAAGCATGCAACAGCAGTTATTGCCAACCATGGCGGCTGCACGAATAGAGATTTTTCGTTTTTATAAACATGAATAGGGCTATATTTTCAACCATTTAACCTTTGTATTTTGTATTATTTGTCTAATAAATTTAGCTTTGCTTATTAATTTAGCTTTAGATATCATTTATCCTTCTTGGACTGGTATTTTGAATGGCCAACAGTGTATATATTATAATTTTATTTACCACCCTTATCTTTTTTATACTCCCCCATAATCTATTAACAAGAAGAGATTCAATATACGAGTATACTGTGCATCAAGCAAGTAAAATTCTCTGCAAGGCGGCAAGCAAATTCGGATCACATATACCTAAGAGATCTCCATGAAGGCAAAGCCCTCCCCTCATCAATCTTTGGTATATTATTTGTGATATACATAAGTGTAACACTGGGTATGTGTAACACTGGGAAGTGTGTAACACTGGGAATAAGTGTAACACTGGGTATGTGTAACACTGTTAATAAGTGTAACACTGGGTATGTGTAACACTGTTAATAAGTGTAACACTGGGAATAAGTGAAACACTGGGTATGTGTAACACTGGGAATAAGTGTAACACTGGGTTTGTGTAACATTGGGAAGTATGTAACACTGGGAATAAGTGTAACACTGGGTATGTGTAACACTGTGAAGTGTGTAACACTGGGAAGTGTAACACTGGGTATGTGTAACATTGGGAAGTGTGTAACACTGGGAATAAGTGTAACACTGGGTATGTGTAACACTGTTAATAAGTGTAACACTGAGTATGTGTAACATTGGGAAGTGTGTAACACTGGGAATAAGTGAAACACTGGGTATGTGTAACACTGTTAATAAGTGTAACACTGGGTATGTGTAACATTGGGAAGTGTGTAACACTGGGAATAAGTGAAACACTGGGTATGTGTAACACTAGGAATAAGTGTAACACTGGGTATGTGTAACATTGGGAAGTATGTAACACTGGGAATAAGTGTAACACTGTGAAGTGTGTAACACTGGGAATAAGTGTAACACTGGGTATGTGTAACACTGTGAAGTGTGTAACACTAGGAATAAGTGTAACACTGAGAATGTACAGCATAAAAAAGGCTAATTTGCCAAAGATTTTGCTGGAAATTTATTACTTTAATACAAACCGGTTTTCATAAAAGCATCAGCTTACTTCAAATCTATTTTTAAAATGAAAAACAGGGTTTGAAACAGATTTCAGATTTGAAGGAAGAGTTTGATTCATTCGATAATTGATTTGCCATTATTGATCATGAGTCAATAGTCTCCATTCAGATTATATGATGCGATATTACTTTCAAGTACTTTTTTTTAAATTCTGAAAATATTCTCCCAGAGACAGTTGTAGATGAAAGGAATAATGTCTTTTCATTTGCCCGCAGAGGCTGGTAGATAGCACATTGAATAGATGAGAGAGTCTTTCGACTGGGACCGAAAAGAATTTTAAAAAAAACGAAATTTTGAAATGGCTTCATGATGCACCTCGGATTACGCTGGATCTACTACATATCTGTTTTTTTTTTTTTCTTGTGGCAAATCACCTCTGATTAATATGCTTCGCGTTCGAAAATAGCATAATATTTAAGATAAAAAAAATAGTAAAAGCAATAGAAAATTATCACTTGAAGAGTAAACAGACAAATAATTTATAAACAGATAAAATATGTACAGATAAAAAATGCCTTTTAAGTTATTTTTTTTATTTAGAAGGAATAAAAAATACCTTAATAGGCATTTTTATGAAGCATTACTTCAACTTCATCAAATATCTTTTATAAATAGGTAATCTCCATGAATATATTAATAATTTGTGTTCTCAATTATATAAAAGAATAACGTTGAATTTCACAAAATTACTTCTTAAAACCAGCAACCTGTGAAGGCGGTCAGATTGTAATGGTGGTTTTTCTGAAAATCTTATTCTGGACACTTGACTTGAAGTCATTATTCAGTAGAACTATAAATACGTATCAAATATAGCGTTGCTCATGATACATAATGAATGGTCCTGTTACATTATGTTACCCTAGTGCTAGATTCCTTCTGATCATTGAAACTTCCACATAAAATTAGAAAGAACTGCTGTGATCTCACCGACACAGTTTACACCAACAAATAAATTTTTCTGCCGTTATAGAAATAAATCCATATTTTCCTAATGGTAAAATATATAGATATGCTGTAAAGGCAGATATGCTGTAAAGGCCTGACGTCATGATTCAATTCAAGTTTAAAATGAAGTGGACACGTTTAGTAGAACAGATTTCCAAATGGCTGGTGGGTTAAGTCTTGAGAGTTTGGTATCACTGGGAAGCACTTTAATTTGGAACGAACTCTCCCAGAGGTGAGTTCTCGATTTCATCGAATTTTTCCCTGGGTATTTTTGCACTTTCTTCCTAAACTCATTGGAGCCTTTTTGGCCTAAGGGTTTTATTGATCTCATATTTTTTAAGATAAGGTCTATATTTATTGCGTATTTTTGAAGTTAAACTATTTTGTTACGAGAGTGGATGAAGCTATTTTGCTAATTTTGTGCCCATCTATGAATGCATGTTGTCATTATTGATAGAAAGGGAATCGATTAGTTTCATCAGAATTATGATCAGCTCAACACGCTGTAATTGTAGATTGTCCGTTTTAATTTGCTTTACAATGGATTTAATTTAAAATAATTATCATATTTGAATTTGAATTTGATTGTAGTAAAAATCTAAAATCATGCATCCATAGCTTCTTAAACTCATTGGAAGCCTTTTTGGCCTAAGGGGTTTATTGATCTCATATTCTTTTGTGATAAGGCCTATATTTATTGTATATTTTTGAAGATGGATGGAGTTATTTTGCTAATTTTGTGCGAATCTTTGAACTCACGTTGTCACTTTTTTCCGTTTATATTGATAAAAAGGGTATCGGTCAGTTTCATCGGAATTATGATCACTTCAACAAACTGTAGTTGTCAATTGTTTACTTGCTTTAATTTGCTTTACAATGAATTTAATTCAAAACAACGATCCTATTTGAATTTGTATCTGGTTGTAGTAAAAATCTAAAATCGTGTACCCATAGCTATCACAAGCCATTTATTTTCTGATCAATGAACATATTTATTACTTCATTCTCTATGATAAATTATATATGTCTCGATAAAATGTCTCCATTACTATATTATTATCTCTTTATTCTTATGTCTCTATTGCATAGTTTATAATAATTAATAATTACATAATTACTTTTTAATTACATAATTTTACACCACAGACACACTACATGAATTATAAAAACATGGTGCATAATTTTTACAAACATTATTATTTTTGGTAATAGTTATAATCCTCCGAAAAAGTAAAGCAAACATTTTAGGCAAGCCAATTATATTGTTTTTTCATAACAATTTACATATACATTTTGTAAATTTTCCTAAATGTACTCATTTTAAAAGCAGTCATGTTGATGTTACCTTTACTGTGTATAAAGGAACACCATTGTTATAATGCTGTATTATCGTTGTATTATTTTTAGTCAACAAACCGCATTAAAAACCACATACCATAATATGTGCTTCTTTTTTCATCAAATACACAAATGTTTTTCATCAAACACACAAATTTGACCTACATAATCAGATCTACGAGAAAAAAATCCTATTTCAATCCAACATATATATAATTACTTCTTTTATAATTGAATGCATCTGAGACGTTAAAAAGTATCACAGAAAAATATCCACCTTTAAAATCGTTGAGAAATTTCCTAACATTTCATGAATCATAATATGTGCTTCTTTTTTTTCATCAGATACACAAATGTTTGTTTTTTCAATTCCTTCTATAAGCTCACACTCTCTCTATATATATGTTGTTCAAATTTTCAATCGTTCATAAAATACTTCATATTGATTCACTCAAGTTCAAATACATTTTTTTTTCCACTTGTAGTGAATGACACTTGATGTTAATACAGTTTTTTCGAATATTAATTCATTAATTAAATTTAATTAATTAATTTTAGTTTTTTTTAGATTTAAGTTGCATGTATCTACCGATAGATAGCGCCAAAATGAATGAAAATTATTTATAAAGGACTTTCTGCAATATAGTGAAAAAAAAGTAAGAATTGACTTTAAAAAAAAAATTATGTTACTTGTTTTTTAATTTTTTCAACCAGAACGTAGCTGAATTTTTTTCAAATTGACCTACATAACCAGGCTACGGAAAAAAAGTCCTATTTCAAACAGGACATATAATTACTCGAATTTTCATTTGAATGCATCTGAGATGAAAAAAGTATCACAAAAAGTTCTTGAAATTTAAAAACAACGTTTGAAACTGAGAAATTTCCTAACATGAACACAGCTTACTGAAGCATTAAAATTCAAAACAAATATAATAGGTCGTAGTGGTAGAAAAACTAGCTGCTTGGTTTCGGTCAAGTCAGCTTACATAAATTGGATTACTTTAAAAAAATGTAGTAAAAACTGAGATTATCTTCTCTCCGCATATACTGGGGGAAGACCTAAAAGTGGCCAAATAAGAAATGCATGTATAAGAAGTGTGTCGAGATTCCAGACAAACTAAAATGTACTAATGGTTTCTTTTTTCTATGTGTTATTAGTTTTAAAAAGAAAAGAATGATTGAATCTATAATAAAGGATCTTGAATATGTTAGCATAATTATACAATAGTGGTAAGAAAAGAATATGTATAAATTATAACAAAGGTGGTATTTGTCACTTTAAAAAACAGAAAAAAAAATATCAAAAACATCGAAACATGAAACATCAAATATTTAAATGCCTCTGTTATAGATTCAATCATTCTTTTCTTTATTTCAATCATTTTTTTTCCTTTTTCTATTTAAACGTTCTTTTCTTAATTCTTTTTTTTTCTCTTTGTAGCGTTGTTTTTTTGGGGTTTTTTAGTGTATAATTCTAAAACATTTTTCATTAGTAATTTGATGTTACATGTTTCGATGTTTTTGATATTTTTTTTCTGATTTTTTGTGTATAATTAACTTAAAAAAAAAGCTACAATGAGAAAAAAAAAAAGAATAAAAGAGAAAAATGATCGAATAGAAAAAAAGAGAAGAATGATTAAAAAAATAAAAGAATGGTTGAATCTATAACAGATGCTCTTAAATATTTAAACTTAACTATACAATATAATAAGATAATATGCCTAAATTATCACAAATGTGCTGTATGTCACATTAAAAACATAAACATGAAACATCAAATTACTAATCAAAAATGACTACACTAAACAAGTAATAAAAATATTAAAAAAAAATTTTTAAGTCAATTCCTACTTTTTTTTTTCATTTTTTAAAGTTTATCTGGCGCCATCTATTGGTAGATATATGCAACTTAAATCTAAAAATAACTAAAATTAATTAATTAAATTTAATTAATGAATTAATATTTGAAAAAACTGTATTAACATCAAGTGTCATCCATTACAAGTTCAAAAAAATGTATTTGAACTTGAGTGGATGAATAAAAAGTATTTTATTAACGATTGAAAATTTGAACAAGATATATATAGGGAGTGGGTGAGTTAATAGAAGGAATTGAAAAAAAAGACTAAAAAGGAAAGAACGAAAAGAATAAGAGAAAAAGGATTGAATAGAAAAAAAGAAAAAAGAAAAGAATGATTGAATCTATAACAGAGGCGCTTAGATATTTTTAACTTAATTAAAGAATCATAGTAGGGTAAGAATATGTATAAACTATAACAAATGTCATGTTTTTAACTTTAAAAAGCATAAATATAAAGCATCAAATTACTAATCAAAAACATTTACATTAAAAAAAACAATTGTATTAATTGAATTAATTTAAAAATAATTTTCATTAATGTTTTATAATTAATGAAAATTTTAATCAATTTATTACTCTTATTAATTATAAATAATTACATTACATTCAGCTCATTATTATTATTTTTAAACAGCAATCAATTATATAATCATAATATTAATAGAAACATGAAAAACAATGATTAATATTTTATAACTAATACAAAAATTTTATAATTAATAAAAATAGTAATCAATATATTACTTTTATAAATTATAAATAATTACATTACATTCAACTCATTACTACTATTTTTAAAGGGCAATCTATTATATAATCATTATATTAATAGAAACATGAAAAACAATTAATAATATTTTATAATTAATACAAAATAAAAAAATATTACAATTAACTTCATTATTTTCAAGCTCTTTAACTTCACTTTCATATACAGTTTTATTCATTCTTGATTCAATATTTTAAATTTGCTAAATATTTATTTGGGACCTGTGTGACTAGCGCTCTGGCACTCGGTGCCACAGATTTCGGGTTCGAGTCCAGGCGGTACCATGGATATTCGTAGTAATTCGGAATGCACTTTAAGCCGTAGTTCCTGACTTAATATACTGTGAGAGGGCTGAGGGCTAACAACCCTACCACGTCAAAAGAAAAAACACCCCCTGTCTCGAAATCTGCCAGTAGGCAGATGACTTCGGCTCACCATGGGGCTGTTGCACCAATGAAGATGATAAAATATTTATTTAATCCAAATTTCTACTCCAGTAATTTTAATAAGCTATCCGTTATTATTAGAATACATATTCACTGCAATATTCGTGAAATATTGTAAATATGGATTAATTTTCATTTCCAGTAATTTTAATAACATATCCGTTATTATTAGAATGCATATTCACTGAAATATTGGTGAAATAAAGTTAATATGCTTTAATTTTCCTTTTTAACTTAATAAATGATTTTTTACTGCTAATTTTGCGTTTGCATAAAATTGTTGCCTGAACTTCAAAGATTTCTATTCTATATAAGTACACAGTAAGCAAATTTTATGCAAATATTCTGGTTCAAGAAATTTGTTTCTAAAAAGTTGGGTAAACAGTAGTTTAAAAGAAACTGCGTGTACTACTTTGATCAAATATTCACGAACTCAAAGAGTTGTAGTGAAACACTTTAAAAGTTGACTTCCTAATATTCGTGGGGATTCGGTGATAAGCCAGACGTTAAATATTTGAATTCAACTCACGTAGAAGGTTTTATAGCTTGCTTGCGGACATCAAACGCTTTATCTCTTCAGTGGTTTAAAATACAAAGTTGAAATATTTCACTAAGTTACAAACTTTTTAAAAATATACTTTTGATGGAGTGAAAAGGGTTGAAATATACTTTTATTCGAAAAACCTTTTTTTAAATATACTATCAATACGAATTTTTAACAGTCAATCAAATGAAATGAAAATTAATTACTGTAAAAATTTATGGCAGCATCACATCAAAGCTACTAATTTTTCTCTTAACAAAAATAAATTTTTTCTCTCACTCATCATCATGATCATAATCTTTGGTCAACAGCCCCATAGTGGCCAAGACCGTCTGCCTTCAGGCAGATTTCGAGACAAGAGATATTTTCTTTTTAAAGGGTAGGTTTGTCAGCCCTACGCCCAACGCTCTACAATCATGTTAGATAGGGATCTACGATTTAAAGTAGATTCCAAACTACTACAAACATCCATGGCACCGTCGGGACTCGAACCAGATAGCCTGTGGCATTGAGCGTCAGAGCCCTTCTCTTACTCATACATTTGTTAAATACACTTATTTATACATTGGAATGTTTTTTTAAAGTTAAATCACTCTATTTGTACAAATGAAATACGTTATTTTTTACTTTATAAATAAATTAAAATTGAAAATAAATTAAATTATTATATAAATTTCAAACTGTCCCTTTAAAAAATAATTTTTCAATATTTCATTTAGTAACTCTTAATAAATAAATATCCATTTTATTTAAATGCATTTTGGTAAATCACTAATATTTCTAAAGGTAAAGTAAATGAAAAAACAGAATTGATTTGGGATATGTAATATTGTCAGCTTCTACAAATCTAAAAACACTATCATTAAATGTTTCTAGGTAAACACGCATTTAAGTGACTGATTGATTTTTTTTCCCACTCTATTCTTTTTAATTGAAAAAAAAATTCTATTTGTTTACTTCAATGGCAGTTGTTCTATTTACATTTCAAGGCACGTACTACTCCTTGAAATGCTTTCGTTTATTGTTTGTAAGAAAGAGTCTTAATTTTAATAGATTCGGTGTAAAGCTTTTTACGAGCTTTTCCTTACCCGTCATTTAAGTAAAAGCTTTTATGAAAAGGTTTTTGGTTATTTTTGGATAATCGAAGGTGAAAACATTCTTAAACGACAATATAATTCTGATAAACATGCATAAAATATAAAAATAAATTATTAAGAAATTATCTGAAATTTAGTAATAAGTTTTAGGACAATTTAGTGGTATATCAAAATGAAAAACATTAATTATGTATTGTGGTACGTCATACCCAACCAATAAGTTTTATGTTTTCAGTGGAAAATTTTTAATGAAAAATATAATTAATTACTGATTTCTCTTACATGTAATTTAGTTGGTATTACTTAATCTGTATTAATAAATCTAAAACGGTAGGCATTTAAATAATTCTCAGTGGATGCCTGATGATTGAGTGACTAGAACTCTGGCGCTCGGTGCCATAGGTCTAATATGACTGTAGAGCGCAGGACGGACAACCCTACCTCGTAAAAAGTCAGCGTCACGGAGCCAAGTCACACTTCTACCTACGGGTGCTCCATCACAACAGAAGCTGCCTCATCTTTCAGTGAGGCCACATGGGTTCATGAATTTGCTGTAGATGTTGCTGTCTACCATTTGTGTTAAGAAACATCATAATTCTCAATGAATAAATAATTTAGAATGCAATTCATATAAGCAAAGTTATATGCATATTTGTGTATAATTTTTAACATGGTCATCAAAACGAAAAACGTATTCTATTTTGAAACCTATTTAATATGAATCGTAAAAAATATGAATAAGATATTAAATAAATCATTATATTAATACTCAAAACGGCGTAAAATGAATAAAAATAAAATGTTAATTCTACTAATAATACTAAAATATAATACTAATAAAATAAAATACTAAATATTAATAAATACTAATAAAATAATATATTAAAAATTAATAAATACTAATTCGCAAATAGTTAACATTTTTATTCCACTTTCATGGCTAAAAATAAAAAATAATGATTAGGATGTTTTTTCAATAAAATATAATTAATTCGAGTTTTTTTAAGAATTTTTGATTTCGATCACAGAAAAAAATGAATTGATTGTTAAATTTTTTTCTTTCCAATGCAGCTGGCAAACACTTAGACAGCTTGGTCTTGGATGCCTTAAGGCAAGCGCTGCACAGACGTTACTCACTTTGCATTACCCAGGGTGCGCGTGTCACTTGAAGATAAGCCCCGGACGCGGAGTAACAATGCCCCCGCAACGCTCTACGATCCAATTCGACTGGGACCTACGGTTTATAGCGGATTCCGAACAACTACAAACATCCATGGCATAGCCGGGACTCGAACCCGAAACCTGTGGTACCGAGCGCTAGCCACTCGGCCATTCAGGCCCTTGATTGTTAATTTATTGATTTAAATATTTTTGGGATTTTACATATATAACGATAACAACAAAATAATAATAATCTTATGAATTTTAAATTTTTTTAAACATTCTACTATTTTTAAGTTAAATTTAAATAATTTATTATGATAGTATTTATTTTTATTACTTAAAATTATAATATGCATAAAATTATATCATATTTACCATAGTCATAAATTTCTTGACTTGTAAAGAATGCATATAAAGCATAGTTAATTACATTATTAAATGGTATATTCAATCATAAACAATTAAACACTTTTCAATTAAAATTATTTTAACTTATTCCGTTCTAGTCTTATATTTATTTATAATTTATTTCGAAAATAACCCATTATGAAACAGTATAAGGAAGAAACAAATGTAATCTTATAGCAGATGCATTTATATTTATTATTTGACAAATTTTTGCATTAATGCTTTGAATAATATGATATTTTTTCAATTTATTTATTCTTATTAATTAATTATATTTGAGTTTATAAAAATAATTGCCACTTGTCCTGAACTACATCATATGTCATTTAAGGAAATACAGGTGTTAATTTTTCTTTTAGTTTCCGAAATTCCATGCAATGACATATATAGCTTTACTGTTAAATTTTCTTCATAATTTAGTAGAGCGTGAACATTTCTTTTAAATAATTTACTCGCTTTTTTTTCTTATTCAACTTAAAAAAAATAAATAAAGCCTAATTTGAAACTTTTTTTTTCAGAACCAGTTTTACATTAAGCTTACTCCAAATCTAAAGATGTTTTTTATTTTTGAAGATACTTTAATTTCACAGTTCATTACTTTGATAAAAAAAAATAATTTATTATATTTGTCATTGTGATTAATTATACACGAACTGTAAATATGCAGAACATAATTTCAATGTACGACGTTTTTTATGAAATAAAATAATTAAAATTGGGATTTAAAAATTGAAACGTAAAAAAAAAAATACTTTGAAAAGATAATCTTCAGAAAATTGAAAATTAATCTCTCCATGTCAAAAATATTTATATAAAAGATTTTCCAACTTTATTTTTCTTATTGAAATCAATTTATTTTGAGGGGGGAAAAAATGGCAAAGAAATTTCATGTTTCGTTAATAATTAAAAATTTAATCTTCGGCCCAAACAATAAGTTTAATTATGTATCAAATGATTCACCGAACATGTATTATTTTAATCATATTTTAAAAACAGGCATTGATGTATAGAAGGAAGTAAAGTAAACAAAATAAACTTTGGCAGTAGCTGTATTTAAATTAAAAATGCGATTCGACGTTATCTGAAACATAAAAAAAGGTACATAAAATTCCAATTTTTTAAAATTTAAAAAAAAATATTATATAGAATTTTTTTGGAAAATAATTAAGTCTTTAATAAAAAAATTATCTATCATGTAATCTAATCAACACGACTAGTTTGAATGTCAGCATGATTGGTTCAAATACCATACATATAACAGATTCAGAGTTAAGCAGGGTGAACCAATATTACTACCACTACTACTACACCACACCACATCACTGTGCCTAGAGCTGAATTGCCCCTTTACAGTTTGGTAATGATGTGGATGAGAAGTTTGACTGGGCTCTGTGACGCGCTACAGCCATATGAGACCGGGACCTACAGTTTAAAGTGGATTCCGAACCACTACAAACATCCATGGCACTGGAGCGATTCGAATCCGAAACCTGTGGTACGGAGCATCTCGGCCATCAGGCCCCAATCAGGGCGAACCACAGGGATTCTGCACTCACATTGTGCTACTACAATTTTGTACAAATAACCCTAATGCAAAGCATTTTCTTAATTCTTATCACGTCACCAAACCCAATGGAGTCATATTATGGCCTACAAATTCCTCATGCCCATTTCTGGTATAGAAACAGAGATTGATTCTGCTTCTCTTGCCAAATTTTGAATCAAACTTTCCCAACTCACTATCCACCAGATTGATCCAGATTATAGAGAGAGTTGAGCTCCTTTTTTCATCGAATCAAGCTTTCTCAATTTGTTATCCACCAAACTACTCAAGAATATTTAGAAAGTTGAATTCTCTTTTATTTTCGAACTAAGCTTTGTCAACTCGCTAATCATCAGACTGCTCTAGAATACTTAGAATGTTAAATTGCCTTTTATTCTCGAACTAAACTATACACCAAATTTCTCCAGAACATTTAGAAATTTAAAATGTATTTTGTTTTCGAACCAAGCTTTCTCAACTTACTATCCACCAGATTGATCCAGATTATGGAGAGAGTTGAGCTCCTTTTTTCATCGAATCAAGCTTTCTCAATTTGTTATCCACCATACTACTCAAGAATATTTAGAAAGTTGAATTCTCTTTTATTTTCGAACTAAGCTTTGTCAACTCGCTAATCATCATCAGACTGCTCTAGAATACTTAGAATGTTAAATTGCCTTTTAATCTCGTACTAAACTATACACCAAATTTCTCCAGAACATTTAGAAATTTAAAATGTATTTTGTTTTCGAACCAAGCTTTCTCAACTTACTATCCACCAGATTGATCAGATTATGGAGAGAGTTGAGCTCCTTTTTTCATCGAATCAAGCTTTCTCAATTTATTTATCCACCATACTACTCAGAATATTTAGAAAGTTGAATTCTCTTTTATTTTCGAACTAAGCTTTGTCAACTCGCTAATCATCAGACTGCTCTAGAATACTTAGAATGTTAAATTGCCTTTTAATCTCGTACTAAACTATACACCAAATTTCTCCAGAACATTTAGAAATTTAAAATGTATTTTGTTTTCGAACCAAGCTTTCTCATCTTACTATCCACCAGATTGATCCAGATTATGGAGAGAGTTGAGCTCCTTTTTCATCGAATCAAGCTTTCTCAATTTGTTATCCACCATACTACTCAAGAATATTTAGAAAGTTGAATTCTCTTTTTTATTTTCGAACTAAGCTTTGTCAACTCGCTAATCATCAGACTGCTCTAGAATACTTAGAATGTTAAATTGCCTTTTATTCTCGAACTAAACTATACACCAAATTTCTCAGAACATTTAGAAATTTAAAATGTATTTTGTTTTCGAACCAAGCTTTCTCAACTTACTATCCACCAGATTGATCCAGATTATGGAGAGAGTTGAGCTCCTTTTTTCATCGAATCAAGCTTTCTCAATTTGTTATCCACCATACTACTCAAGAATATTTAGAAAGTTGAATTCTCTTTTATTTTCGAACTAAGCTTTGTCAACTCGCTAATCATCAGACTGCTCTAGAATACTTAGAATGTTAAATTGCCTTTTAATCTCGTACTAAACTATACACCAAATTTCTCCAGAACATTTAGAAATTTAAAATGTATTTTGTTTTCGAACCAAGCTTTCTCAACTTACTATCCACCAGATTGATCCAGATTATGGAGAGAGTTGAGCTCCTTTTTTCATCGAATCAAGCTTTCTCAATTTGTTATTCACCAAACTACTCAAGAATATTTAGAAAGTTGAATTCTCTTTTATTTTCGAACTAAGCTTTGTCAACTCGCTAATCATCAGACTGCTCTAGAATACTTAGAATGTTAAATTGCCTTTTAATCTCGTACTAAACTATACACCAAATTTCTCCAGAACATTTAGAAATTTAAAATGTATTTTGTTTTCGAACCAAGCTTTCTCAACTTACTATCCACCAGATTGATCCAGATTATGGAGAGAGTTGAGCTCCTTTTTTCATCGAATCAAGCTTTCTCAATTTGTTATCCACCATACTACTCAAGAATATTTAGAAAGTTGAATTCTCTTTTATTTTCGAACTAAGCTTTTGTCAACTCGCTAATCATCAGACTGCTCTAGAATACTTAGAATGTTAAATTGCCTTTTATTCTCCAACTAAACTATACACCAAATTTCTCCAGAACATTTTAGAAATTTAAAATGTATTTTGTTTTCGAACCAAGCTTTCTCAACTTACTATCCACCAGATTGATCCAGATTATGGAGAGAGTTGAGCTCCTTTTTTCATCGAATCAAGCTTTCTCAATTTGTTATCCACCAAACTACTCAAGAATATTTAGAAAGTTGAATTCTCTTTTATTTTCGAACTAAGCTTTGTCAACTCGATAATCATCAGACTGCTCTAGAATACTTAGAATGTTAAATTGCCTTTTATTCTCGAACTAAACTATACACCAAATTTCTCCAGAACATTTAGAAATTTAAAATGTATTTTGTTTTCGAACCAAGCTTTCTCAACTTACTATCCACCAGATTGATCCAGATTATGGAGAGAGTTGAGCTCCTTTTTTCATCGAATCAAGCTTTCTCAATTTGCTATCCACCAAACTACTCAAGAATATTTAGAAAGTTGAATTCTCTTTTATTTTCGAACTAAGCTTTTGTCAACTCGCTAATCATCAGACTGCTCTAGAATACTTAGAATGTTAAATTGCCTTTTATTCTCGAACTAAACTATACACCAAATTTCTCCAGAACATTTAGAAATTTAAAATGTATTTTGTTTTCGAACCAAGCTTTCTCAACTTACTATCCACCAGATTGCTCTAGAATATTTAGAAATTTTAGTATTCTAAAACCAAGCTTTCTCAACTCTTTAACCATCAGACTGCTCTAAAATGTTTCAAGTGCTAAGCTGCCTTTTATTCTCAAACCAAGCTTTCACAACTCTCTATATACCAAATTGCTCCAGAATATTTAAAAATTTGAGATGTATTTTGTTGTTGAAACTGCTTTCTCAACTTTCTATCCATAACAGATTTCTCTAGAAATTTCAGAATTTTTAGATTCCGAGAAATGGTGAGCATAAAATGAATATAATTATTGAAATGTTAGAATTCAGGAGACATGTTGATACAAAGATATCATTTATTTTGTCCAGTGCAACAAAGCCTAAACAACAACTAACCAATTTGTAATTTTTAAAACGATAAAAACACTCTATTGTTGCCACACATATCGAGTAAATTTTAATTAAACTCCCCGCAAGCTGTTCGCTATATAGTTCTCGTGCGAATGCATGATGACTTGTCGCCCTACCGTCATCTTCTGTCACAGGGTCTTAACAGACCGGGACCTACAGTTTAAAGTGGATTCCGAACCACTACTAACATCCATGGCACCGCCGGGACTCGAACTCGAAACCTGTGGTACCGAGAGCCAGAGCGCTAGCCACTCGACCATTCAGGCTCGTTCACGATGGACCCTCTTTATTGAAACATTTCTATTTTCTCTCAACGTGCGCTCTGTTATACAGTTCTCTAAGAATCAATGGTGGATTCTCACTATATATAACAATAATAATAAAGATATATAGCATAGTATAAAGGAACAAATTAACACATATAAAGAAATATATATCTTTATTTTCCAATCTAAATGTTTTTAAGGAATATATACTAACTATTATAGCATAGTATATAAGAATATTTTTTTCTAATGCAACTGGCAAATACTTAGACAGTTATCTTTATGCCATAAGCAAGGGCTGGGCCGACGTTACTCATTTAGCTCTACCCAGAGGGCACGTGTAGCTTAAAGATATGCTACTAACGCGAGTGACACTATCCCCTCAACTCTCTACAATCATATTAAAACAGGATATACAGTTTAAAATGTATTCAGAACCCCTACACACATACATGGCACCGCCGGGACTCGAACCCAAAACATGTGGTACCGAGCACTAGTTACTCGACCAACAGACCCCCCAATTATATATCCTTAGTATATAAGGATATATAATTGCATAATACATAATATTTAATTATATAAGTATACATATAAGTTTTCTTTATATATTTATTTTATCAAATAACGAGTAACTAATATTAATTTTCAAAGATTTAATTTTATCAAAATAAAAATTTCATAAAATGAGAGTGAATGATAAATGTACAACACATAAAGTAAAATTATAATATATTGTTTAATTACATTTTTAAAAGATATTAAGATGGATTATAATAAAAATGTGGATAGTATAAAAACACTTTTTAAGAAATGCGAAAATTGGACAGAATCGTTGCTGAGAAAGAAATCAAAAAGAAAAATAAATATATAAAACGAATTTTTCATATCTAAGCTGAAAATGTCTCAGAAATTTCAATTACAATTTTTTTTTCTTTTAATAAAAAAAATATCTAGATTTCGAGATATAAAAATGGGATAAATTTTCGAAAATATTTCAAGTAGTCGGTTTTGAAGTGAAAACCTGTTACGAGGTAATTTAAATTATTTTTTTCATTGACAGAAAAATAATGCTACATGTTATTCGCCAGGTACAAATTCATTTTTGAAGAAATTTTGAAAAATTGAAAAAAACAGAAATGCAGGAATGAGTTAAAGGAAATGATTCAAGCGTTGAAAGTTTTTGAAAGAAATTGCCACTTTCATGTATTAAATTTCCTGAGACATTTTTAATTCAAGCGTCAGAAAAAAATGTTAAAATCCCTCAAGATTTATTTAATATCAAATAAAGTAAGATAAATATAACGGATAGTCTTGTCACTTGAAATTAGTCTAAAATGCTTTAATTTAAGATTAAATAAGTTATTTAAAATTCACATTCAAAAGGGAGATGAAGAATATTTGGATGAAAAAATTCGCTGAAGTGTTTAATGTTTCACAGTATGATTAACTGTTGGAATATATTGTTGAATCAATCAGCTAATTTTCTAATGTTCAATTGAAATAAAATAGTAGGAAAATATTTATATATTGTATCTAATCCTCAGTATCCTGAAGGATGGGCATCCCATGAGTAATCTACTCATGGATGGAATAAAAGGGGCAGCTTGTGTTGTGATGGAACACCCGTAGGTAGAGTTTGACTTGGCTCCGTGTTGCTGAAGTAGAAGGGCAGTGCCTTCCGTGGGGACGTTTTAGGGATAACTAACCCGCATTTGCGTATCATATGGTAGAAAACCCGCAAATCTCCCACCAGGTTGTCCGAATATCAAGAGGCCAGAATGTCTAGAACTCTGGCGTTTGGTGCCACAGGTTTCGGATTGTTGAATGTTTGAAGTGGTTCTAAATCTACTTTAAGTCGTAGGTCTCGGTCTCATATGACTGTAGAGAATCGCAGAGCCCAGTCAGACTTCTCACCCGCATCACTCCCAAACTGTATAAGGGCAACTCAGCTCTAGGCACAGTGATGCGATGTGGTGTAGTAGTAGTAGTAGTAGTAGTAGTATCGAGGCAAGATACTGAACATCACAAACGCCATCGAATCTCCTCGTTTTTTGAAACAGTGTCTACAACAAAGCCGCCAGCGGATTGAACTTCAGCTCTAATGCTCACCAGCGTCTCACGTTGCAACTGAGCCACGAGTCGGGCAAAAATTTGTATTTTTATATTTATCGAAAGATGTGTATAAAAAGTTTCCGATATGCATTGAATGTATAATTATGATACCGCCCTTTTTTTCATAGATGGCGCTACTGCTGTCTCGCATTTCTTAATTGTGACAGCATTTGACAGGTGTAACAGTAAGCTTTCATTTTTAGTGCATCGCATTTACTATAAGCGTAAACAAGTATTACTTTTACTGGATTAAAAATGCTTGTATTCCAAATGAATTGTATTCCAAAAACATTATTTATTAGAAGTTTTATTACATTATTTTATTAGAAAAAGAAAATAGAGCAGAAACATATCATGTTCTTGCAGTAATTTACGGTGATCATGCTCCATCGATGGATTCCCACCAGAATCCATCATATCCCATTTAATACGAATTACCTTCTGTATTAAATGGTACTTTACAATGTGTTTCACAACTTTTTCCAAACGCAACAAGAATCCATATATAATCCATCATTCTCGCCAGAATCCATCACATCCCATTTAATCAGAATTACCTTCTGCATTAATTGTTACTCAACAATACGTTCCACGACCTTTACTAAGCACAATAAGAATCCATATATAATCCATCATTCTCGCCAGAATCCATCATATCCATTTATTCAGAATTACTTTCTGCATTAAATGTTACTCAACAATACGTTCCACGACCTTTACTAAGCACAATAAGAATCCATATATAATCTATCATTCTCGCCAGAATCCATCATATCCATTTATTCAGAATTACTTTCTGCATTAAATGTTACTCAACAATACGTTCCACGGCCTTTACTAAGCACAATAAGAATCCATATATAATCTATCATTCTCGCCAGAATCCATCATATCCATTTATTCAGAATTACTTTCTGCATTAAATGTTACTCAACAATACGTTCCACGACCTTTACTAAGCACAATAAGAATCCATATATAATCTATCATTCTCGCCAGAATCCATCATATCCATTTATTCAGAATTACTTTCTGCATTAAATGTTACTCAACAATACGTTCCACGACCTTTACTAAGCACAATAAGAATCCATATATAATCTATCATTCTCGCCAGAATCCATCATATCCATTTATTCAGAATTACTTTCTGCATTAAATGTTACTCAACAATACGTTCCACGACCTTTACTAAGCACAATAAGAATCCATATATAATCTATCATTCTCGCCAGAATCCATCATATCCATTTATTCAGAATTACTTTCTGCATTAAATGTTACTCAACAATACGTTCCACGACCTTTACTAAGCACAATAAGAATCCATATATAATCTATCATTCTCGCCAGAATCCATCATATCCATTTATTCAGAATTACTTTCTGCATTAAATGTTACTCAACAATACGTTCCACGACCTTTACTAAGCACAATAAGAATCCATATATAATCCATCATTCTCGCCAGAATCCATCATATCCATTTATTCAGAATTACTTTCTGCATTAAATGTTACTCAACAATACGTTCCACGACCTTTACTAAGCACAATAAGAATCCATATATAATCTATCATTCTCGCCAGAATCCATCATATCCATTTATTCAGAATTACTTTCTGCATTAAATGTTACTCAACAATACGTTCCACGGCCTTTTACTAAGCACAATAAGAATCCATATATAATCTATCATTCTCATAGAATCCATCATATCCATTTATTCAGAATTACTTTCTGCATTAAATGTTACTCAACAATACGTTCCACGACCTTTACTAAGCACAATAAGAATCATATATAATCTATCATTCTCGCCAGAATCCATCATATCCATTTATTCAGAATTACTTTCTGCATTAAATGTTACTCAACAATACGTTCCACGACCTTTACTAAGCACAATAAGAATCCATATATAATCTATCATTCTCGCCAGAATCCATCATATCCATTTATTCAGAATTACTTTCTGCATTAAATGTTACTCAACAATACGTTCCACGACCTTTACTAAGCACAATAAGAATCCATATATAATCTATCATTCTCGCCAGAATCCATCATATCCATTTATTCAGAATTACTTTCTGCATTAAATGTTACTCAACAATACGTTCCACGGCCTTTACTAAGCACAATAAGAATCCATATATAATCCATCATTCTCGCCAGAATCCATCACATCCCATTTATTCAAAATTACTTTCTGCATTAATTGTTACTCAACAATGCGTTCTACGACCTTTACCAAACACAAGAAGAATCCATATATAATCCATCATTGCCACCATAATCCATCATATACCATTTAATCCGAATTAGCTATTACATTAATTTTACTCAACAATGTGTTTCACAATCTTTACAGAAAATAAAATAGTTCAAAAAATAAGCTTTTGTGACGGATTGGTACTTGTAATAAAAAATGGATATATTACGAGAATCCTACATTCAAAAATCGTTGGTGAATAAGATTCATCACAGCTCAAAACATAATATTCATTATGTCAATGTTACTGTGTGTGTTTGGTGAAATCCGAATGGTGAGATCTATTATGAGTCACTGAATCTGTCTGAAACTATTAGCGACGCCAACTAATGCATTTGTGGCGAGATATAGAGCATGAACTACCAAAATAAAAGTATAGACACAACAAATTAATTTTTCTATTACAAAGCCAAAACATATGCTGTTTATCCAGTAAAAAACTACTTATAAAAGCAGAACTGAATAGTGTTATTCAACCGGCCGTATTGACCAGACAACCTCTTCAAATTACCATTTGTTTAGATCGATGCAGTCAGCCGTTTCTTAAACAAAGTTACTTCTTACGAAAGTATCGAAATTTTTCTGTATAATTGGATCGCTTCCAAAATACCAAACTTCTACAGTTTGGCAATCGGTAAATTACCTGAATGATGGGCGAATATTGTATTTTCGCATGTAGTATATTTTCAATAAGTTTGTATTTCATTGTATAAACAAACATGTTTTTTATTTATCCAAAATAAGGGAGTAATCACATTTGTACATCCGATATATTTTGTTCAAAACCAAAAATTTGTAATCATGCAGTTATAGATAGAATGGATTATTTCAATTTTCATTTTATTTATTATCTATTTTTATTTATTTATTTGATTTTTGAGGGGCGAGATTTTTATACATACTTTTCAGAAATACATTGAAGATAAAATAAATACTGTTTAATACGTTATTTCACTAACTTAATTACAAATTATCTAAAAAAATATTCACAAGCAATATATCATATGTTTGAGTATCCATTTAATTATATTTTATTGATTTTAATAATAATTTTGCACTATCTGACCAAATATTACGTGCGTATTATTTCATTTATCCTATTTTGATTGCCTAATAGAAATTATGCTAAAAACAAAATACAGAAAATTTATTTTCAAATTGATACTTATAGTTTAACAATGTTATCCTTAATGTGATATAAAATATTCTTAAATATTTTGTTTTCAAATGCCAAGAAACTGGACCTTTCACTCACCACTGGATCATCGCTTTATTTACACGCGCACAAATTCAACATACACACAATTAATTACAGGCAATATTTAACACACTCAAAGACATACAATTAATAACTCGCGGAAGGACTTCACTTCTAAGCCGAAAATAAAGATACTCAGGTACGCGATGAATGCGCGGAATATACTTCCTCTCCGGGTGAGAGTCTGTATGCCAATTTGTACGCAGAATATATTTCCACGAAATATAGGCGGCGAAATATATCTCTATTCGGGATGAGAGATTGTAGATCAACTATACTTTTCTCAGCGCTAGCACCGGTTGCGCTGTACTTCCTCTCTGGTGACAGTGTCAGAGCCTACTGAAAAATTTTCCTGAGCGTCACTAGGAGGAAGCACGTTGCATTGTTATGAAAAATTAACTATTTTATAATATAGTTAAAGTAAATTTTACAGCTAAAAATACAGTAAAATTTTTGTTTGAAAATTTTCTGTAATCTATAATAATGAAAAGTAAATAATAAAATAGCAATGCATATCAGATTAATTAATTTTTTGAAAACATTTCTTCTGTGGTTTGATAAATTGAAGAAAAAATATCATTAAAAGAATTACATTCATTAAATTAACAGAGCATGTAAAATAAAATTGCAGAATGCATCATGTTTATAAAAGAATACAATCCGAATGATTAATTTTCGTAAGCTTCAACCAAACATTACAGTAAAAAAAGTAACTAATGGAAATCAAGTTGCTTTTTCTTTAATAATTCTTTTGATCTATTGTTGCTTTCACATCAGAATCATATAAATATTTTTAATTCATTAAATAATATATTTTCTATTCATTTAGTTCAATGATCTCCACTAATTGTTCAGAAACACTTTCAAATAAATATTTCATCTGAGAAATGTTTTATGTAAACATAATTTACTTAAAATAATAAAGAATAAATTCTCAGTTGCACACTATCTTCTCAGAAAAGTGAAGTAAAGAAGCTAAAGTCTAAGGGAAATTTTTAAAACTCCAGCACTAGAAGTCATTCATCGCATCTGACAAGATAAAAAAATACTTATTGATTCCTAAAAGAATTTCTTAAATTCCAACCACTTCACAAGTTGAAAAATTGTGCGCTCATCATACTTCAAAAGGATAAAATTAGTTCTTAATTAAACATTCTGTTTACTTTAGTAATATTCTCGTTTATAATTTTCTGAGGTGTTCTTTAAATCCTTTTGAAGTGATCCATTTTTATTTGGCCTTCTCATTTTCGTGGACAATTTTAATTACTTAATAATATTTTTAGTACTGAATTAGTTACTTTGAAATTATCGGTTCTAAAGTAAACATTGTAGAAATTTTAAAATTTTGGCAGAATTGTGAAAATTAATGAAAGATTTGCTACATTATTTATATTTTTTAATCTTATAAATGTGTATAGTAGGTTATGTCTTTTGGAAAATGTATGGTACTTGAATTTCAAATATATGTTAAATAGTTTTTAATATAACAATGTTGCTAGTCAGATTACTTTTCTATCTATTTTGTTGTTGTTATTTCTTATCCCACTTGGTAGTCAGCAACATCTAGGCGAAGTCTAAGAAACCGTGTGGTCTCATGGAAGGTGGGAAAAGGGGCGTAGCTTCTGTTGTGATGGAGCACCCGTAGGTAGAAGTCTGACTTGATTCCATGACGCTTTTTACGAGAAAGGGTAGTCCGCCCTACTCCTAACCTTCTACAGTCATATTAGACGGAACCTACGGCTTAAAGTGGATTCCGAACCACTACAAACATCTATGATACCGCCGGGACTCGAATCCGAAACCAGTGGCACCGAGCGCTAGTCACCCTGCCATCAGGCCCTCTATCTTTTTTAAATTGAGGGTCTTTCAGTCTACTTGAAACGAACAAAAATATTCTGATTCAGGGAAAATTTTGCAACAAATAAATTTTATTAGAACAAAGCTGGAAACGAAAAAAACTGCCATGATTTTTTGCATACTGTATTGATGGAAACTTACTGTATTGAAATACCATACTCTATTGAAAAACCATACTGTAAATAAAAAACCACACTGTATTGAAAAACCTCCAACCGGGCTATCGTATTGTCCATGAAATGCATTCTATGACAATATGTTCCAAGTTCTATCAGGCTAACGAATGGACGAAACAATACTCTTCATAATAATATATACCAAAATCATTTTTTTTTCATAGAAGTGATCAAAATATGCCCCACCGGTGTGAATTGAACAATTAATAATTAGATTTAACTTTAATAAATTCCCTAACTAATGTCTTAAAATGCTAGCAAATATGATTTGAATTGTCAAGTTTCAATAAATTTATGTTTTATGCGATAAATTTAGTTAAGAAAAAACTCACAAAGTAATTCAAATAAAATTTTCTCAAAAAATGAATTTTACCTTAAATTTATTAACTGGAAACGAACCAAAACTGACATGCATTTAAATACTGTATTGTTGGAAATTTTTAAAAAACCTTCAAACTGGCTATCGGATAGATAATGATATATATTCTAGGATAATATGCTCCAACTCCAATCGGATAGACGATGCAACCCACTTCATAATAATATGCGCCCAGTCCACTCCTTTGCAAGGTATGTGACTGTCCGTGCCAGATGCTCAACAAGTTATCACAAACATGCCTCCTCATTTCTGAAAGTAAAGATTACAAAATACGCCTTCAGCAGATTCGAATATGGGAAATCCATTGATGTTCTCACTACATTATGAGCTGAACTAGAACATTTATTAAAGTTCAATCATTGTTTTCAGAAGAAAAGTTGCGGCACAGTTTCTATCTGTTTTACTAAGGGCGTTAACATTGTTAGACGTGTGTTTTTTTTGGCAACTTGTTGAACTGTTATCAAGGCAGCTGAAGGACAGTTCTTTGGGCTTATATAATGCAGTTATATTCCAGTATAATATTATTCAGTATATGACGAAGATTTTCCAGGTTGACGGAGAGCCTTTGTTGTATAGCCCTATCTGCTGCTTTGTGAATGAGAGAAGTTTCTTAAGCTTTAAGCCCATTGATTAGATAGAAAAGGGATAATATATATATATATATTATTAATTTATTTAAAAAATTATTTTATTAATGTGTTTAATTAATAAAAAATAATGTATATATATATATATATATATATATCTATATATATATATATATATATATATATATATATATATATATATATATACACACACACGTCTTTTTAATATTATTTAGTATAAGAATCCAGTAAAAAATATGAATAGTACCAGTTATTCTTAAAAACTTTTCTAATGGTTATTTCTTCAAGAATTTTTCTTATCCTCCATAATGTAGCCGGAATAACTCCGGGCGTGTTACTTATGTTGTGTTTTTTTTTTTTAAATCTGATAATAACTAAACAAAGAGAGATTTCTTCACCAACTCCCAAATCATTAGAATATTCTAAAATACAGTAATAACTATTAATACTAATCAATTCCCTAAATCACAACTCCTCAGATCAAATACAAAAGAAATATCCAATGTCGAGAATCTAAATGACTATCTTTGATCACCAATGCAACAAATTAACTAATCAGGTTTGAAAATCTTCAAGGCTTATAATTTAGAAAAAGAATACACACATATATTATAAAAAAATACAATTATTTTGCTTTAAATAAAAATATAGTTTAATTTATAAATATAGTGAAATGAGTACATCCAAGGAGCATCACCTACATTCAGAACAATGGTTAATTACAATTACTAAAATCCTCTTTATATAACAAATATAATACATAGAACTGATATTGTATGACTATAATTTTACATACTAATTCGAAAAAACTTATTGTTACACTGACGTGTGATTATAATTAAATATATTTCAAAGGAATATTTTAATATAAGGTTTAATAATAGAAAATAGCAGATTTGAAAAACATGCAATAAAATAATAACACTATAAATATATAATATAAACAAGTAAGACAATATTTAACTTACGCTAAAGATAATAATACATATTAACACAAATTATATTATGAGCAATATTCTAACTCCTCCACAATGAAGGCTGCTACAACTGTGCCACAACTGTCTTTAGAATTAAGTTGAGATTTTATTAAGATTTTCGATGTAACTCATTCTTAGAATAAATTTCTGAAACAAGTTTGGCGATTTTACCAAAATGATCATAAGATACAAAAGTCACTTAAATATACTGGTGATTTCGTGAAATCATCGGACGGCTAGAGAATTTGGGTTCCAAGATGATTTAAGTTTCACACCTTCTTAGAAAGTTGTTCGCAGCAATTGCTAACCCCAAAGGGGCCCTTTTGACTGTCTACATTATCATTGCCAGCAAGGACCCTTTTTTTCCTGGACTTTCCTATCTTCCTTCCGTAACTACCAACGGTCCATCATAAGAGAAATCCACTTTAAGCTGTAGGTATCGGTCTCATATGACCGTAGAACGTCACAGAGACCGATCAAACTTCTTCTCACCCACATCATTCCCAAACTGTAAAGGGGCAATGTATCTCTAGGTACAGTGATGTGGTGTGGTGTGGTGTGGTGTAGTAGTAGTGGTCCATATAAGAACAGTTTTTTCTTCCCTCACACACGTAGTTGGTCTCACTTCATCATACTGATGATTTTTATTGTTCTTCTTCGTCTCCCGCTCTTCCTCCTTCGATGACACAGCCTTTTTTCAGATCTCCCGCCCTTTTTTTCATTACTGGCTGGACTTTCTTCTTAAACTCCGCCCAGGGGTCTATATGCTTTTCCATTGGTGGAGGTGATATCGACACCTGATCATACCAGACAGTGTAGCTAGTTTTTTTTGGAAGTCTGGAGTTGATTTCTCCCACACAAGAGGTATCTCATAAAGCATATGGATAAACACGGATTATCATAGCACCCACACATAAACAGCTTAATTCCTCTGTGGCAATTCCCCTCGATCAATAAATAAGCAGACAAATATTCTCTCCCAGCTGCAATGCAATCTTTCGCCACCTGCACTTCGACGATCGAAAAGCGTTCATTTAAAAGATGAAAAGGAAAATAGCATATCCTTTGTTTTTGGTAAATGCACTCCGGCCATCTGTGGTCACAAGATAACAGCCCATCTCTGACTTTTCTACCGCCCAGTATTCCATGAGAAGTGGGAGGTTTTCATTATATACTATATACATAAAAAAATTAGTATAAGATAAAAATATATATTAAGATGAGATATATTAAATATGATATATACACATGCATGAGATATTTTAAATGAGATACATAATATTCATTTAAAATACCTTATGTAAATTTATATATGGGCATGAATGGCGGAGTGACTAGCACGGTGCCACAGGTTTCGGGTTCGCGTCCTCTATAAACCGTAGGTCCCAGTCTAATATGGCTGTAGAGCGTTGGGCATAGTGCTGACATCCCTACCCCGTAAAAATAAAGCATCTCCTGTCTAGAAATCTGCCAGCGGGAGACAGCCTTGGCCCACCAAAGGGTTGTTGCGCCACTGATGATGATGATGGTATTTATAAATACATGATATTAAAAAGATTAATAATTCTATCTAAAACATCATAACAACCGTGAGTCCTCCTATGCACTGCAAGAGCGCTCCTTGTAGCGTTCAGAAGAGATGATCAGTTGGCATAGAGATTCTCATCCGAGAGGAAATATGGCGAAACCGGAGTTGCCATTAGTTACAATCTCTAATCCCGTGAGGGTATAAGTGGATTTACAGCTTAGAAGTGGAATCCTTCCACGAATTTATAAGAATATATATCTTTGAATGTGTTACATGTTGTGTGTTAAATATTGTTTGTAGTGAATTGTGGTGTTTATATGGTGTTTACGTGCTTGTAAACAAAGCTGTGTTTTCCTAAACCAATGTCACAACCCAACTACACCTAGATGCAGTTGCTCAAACAACCGACAACCCTACACTATAATATTTTATATATAAAAATATTATAGTGTAGGGTTGTCGGTTGTTTGTGCAACTGTAGTCGACACAACACATATATCATTGTTGAAAATTTGAGATGGACTATCTGGTTTAAATAAAAAATTCAAAGTTCCTCATGTAACAGAAACCCATATTATCCATTCTAGAAAACAATCTTCTTTATCAAAACTAACATATACAAAAAGGAAGAATTTTGTTCATGTGTATAAAAAAAGCAGCATTTTTTATCACTTTTACTTATTTCACTTTTTTTTCTTGTAATTTTTCTTTCTGTTCATTTTTAAAACAGGTATATAAATCCATTTATCAAAAGAATTAGAACAGCTTCGGCTATAACTACCTAAAACACATTTTCTTTCTTTATTACCAATGATCTTCAGAAATATAGCATTAAAATATTAAAAACATTTCCATGGTATTTTTTCACTTAATAATACAAAACATAATATAAAATTATAACATAAGAAAGAAAATCATCAAACAGAATTTATTTAAAAAAATTCCTAAGTCTTCTTGCAAAAAAAAAGAAGAAGAAAATTACCGGTTGAAATTACATGTGTGAGTTTCATATTTTAAATTAAAAATTTAAACTTATTCATAACTGTTTTTTACATTTATTTTGTTGATTATTTCAGCAATATATTAATTTGTCCTTTTATCATTGCATACTTTTTTTTTTACATTTTTTTTTTTTTTTTTTTTTTTTGATTTCATTAATATTGTTATTTTGTACTATACAATTTCGTTATATTTTATTATTTGTGAAAAGCCGTTTAAAAAAAAACTTTTGTTATTAAAGCAAAGAAATAAAAGCTAACTATTTGTTACTAAGCATTATTTTGTAATTTTTTTACCATGAAATGTAAAATTCCTTAAAAGATGTGCAGAAGAATGATGATCAAAATACTGCATTGTTTAAAAATGATGAAATCTTATATTTTGATAAATAAGAAAAATTATCATAATTCCTTTTAATAATTTATTGATATAATTTTTATTTCTTTATAATTTCTCTTTAATCTATATTACCAATTTTTCCAAACAACTACTTAAACTTTCAAGTATATTGTAGTGTGCAAGTTGAGCAATTGAATTGTAACTTGTTGGGTTGTGATACTTCAGCACAGGTTGGAGTCAACACACAACTTTATTTATACACGCACAAACACTACACTCATACAATTAGACACAAATAATATTTAGCACATTTAAAAACATATAATTATAGATCCGGGGACGTATTTCACTTCTAAGCCGAAAACCCGATACTCAGATATGCGCCAAATATACTTCCTTCTCCGGGGAAGAGTCTGTAGGCCATCTATTACGTAGAGTGATATAAAATGTAATTCCTCTTGGATGAAAGCCTCCATACGTACTAACCATTTCACCTGAACGTCACAGGGAGGCTCTGCTGCCAGTGTGTAGGAGGAATCACGGTTATAATATTATTTTAAAGTTGCTTAGTTTTTGAATTAAAAATTTCTTTACTTACTTTTCTAAGATTGCGCCATATTTATTGTTTTGGGGAAGCTATAGAATGAAATTTCAAGGAATACTGAGGAAAAAAATGTAAATATAATAAGCAATGAATAAAAAGCTGGAAAAATGTATGTAAATGATAATTTTATAATCATGTAAACAAATTTAATCTGTATCCATGCGTCGCATTTTAGAAGGGCGTAATAAATTATATGAAAATAATATCGAGTGTATTTAATTATTTTAATGACATAATTTAAATGATTTTAATTAATTAACTCAAATTATTTTAATTAATGAATTTATTTCAGGTTTTTATTTTTTTATTAAATTTAATTAATCATATTAAATAAATTTAACTAAACATGAATAACATTATTCATAATGGTGCTATTCATATTCCATTTTCCACATAGTGATTATTTCTGTACATCAATGTGTCTGTTTCCCTTCAGTAAGAAAATGTGAACTTATTATCCCATCCATAAAATGAAAGAAAATATATGGCCAAGGACTGCTGATTAGATGTGGTATATGGTTCATTTAGCATAACTGATTTAAATCTGTATTCTGAACTTTCCACGAAAACCCTTTGCATGGATTATTTTCTTTAAAAAATTGCGTTCAGTTTTAAGTATGTATTTTTGTTTAATATAGTTCCCTTATTTTCTTTTCTTGAAGCAAACTTAAAAATCATTCGAAACACTTTAGAGGAAATATGAATTTATGATAAATATTCATTTATTATATTAGTTATATTTTTTATTCAGCGTCAGAAATAAAGAATTTAAAAAAAAATTCTATAATAACTTTGCATTCAGTAATACAAAAAACATAGTATAAAATTCTTGTTTAAAGGGGAAAAAAAA
Source organism: Caerostris darwini (assembly GCA_021605075.1). NCBI lineage: Eukaryota > Metazoa > Arthropoda > Arachnida > Araneae > Araneidae > Caerostris > Caerostris darwini. Next base: position 57,779 of record BPLQ01011770.1, read on the forward strand.
CCTTTTTTTTTTAATTGAAAAATTTGAAAAAAAATTTTTTTTTCATTGTATAAGTAATCTTTTTTCTACATTTTTTGTTATTTTTAAGAACTAGCTATTCAGTAATTTTTAATTCTTTATCATTAATTGTGTTGTTGTTGTTGTTGTTGTTTCTTATCCCACTTGGCTGGCCAAGCCCACGAGCCCATATGGACTCATGATTGAAGGGGAAGGAAGCAGCTTCTGTTGTGATGGAGCACCCGTAGGTAGAAGCCTGACTTTTGCTCCGTGACGCTCTTACAGTCATAGAAGACCGGGACCTACGGCTTAAAGTGGATTCCGAACCACTACAAACATCCATGGCACCGCCGGGATTCGAACCCGAAACCTGTGGCACCGAGCGCCAGAGCGCTAGACACTCGGCCATTCAGGTCCCACATTTGCCAACGGCACGCAGTGTTCCCAGGTGGTCACCCACCCAAGTACTGACCGCGCCCAATGATGCTTAACTTCGGTGATCTAACGAGAACCGGTGTATTCAGCATGGTACGGCCGTTGGGATCATTAATTGTTATTGTTACCAATGCATTATTAATGAATCATGTATCATCAATGTATTATTTCTTTCTGTATCCTCAATTATTTATCAACATGTTCCTGAAAATGATAGATTAAACAAGGATAAATGCATATTACAAATCTTAACATGTTTTGCATATTACATATTACAAATTTTGGACTTTGCGTATTACACATATTACAAACCTTAACATTTTTAAGAACTAATTATTCAGTAATTTTTAATTTTTGCTGTTAATGTCTTGTTTCATCAATTGTTATTATTATCAATGTATTATTAATGCATCCTGTATCATCAATGTATTATTTTATTCTGTATTATCAGTCCTTTATTATCAAGTTCCTTAAATGATGAAATAATAAACAACATCATAACTCAAATTTATTACTTTTAATTTTTGTTGTCCAGTTCATGTTTATAGAAATAAAAAACACTATATTGCTTTTAAAAAAAGCAGCAGGGGTGATGAATTCAATCTTTCTCCTACATGTATCATATAATATCTATGCTATTAAAATCTAAAAGCATTTCCATGTACGTATGTTCCATGTTCCAATCGTATTTCTTTTGAAAACATAGAGAGTTGAGAACAGTATAGAATCGTGATCCTCGGTAAAAGAATGATTGATTAGATTTTCAAATTTTGAAAATAATAATTAAGATATAAAAATATAACTGCTCATTGTAACTGTAATAAGTTTTTTTTTCAATTGTTTAGACCTAGCTCACTTTACTTGAACGAAACAAAAAATTGAAGAAGACAGGTTGATAAATCATCCTTTTTAAAATTGTGGTATGAAGGAAACTTATTGAATGATCTGAAAAGGTCTTGCTTGATGATTTAATGTTTTTAAAGTACATAGTTTGGAATTAAAATATGTATTTCAGTTCATGAAAAATTCATTTTGTGTTAATAATTTTTAGCAATATTTTCATGATCGAAAAATTACAGGTTTAAAAATTCTTTATATCGCGCATGTATATAAACAGACCCGCTTAATCGTTTTATCACTTAAAAATACAAAATTTCCGCTTTAGAACAGTTAGAGTTCATAAAAAAAAATATGTAATCAAACTTATTGAAAAAAAATTTCTTCCCGAAACAACTATTCAATTATTCTACCGTCTAATGTGCAATTTTCGTTCTTTAAACTGCAGAGTCAGTGAAAGTTAATATGCAATTTCAACAATTTTTGATTATCTAAAAAAATTCATTTGAAAGCTACGAATGTTAGCAATTTTTTTTTTACTGCTTTGTATATTATGGTTTAATTTATTTTATTTATTACACTGAGTATGACCACTTACATTTTTTTTTCTAACAAAGATTCTGAATTAACACAATTTCTGTAAAATCAACTATGCGCAAAAAAAATAATCGTAAGATAAATCTATTTAACTTAAAGATAATAAATAACGTAATAATAAATAATCATAAGATAATCTATATATTAAAGACCAATTCATTTTTAAATTATTTGATGACATTTCTTTTAGATAAATAATAATGATCCAATTATTTTAGTCTCTGATATATTGTCTTATAAAATAATAAAAGCATAATTGCATTTTATTAATGTTCATTAAAGTATTAGCCTATATGTGTAATTAAGTCGTTATTACTTTGGTAATGTCAGATTCTCTGCCTATCGTGTCGGCCCCTCCTTTCGCCCGGCGAAGTGCAGCAACTCGACGTGGCATGGACTCAACAAGTCGTTGGAAGTCTTCTGCAGGAATATTGAGCCATGCTGTCTCGATAGACGTCCATAATTGTGAAAGCGTTGATGGTGCAGGATTTTGGGCACGAACAGACCTCTCGATGATGTCCCATAAATGCTCGATGGGATTCATGTCGGGCTATCTAGGTGGCCAGATCATTCGTTGGAATTGTCCAGAATGTTCTTCAAACCAATCGCGAACAGTTGTGGCCCGGTGACATGGCGCATTGTCATCCATAAAAATCCCATCGTTGTTTGGGTACATGAAGTCCATGAATGGCTGCAAGTGATCTCCAAGTAGCTGAACATAAGCATTTCCAGTCAATGTTCGGTCCAGTCGCACCAGAGGACCAAGTCCATGCCATGAAAACAGCCCACACCATTACGGAGCCACCACCAGCTTGAACAGTGCCTTGCTGACAGTTTGGGTCCATGGCTTCGTGGGGTCTGCGCCACACTCGAACCCTACCATCAGCTCTTACCAACTGAAATCGTGACTCATCGGACCAGGCCACGGTTTTCCATTCATCTAGGGACCAACCGATATGCTCACGTGCCCACGAGAGTCGCTGCAAGCGATGTCGTTCTGTCAGTAAAGGCACTCGAGTCGGTCTTCTGCTGGAATAGCCCAAGAAAGCCAAATTTCTCCGCACAGTTCTAACAGACAAGTCCCTTGTACGTCCCACATTGATTTCTGCGGTTATTTGACGCAGTGTTGCTTGTCTGTTAGAATTTACGACTCTTTGCAGACGTCGCCGGTCTCGGTCATTAAGTGCAGGCGGTCGACCACTGCGCTGTCCATGGTGGGATGTTATGCCTGAAATTTCATACTCTCGGCACACTCATGACACAGTGGATCTGGGAATTTTGAATTCCCTAACGATTTCCGAAATGGCATGACCCATGCGTCTAGCTCCAACTAACATTCCGCGTTCAAAGTCTGTTAATTCCCGTCGTGCGGTCATCGTCACGTCAAAACCTCTTCACATGAATAACTTGAACAGAAATGAAAGCTCTGCGAAAGCACTGCGCATTTATACCTGTTCTACTTAAAATGTAATTTGCATTTTTTTTAATAATTATTAAAGTCTTAATATATGTAATTAAGGCACGTCGTTTTGTTATTGCATAGATTGTGACCTATTCTCAATCATTTAAAGGATGTGTTTTTCGATATATAAACCTTTTAATGCGATTAATATAGACCTAAAAAAAATTTGAAAATAATTAAAATGTACTTGCATTTTTAAAATATTAATGAAGGTATTAACCTATATGTGTAATTAAGGCTCACCCTTTTTGCATTACTTTTAATATCTCACCTTTTCAGTTATTTACAGGATATGCTTCTCAATATAATGACGAAATTATATAGTGCAATTATTTTAGATAATAATGCAATTAATTTATACATCTGAAATGTTTTGGAAATTATTAAAATGTATTCGCATTTTTTTTAAATATTTATTAAAGTATTAATCTATATATGCAATTAAGACATGTCATTTTGTTATTATTTTGATCATCTCTGATACTCAGTCATTTAAAGATTATGCTTTTCAATATACAAACTTTATAATATGATTAATAAAGATTTCTGAAATGTTTTGAAAATAATTAAAATGTATTTTTTATTTTTTTTTTAATATTTATTAAATATATTTATATTTATAAAATTATATTTATATTATTATTAATTATATTTATAAATATTTATTAAAGTATTAACCTACTTGTGTAATTAAGACCCATCATTTCGTTATTACTTTGATCATCTCTGATACTCAGTCATTTAAAGATTATGCTTTTCAATATACAAACTTTATAATATGATTAATAAAGATTTCTGAAATGTTTTGAAAATAATTAAAATGTACTTGCATTTTTTAATATTTATTAAAATATATTTATATTTATAAAATTATATTTATATTATTATTAATTATGTTTATAAATATTTATTAAATTATTAACCTACTTATGTAATTAAGACCCATCATTTCGTTATTACTTTGATCATCTCTGATACTCAGTCATTTAAAGATTATGCTTTTCAATATACAAACTTTATAATATGATTAATAAAGATTTCTGAAATGTTTTGAAAATAATTAAAATGTACTTGCATTTTTTTTTTTAATATTTATTAAATATATTTATATTTATAAAATTATATTTATTATTATTAATTATGTTTATAAATATTTATTAAAGTATTAACCTACTTATGTAATTAAGACCCATCATTTCGTTATTACTTTGATCATCTCTGATACTCAGTCATTTAAAGATTATGCTTTTTCAATATACAAACTTTATAATATGATTAATAAAGATTTCTGAAATGTTTTGAAAATAATTAAAATGTACTTGCATTTTTTTTAATATTTATTAAATATATTTATATTTATAAAATTATATTTATATTACTATTAATTATATTTATAAATATTTATTAAAGTATTAACCTACTTGTGTAATTAAGACCCATCATTTCGTTATTACTTTGATCATCTCTGATACTCAGTCATTTAAAGATTATGCTTTTCAATATACAAACTTTATAATATGATTAATAAAGATTTCTGAAATGTTTTGAAAATAATTAAAATGTACTTGCATTTTTTTTTTAATATTTATTAAATATATTTATATTTATAAAATTATATTTATATTATTATTAATTATGTTTATAAATATTTATTAAAGTATTAACCTACTTATGTAATTAAGACCCATCATTTCGTTATTACTTTGATCATCTCTGATACTCAGTCATTTAAAGATTATGCTTTTCAATATACAAACTTTATAATATGATTAATAAAGATTTCTGAAATGTTTTGAAAATAATTAAAATGTACTTGCATTTTTTTTAATATTTATTAAATATATTTATATTTATAAAATTATATTTATATTATTATTAATTATGTTTATAAATATTTATTAAAGTATTAACCTACTTATGTAATTAAGACCCATCATTTCGTTATTACTTTGATCATCTCTGATACTCAGTCATTTAAAGATTATGCTTTTCAATATACAAACTTTATAATATGATTAATAAAGATTTCTGAAATGTTTTGAAAATAATTAAAATGTACTTGCATTTTTTAATATTTATTAAATATATTTATATTTATAAAATTATATTTATATTACTATTAATTATATTTATAAATATTTATTAAAGTATTAACCTACTTGTGTAATTAAGACCCATTATTTCGTTATTACTTTGATCATCTCTGATACTCAGTCATTTAAAGATTATGCTTTTCAATATACAAACTTTATAATATGATTAATAAAGATTTCTGAAATGTTTTGAAAATAATTAAAATGTACTTGCATTTTTTTTTTTTTTTTAATATTTATTAAAATATATTTATATTTATAAAATTATATTTATATTATTATTAATTATATTTATAAATATTTATTAAAGTATTAACCTACTTGTGTAATTAAGACCGATCATTTCGTTATTACTTTGATCATCTCTGATACTCAGTCATTTAAAGATTATGCTTTTCAATATACAAACTTTATAAAGCTAAGACTGGATAATGCGATTCATTTTGATAATAATGCGATTAGTTTAGATCTCTAAAATGTTTTTAAAATAATTATTATGTTTTAAATATTTATAAAAGTATATGTAATTAAACGCATCATTTTGCTATTATTTTGATCATCTCAGATTCTCAGTCATTTAAAGGTTATGCTTCTCAATATACGAACTTTATTATGATGAGACTAAATAATGCGATTAATTTAGATAATAATGCGATTAGTTTAGATCTCTAAAATGTTTTTAAAATAATTACAATGTTTTAAATATTTATTAAAGTATATGTAATTAAAACCCATCATTTTGTTATTATTTTGATCATCTCAGATTCTCAGTCATTTAAAGGTTATGCTTCTCAATATACGAACTTTATTATGACGAGACTAAATAATGCGATTAATTTAGATAATAATGCGATTAGTTTAGATCTCTAAAATGTTTTTAAAATAATTACAATGTTTTAAATATTTATTAAAGTATATGTAATTAAAACCCATCATTTTGTTATTATTTTGATCATCTCAGATTCTCAGTCATTTAAAGATTATGCTTCTCAATATACAAACTTTATAATGCGGTTAATATAGATCTTTTAAATGCTTTTAAAATAATTAAAATGTACTTGCACTTTTTTAATGCATATTAAATATATTTATATTTATAAAATTATATTTATTATTATGAGGGCCTGAATGGCCGAGTGGCTAGCGCTCTGGCGCTCGGTATCACAGGTTTCGGGTTCGAGTGCCGGCGGTGCCATGGATGTTTGTAGTGGTTCGGAATCCACTTTAAACGGTAGGTCCATATGTAACATGATCTTAGCGTATTGCGTAGGTATTGGTAGCTTATCTTCAAGCTACACGCACCTCCTGGATAGTGCTAGGAGAGTAACGTCGGTGCAGTGCTTGCTTTAAGGCAAAAAAACAACTGTCTAAGTGTTTGCCAGCTGCATTAGAACAAAAACAATATTTATTATTATTTATATTTTTATTAATTATATTTATAAATATTTATGAAAGTATTAACCTACTTGTATAATTAAAACGTATCGTTTTGTTATCACTTCGATCATTTCAGATACTCAATCATTTAAAGGTCATGCTTCTCAATATAATGAGGAGACTAAATAATGCGATTAATTTAGATAATAATACGATTAGTTTAGATCTCTAAAATGTTTTTAAAATAATTACATTGTTTTAAAGTATGTGTAATTAAGGATCATCATTTTATTATTACTATGATCGTCACAGAATCTCAGACGTTTAAAGGTTATGCTTCTCAATATAAACACTTCACAACTATAAAAATTGGATTAGAATTAAACATGTGTTTTCTTATAATTCCAATTGTAGAGATATTTCTCCTAATTAGATCTATTCAAATATTTTCATATCGGCGAAGTTGTTTGATTAATTTTGATTAATTAAATCATAAATTCAAATTTAAATGTAGCTCTGTCCTTTTAAATAAAGGAATATTGTACTTAGAATGGAATTTGTAATAGAAATATTTATTTACGTAGAACGAAGTATTTATTTCCAATTTAATTTTGAACTAATTTGCTCTTAATTTACATGTTCGCTATTTAATTTGATAATAGGAATTATTGCATTCCAGAAAATCCAGAGAAATTAATTAGCGATAGGAATTATCATGTTTAACATAAGGTACTAATGGCTTTTATTCAGTTAGGTATATTTATTATTTTAAACTGCAACATTAAGACTCAAATAAATCACAATAGTGAAAGCTATTAAAAACTTCTATAACTGTTTCTCTGAAGAACGTATACTTTACCATATAAAACAAATAAAAAATCAAACCACAAAGTATTTTATTAACCTATTTTTAAATTATCTGGTATTTTATTGAAAATTTTATGACAAAAGATTTTTAGATTTTATTTAATATCCTAATAATATGAATTTTAAGATTTTTTATTTGGTTTGGTTTGTAGCTCTACGGTCATTATGTGCACACTTTAAGATAATTAGACCGGGTTAAGTTTTTTGAATCACTTTATACTTTTATAATTGAAATTCTAAAATAAAGCACAAAAACTCAGAAAACAAAAATAAGCAAAATTCAAAATATATACCGTATATTTCAGAATATAAACTAAACCATATTGTAAGCCGAGAGTGCATTTTTCTTCAAAATTCAAAAACTCGAATATAAGCCGAATTGAAAAAACAGATTAAAGTATTTAAAAAGATTGAAATAATTAGCTAAAAATTAAAGAAATTTTCCTTTTACATTGTTATTTTTTATGCTAATTATTTACTGTATTCTATTATTATTTCTGGTGTATGTTTTGATATTTTTCCATTAGCCACTCTCACATTTTACCAACATCAACTATAAGTTTTGGCGATGGCATAGCAAACCAGCAACATAAGTAATTTCGAAAATAACGAAATTATTTTCATAAAAAGGAATAACTTATTCCAATTAAAATAAATGTTTTTCGTAAATAATAAATATACACTAAATAAAAAATTTTTAGAGTATTTGAAAATTTATCGCATGTTCCTATCTAACGGAAAAGTACTTACATTATTTGCAAGATTTGCGGATTCGTATATAAGGCTACCTCTATAATTTAGTTTTGGAAAATGTTGTATAATCTCTTTAATTTTTTTTAAATTTTAATTAAATTAATTAATTTTTTTTTTTTTTTTTAAATATCGCTAAAAGTCTCTTTTCCTTGACTTATACACAGAAATATATAGTATAAATTTGTGAGATTTATTGAAATAAAAAAATTGTCTTTCGAGTAAGTTTTAAGCTAAACTATTTAAGCTATTTCTTAGAATAATAATAGAATAAATTAAATTTGGTATCACTATTTTTTTTCAATATATTTCTCAACCTTTCAAATATGTTTTCAATAAAATAAATTACAAAATAAAAATTATATAAAATTCAGTATCCATCAACGATTTGGTTCAATCAAAAAATCAATTTCATAAAAAAAATTAAAAATATTTAGTTGATTTTAGAAATTTTTCGCAGAATCCAATAAATAAGTTTATATTCTAAAAGATATTTATTTTTTCGTTTATCACATTATTATTTACTTCCGGAAAAAGGAAGTTAAATGTGTAATAAATCAAACAATAATATATATCATTCTTTTTCATTGGCGCAACAGCCTCATGGTGGGACAAGGCCATCTGCTTACTGGCAGATTCCGAGACAGGAGAAATTTTCTTTTTACAGGGCAGGGTTGTAGCCCTACGCCCAACACTCTACAGTCATATTAGACCAGAACCTACTGTTTAAAGTGGTTTCCGAACCACTACAAACATTCATGCCAGGACTCAAACCCAAAGCCTTTGCGCTCCCCCCCCCGAATGAACACCAGAAATAAATATCCAATTATTTTTTAAATTTCAAATTTATGGTAAGAAAATAAAAATTAAAAATATATAATTCCAATCAATTTGGTTTGAAAATATATATTTCCAAGATATATACATTTCCAAAATATATACATTTCCAATCCAGTTTCCTAATATATATTTCCAAATTTTTTGGTTAGATTATATTGACAAATAATTATCCCACATCATATCTTAATTATCCCATAATATTTTTATTCTTAAAAAATATTTTACTTATCTGACTTAATTTAAATCCTAATAAGAAAAAATAACCTCCCAACAAAATGATTGAAAATCATTCCAAAGCCATCTAATAAAAATCTCAATAAATCGAATTATTTTCCCTCATCTGAAAAGAACACAATAATCGAATTACTAACAGAATCTCACTTTGTTTCGATTTGTAAATAGTCCCTGTTTGAAGTCCCTATATATATATATATATATATATATATATATATATATATATATATATATATATATATATATATATATATATATATATATATATGATGTGTGTGTGTGTGCATGTTTATATATATTTATATCCCTATATGTATTACATAGAATATATTTTTTTAACTTTCAAATTTAGCTAAGAAAATAAAAATAAAAAATATATTTTTCCAATCTAGCATTATTTTACTTACATTATATGGATCATGATTATTATTTTACATAATTAAATGATCATGATTATATTGATCATGCAGTGATAATGATTTTATTGGTCATCATTCATTTACATTATTATTTTACATAATTATACCAGATCAAAACTTAAGTCCTTAAAAAAATAATTTGACTTAAATTTAATCATAATAGGGAAAAAAAATATTCTCCAAACACAATCATTCCAAGGCCATCCAATAAAAATCTCAATAAATCGAATTCTATTCCCCTCATCTGAAAAGAACGCAAATAATCGAATTATTAACAGAATCTCACTTTGTTTCGATTTATAAATAGTCGCCGTTAGAAGTCCCTTCAAAACGCCCACTTACGCCTCCTCATTCCACCCCACTCCCCTCCCCCCACCCCCGCTCCAAACCGATCGATGAAAAAGCTATAGGGAAGAAAACTTTTCCCTATAACAGGTCGTTCCCCTTCACAAAAATCCCCAGTGACGTGGAAATGCGAAGAATAAACTCCGGAGAGGGAATAAAAAAAAAAAGGAAAAAAACAAAACTGAGAGAACTGTTGGTACCCAAAAGTGCAGTGATGCACGAAACGAAGAGCTTTAAGTTTCCCACACGCAATGCAGAGATTCAGTTTCCGACTAGGCTGGTCGGAAAATGTTGACTCTCTTTTATCTCGGTTTCGGGAAGAAACTTTTTTTTTTTTTTTTTTTTTTTTGCTTTATAATTAAGGTTAAATAAGAAGTCGAATAAAAGGTTGAATAATTTATGCCATGCATTTCATTCTACTAAAGTTTTACTTCGGGAAAACTACATAGTTTTGGGATGTTTTTATTCGGTTGGCAGATTTGGGATTTGGTGTTTTTTCGATGAGATTTTCGTAGCGATTTGGATGAAATTGCTAGAGAAATAAACAAGGTTTTATTTCATTATTTTATTCTTAAAATAAAAATTTGCGATTTTCGAAAAATTGAAGAAGTTTCTTTAAAAATTTTAATTAAAAAATAAATTAAGAACTAATCAATAAGTTGTTTGAAAAGAAGGAAACATTTAACTACCGAGATATAAAAATATGTAAAAGAAAGTAGGTCAAATATAATTGTAATTAGTGTAATTAAAGCTAAAAAAAGTAATATTGATAAAAGGTAAATGAATATAATTATTTTTTAAACTTTTTTGATTTAAAAATAATTTAATAATTTAATTTAAAAATAAATTAATTAGTCAATAAGTTGAATTTAAAAAGGAAAACATTGAATTCCAGAGGTATAAAAAAAATATAAAAGAATAAAGTGTGTCAAATATAAATTTAAAAATTAGTGTAATTAAAGTTAAAAAATTAATATTTTAGTTAAAAATTAAATAACTATAATTATTCTTTAAGATTTTTAATTTGAAAATCAATTAATAATTAATCAATTGAAAACAGATTTTAAATAAAGAATGCACTGAATTTCTGAGGTATAGAAAAAAATATTGAAAAAAAGTAAATATGTCAAATATAAATTAAAAAATTAGAGTAATTAAGATTAAAAAATTAATATTTTAGTTAAAAAGTAAATAAATATAATTATGCTTTATTTTTTTTATTCGAAAATCAATTAATAACTAATCAATTAAAAATAGATTTTTAAAAAACGAATTTTAATTCCTGACGTATAGAAAAAAATAAAAAAAAATAAAGTATGTCAATTATAAATTTAAATATTAGTGTAATTAAGGTTAAAAAAGCTAATATTTTAGTTAAAAAGTAAATAAATATAATTAAAGCTAAATTATTTAATTTTTAAAGCACATATTTTGAATTTTAATTATTAATGTCAATAACCTTGCAATTATTAATTATTTAATATAATAATCTATGTAAACATAAAAATTAGGCACTAAATTTTGCAATAACCGAATAAGTATAAAAAGTTTGTGAAACATAATTATAGAAATAATAATGTATTTTAATAATGTGTATGTATAATATGTATAATAATAGTGTATTAATATGTATTTTAATTTTCTGAACGTTTGTGAAGTTTAATTATATAAATTATATGCATTTTATTAAAATAAATGCTTTTAATTAAAAAGTAATTGAATATAATTTAAATATTATTACATTTAAAAATTTCGATTATAAATTTGTATAATTTTTATCTATCATTTCATTCTAAATTATTTAACTTAAAATAAGAATAATAAATCAAATTGCGAGATTTCTAGAGACAGGTTAATTATTTTTAGAAACAGAGTTTTTAAAAATAATTAACTCATGTTTTAATTTTAGATAATTAATTAATTTAAATAACAAATTAATTTAATAAGAATTAATTAATTTAATTTTAGATCATTATCTTAATTTTACAATTTTTGTGAAACAGAGAAACAAACAAAGCTGAAGTTATCTTTATCATAAAAATAATGTTGCCTTAAAAGGGATTTTTAAAAGGATAAGAAATTGAAAATGTTTCCTAGAATAGATATTTGATTAATTGATTGATTTTTGAAAGGATTAGAAATTGATCATTTTGAAAATTGATCCATTCTAATTTTCTAATCAGTAATCGATAAAAAAAATTATTTGTTTCTAATAAATTCAGTAGAAAAGTATATTTTTGGGGGACGTATATTTAATTTTCATCCCTTAAAGCACACATAAGAAACATTGACTAACGTATCAGGTCTTTTACGTGTTTTAATCTGATAGTGTTTCGTTCATTTCAGTGAAGTTAGTTAGATTCATAGAGGGAAATGCAATGTTCAGAAAAGATCATTTATCTCTTTGGATGCATAGACATTAATTTCTATTCGAGGATGGGATAAAATAAATCAAAAATTGGACTAAAACAATGTACAAATTCTGTGGTTTATCCTAAAGTAAACCCACGTTAATATTAATAACTCATGTAACTCAAATACAAAGCCAATTTTCACAATTGAAGTCGTTCGTTACACTACACAATTTATGCAGAACTTTGTACCAAAGCATTATACAGGGTGATCTGAAAATGAGGTTAAAAAAATAAATCTGTGCAAAAAATATTTTATTATAGAAATATTAAAATGAATCCAACTTCAAACATGAACTGAATTGTGAGAGGAGATATTTTGAGGAAAAAAAATGTCAAAACGTTTGGGCGTATTCACATTGCACGCTCAAGCTGTGACCTTTTTTTTTTCTTTCGAATTCATGCTCGAATGCGTTTTTCCAAATTTGGGAACACATTTCTCCATCTACAAATATTTTTTTCTACTTTTAACCTCAATTTCAATGTTTTTTACTGTGTATTGTTTACATAACACGTGCTGTTAAATCACCATAGAAAAAAATTGGAGATGAGAAGAGGTATGTCATGAATTCCCTTTATCAAATCGTTATGTTTGGTTTGTCATTTTGTACACACTTTGGGCTAATTAGACCAGGGCCTACATTTTAACGTGTATTCCGAACCACTAACAAACATTCATGCCACCGCCAGGGTTCGAAGATAAAGCCTATGGTACCAAAGGCTAGAGCTCTAGCCAATTGGCCATCAGGTCGCCAAATCATGAGGAGCACAGTCCCTTCGAAATAAGGTTGTTTGTAAAAAGGTTTGTGAGAAGTAACATTCTTTCATCTGACGTATGACAAGTTGCACAATCTTCCTGAAACCAGAAAAAGTACTTGTCTGTTTTAGATAAACTGTAATAAATTGCTGATGATGACTGTATGCACAAATCTATTCTATGTCTGATTTAAAAATGGGACCTACTAGCCTTCTGTGTAACAAAGCACACCAGGCACAAATATTTAATGTATGTAGATGGTTCTTGTTCTCCCCCTGCTGATAATGACGGCACAAATCCATCCCACGTCTGATTTTAAAAAATGGACCTACTAACCTTCTGCGTGAGACAGCACACAGCCACCAATTTTTAATGTATGTAGAGGATTCTAGTGCCTCCTATGGGTTTTTTGTGTTCCATATTAACCTGTTTCTGCTGCTGATATGTCAACTCATATGAAACTAAGCTTTATTTGTAAGAAACAAGTTTTTCTAATTGCTTAAATTGATTAGTCTTTTCATTTCTTGAATGGCTAATAAGTATCAAAATGTAGCTTTACTTTATTTTGTGCACTTTCGTATATGATACACATTGTGATTCCAGCCTCCTCACACTTTTTGTATGTGACTGTAACGTCTTATTAATCACTTCATTCATTTTCTTCATTTTCTCAATAATCATAAAACAGACTTTCTCTTTTCGTTTCTCCACCCTTCACCCTCGTACCTAGGGTTATATATGTATGATAGGGGGTTCCCTATCAGCTAGAAGGGTGAGGGTATAACATCGGTGAGTCTCGTGTAGACCACGAACAACCCATTGAATGATGATGAGAGGAGAACAGTGCCTTCCGGGAGGATTATTAAGGGTAACTTCCCAGCCTTTGCAGGCCTTATAGGAGAAACCTGGAAAAAATTCCCCCCTCCAGACAACTTGACTATCAATGCTTTATACATCATCACAATAACCATCGACTCTCCTAATTTCTTAAAGTAGTGACTGCAAGGAATCAACAATCAGAAAACAGACTTTTTCTTTTCTTTTCTCCCCATATCACCCTCGTACCCTAGGGCTATGTAACCCCCTATCAGCTTGAAGAGTAAAGGCTCGTTCCCACCGAGGCGAGAGACGTGAAGATGCAAGAGGCAAGCGACAAAATGTTTTCGACCCCTTCACAGCGAAACGTCAGAAATAGCATTACGCCTAGTGAAAAACCGCTTCGAGTTGAAAGTTGGGCAACTCCAAGCGGTGGACTGCAAACCGGTTTCAGGCGACCGCGGTGAGGCTAGTGATTGGTCAAATTTTTTCGCTTGCATCTTGTCGCCTTGGTGAGCACGAGCCTTAAGTGTAAAATCGGTGGATCTCATGTAAACATAAATAGCCCATCGAAGGTTGATGGGAGGAGAACAGTTCCTTGCGTTGGAATTTTAGGGGTTAATGCCCAGTCTTTGCGTGTCTTATGGGTGAAACCTGGAAAAAATCCCCCCAGACTGCCTTACTATTGATACTTTACACTTAGTCATAATAGCCATCGACACTCCTAATTTCTTAAAGCAATGACTGCAAGGAATGACTTCAACAGATTCAAATCTACACCTCCTGCATACTAGCTGCAAACTGTGCCACTAGGCCCCGATTCTGGCATTCACAACATATTTTATTTATTTTACCCCACACTTCACCCCTGCACCCAGGACTATGTAGCTCCTTAACAATTAAAAATGTGAGGATGTAAAAATAATATTAATAATAATAAAAGTAAAACATACAATTACAGAATTATAATAAGTACAATGAATTATAATACAGAAAAGAAAAATATGTGATGATAACATAAACATAAGAATGAAAAG
Source organism: Caerostris darwini (assembly GCA_021605075.1). Taxonomy (NCBI): domain Eukaryota; kingdom Metazoa; phylum Arthropoda; class Arachnida; order Araneae; family Araneidae; genus Caerostris; species Caerostris darwini. The sequence continues at coordinate 73,053 of BPLQ01011770.1, forward strand.
TATACAATGCAGAAGGAATAAATACTAATAATAAACCTGTGCAAAATAAAGTATAGAATAGGACACAAAATATTATGGCGGCTTTCTACGGATTCTACGATGAATAAAATACTTTTGTTTGCAGTGATAGAATGGGAGTAAAGAATACAATTTGTATTTCAAGGTTAATGGTTGGTTTCTTGGGATGAATAATGGTTCAATTTCTTTTATAATTCAGAACTGGAAATCACTTTATTTGTGATCGTGAACACATCCACTTTCTCAAAATTGGGTAAAAAAAATCGAGGCCCTGTCCGGTTCACAATATTTGGAAAGGCCTCTTTAATCGCTTCAGTGACTTTTCGGTAAGAATGGATTGCGAAGTAATGGTCAGTCATAAAGCCTCATTCTCCTTGGAACGCAACTAATCTCCATCTCGCGTCAAACAAACGGCTTACAAAGCTAACAACCAAGACCACAATGGAAATTTCAGGCGATATATTAAAAATATTTTCAGTTTTGGATTTTTCCAGAAAATAAATAAAAGTCTTCTACATTAATTTAAAAAATTATATTACTAAGCCGTGTTAAATTTAAGTAAGATCGATAAAAAATTTTAAACAAGTTTAAAAGATATTTAAATATTTATTACAAATAACTAAGAATAAATTATGTTGCCTGAGTGTTTGTTTAAAATAAATAAGGGAAATGAAAGAAATGTATTCCTATTTTAACGAATCACACAATCTTTATTATTTTAAAATTATTTGTAATTTTATTTTATGTGATATATCTGAAATTAAACTCTATGATAGGCTATTTTCTCATTTATTTTTATCTAATTATATTGTTTTTTTATACAGTTGTTTTATTTGCCATAGATTTATTTTCGTTGATTAATAATTTACATTATTGCTCTCATCAGAAATTGATAGTATTATTATATCATTGTAATAATTAAATTTTTAAGTCCTATTTGTCTTTCCATTTCATTTCATTTAATTTACATGTGTATTTTTTAATTAAAGTATGTTAATGTTAATAATTCATTGAATTTTTTTCAATTAAAGTTGTATGTAAATTTGCGTTATTTCTCTCATCAAAAATTGATATTATTATTATTATTATTATTATTATATAGTTGTAATAACTAAATTTTTAAATCCTAATTCCCCTTTTTATTTCATTTGATTTCATTTACCTATTTTATTTTTTAATTAAAGTATGTTAATGTTTATAAATCATTTAAGTTTTTTAATTAATGTTGTATGCTACATAATGAAATATACTTCAACACTATTTTAAATAACCATATTTCAGTTAAAAAAAGCTTACATATGTAGCATAATAAATATGCGTCCATTTTTCACTGGTAGCTTATGATCATGTTTTGATAAAACAATAGTTTCAGTAGATATTTTGACAGAGTGCCTCACATTCAATTTGCACTTATTGGTGCACTGTTGCACTGCACCAATAAGTGCAAATTCGATGTGAGGCACTCTGGTGCAAGTTATTTGCACTTATTGATGTTCTCACTTATTGGTGAGAGTTTTCCAAATTTTTTTCAATAGGAAGCTCACATATAGAATGTTGAAGAAGAATGGTAATTCGATTTCCAAACTAGGATAATCGGGTTTGAAATCCAACTTGCAAAACTGAATTCCAGACTTCTATGTCTATGCCGAGAATGGGCACGATAGCTTCATTGCTCAGAATGTCTTTTCGTTGGGTTTCATAAAATATGAAGGGAAAAAGTAAAATTTAATTGTAATGCAATAACCTCCTGTGATACAACTCTGCACATATACCTTTCTAACCAACATTCGAAAACAACAAAGAACGATTTAAGTATAGAAAGTTATTCATGAAAAATCTCCAAGAATGCATCACTTTTTCACCTGCTTCATGTTGACATGAAGCAGTGATAATCTATCAGCACAACTATGCACCTGTCAGCAATTTGTCAGCAATTTATCAGCAAAGGATAGAAACTGCTGACAGGTGCCGCTGGAAACACTCACTCCTTATTTAACTGTATTGGTCAAAGTTTAACAATATAAGTTATTGGTCATTGCGCAATTCCTAATCAAACTTGGATTTATAAGGTCATAAACTTTTGCATTAATATACTTAGTATTTGAAATTGCAAACAGGCTCAATGTTTTTTTTTACTTTATGAGTAGAAAAAACTTCATACAAGTAATGATTAACAATATAATTTAACTTATTTTAACAGCAAAATCTAGAAAATGCTGACAGTTATCGCTGAAAACAGCCCTAATGAAAGACCTAATGAAATTTGGAAAATCATAAACTTTTGAATTAAGATTGCTTATTAAAATTGAAAAATTGCGTTAAGATATTTGTATATATATATATATATATATATATATATAATGGCAAGTAAGTAGAATATTTTCTTCAAAGATCCAACATTTATTTAGTATTCAGTTGTTGAATGTTGTTGTTCATAGAAGGAGGTAGAAGTCAGACTTCTGTTCCGTGTCGCTGAAGAAGGAGGACAGTGCCTTTCAGGAGGACTTTTAGGGGAACTACCACGCATTTGATTATAGTATAAGAGAGAACCCGGAAAACTCCCACCAGGTAGTCCAACTAATGAGGCAAGATGCTGAACATCACAAACATCAAACTTCTCGTGTTTTGAAACAGATTTTACAAAGACGAGAGTGTATTGAGTCTCCGCCCTAATCGCACCAACAGCGTACGTTGCCACTCAGCCATGAGTTGTTTAATATTTATAATAAAGACATATTTTTAAAAAGTTTCATGTATTTAAAAAATTAAAAAGAATAATGATATATAATATTTTTTTACTAAAATGGCCTTTTTATTCATCCTTTAAATTAAAAAAAATCACCTCAAGTATAGTCACAAAAAAATATCTTTCAGTAGTATATTTAGAATATTTCAGAAATATATAATTTTCTTAAAATATAAATAAATCAAAAATATTTACATTTTTGGGAAATGTACCACTGAAGTCTATAAAAAAGGCTATTTTTAAAAATGCGAGTTTGATACCTTGGAAAATTTCGAGGATTTATCTTAGAGGAAGAATGTTGTTTTTACTACTTGCTGGAATGTAGTTATCGTCCCTTTCTCTTTTATCCCTTTATTTTAGTTCCTTCGCCCGTAAAGTGTACTTTAAATCCTAATGTTAAGAACCACTTTAAAAGGAATTTTTGTGTAGAAAAGGGACTTTTCTCTCTTTTAAGGACTTTTCAGCTACCCTGAAGTTTTTCAAATATCTTCTAGATTAACTCTAAAATAAAACAAATAATATTGGAAACAGAAGAAACATTTATAATTGTTTAATTAGTCTCTTTATTATTTTAAAATTAAGCTATTTTCTATTTAGTATAATTTATAAATGAATAGTTAAAAATGAATTAGTATTATTAAGTGAATTAGTATAACTAATCTGTTTATCATTTTAAATTTTAGTAGAACGTAAAAATTTAAAACGTATTTGGTGATTTATATTTAATGATTAATCATATTTACTCTTAACGAGTTATTTTACAGTTTTTTGTGAGTTTTTGATACTTATAGGTAAAACCCACTTTAAAAGGAATTTCTGTGCAGAAATAGAATTTTTTCTTCTTTAGACTGAAAAGTATCTAAGAGACCTATATCTTGTAATTAACATTTTTTTTAAATCGCGATTGCTAAGAAGCACTTTTAAATTTTGGGGAAGAAAAATAATTTTTAATATCTTAAAAAGATTTTAAATTAAATCCACATTAAAATTATCGAATTGAAATATAATAGTTCTAAACATTTTATTTTATATTTAATGTCGTTTAAATATTGAAATAATTTTGGTTTTATAAAATTTTATAAGTATTTTAATGTACAAAATATGTATATTCAACCTCTTCTTCTTCTTCCTTGGCGCAACAGCCCCATGATGGGCCAAGGCCGTCTGCCTACTGGCAGATTTTCGAGACAGGATTTTTTTCTCTTTTTATGGGGTAGGGTTGTCTACGTCCAACGGTCTTACAGTCATAGCAGACCGGGACCTAAAGTTTAAAGTGGATTTCGAACCCCATGGCACCGCCGGGATTCGAACCCGAAACCTGACAAAATATATATTAACATCAACAAATGATAACAATTTAGTGGTTTACTTAAACCTTAGTGGTTACTTTATACTAAGTATAAATTAAAATTTCCATTTTATATATTACTAGAAAGGCTAATAATATCTTACGCCTTTAGCTGCTTATGCCCAGTGATGATAGAGTTTACAAACAAAAAATTAAAAAAGTCAATTATTTTGGCAATATAAGAAATGTTTTATGAGTTTTGAAAAATGTATATCATTAAAACTTTAATTTAATTCTATCCCTAGAAAACTTAGCATTCCAAGATAATTGAAATTACTGTTTTGGCGTTATTAAATGAGATAGAAGTTATTATAACAATCATAACACACTGAAAATTAAAAAAATCATAACACACTGAAGAATTCGAACATTTATAAGCGCTACAAACGAATAACAAACCAATGTTTTCCACAAAAAACGGCGGCATGATAGCTAATTGGTTAGCTCTCTGGCCTTTGGTACCACATGATTCAGGTTCGAATCCTGGAGGTGACATGGATGTTTGTTAGTGGTTCGGAATCCATGTTCAACCGTAGGTCCCTGTCTAATTAGCCAAGAGTGTGCAAAAAAAACTGACCGTAGAGTGAAACCAAACCAAAAAAAAAGTTATGTTGTCTGAAAACGTTGAATTTTTGTCAAGCAAAAAAGCAGTAAATGTATTAGATAAGTATATAATTATACTGTATAACCGTAGTTATTGTTTTAAAATCAGAGGCACTTTGAGCTAAACATTAATCGCTATTAGAATAGCAGAAATGTAGCAGATTTGAATTACTCCGAGGGTAAAACCTGTTACATTGAATTATGACATTACTATTTACTACTTATATCCGTCTTCCTTTCTAATTTCCAACTTTGGATTCGCATCTTGGTTCGAAAATGCCAGAAACTAAATGCGAAGATTTTAAGTAAATTAATAAAAGAGAATTGTATCATTTTTAATCAAAACATATTCTTTTTGGTAACTGATGAGTGGATTGGGGATAAAAGAAAGTTTCATGGAAGTTTGGGTTTGATTTGTCGCTCTATGGTCATTTTTTTCACACTTTAGGGTAATTAGACAGGGGCCTACAGTTTAACGTGGATTCCGAACCACTAACATACATGCCACCGCCAGGGTTCGAACCTGAAGCCTGTGTTACCAAAGGCCAGAGCGCTAACCAATTGTCCATCAGGCCGCTAGTTTCATGGAGGAAACGGGAAAAACGATTATTTGTTAAATGATTCTAATCAGACATACAAAGCAGTTTTGAAAAAAATTATTAGTTATTGTGGAATTTTTTCGTTTAATGTTTCTTTTAATATTCTGTAATTTAAAAGTTTAATTATTAAAAATTAAAGTTATTTTTATTGTAATTAAAATCCCTCTGAAATTACAGTTTTCCAACATTATTCCTCTCTATTTGAACCACATCCGACTTGGTAGAAAGTCATTTTTCCCCACGATCGGTGGTCAAACCCTGTGTTGTAGTAATGTATACATCCTCTTTTGATATAGTCTTTATCTTTCTTGAGTCCCTCTTTGTTAAGATGACAATTATTAATGAGTTAACTCATTAATAATTAATCTTAACTCTTACTTTAATGAGTCAACTCATTTATCTTAATTTTTGGGGGCTTATGAATGTAAATATTATCATTATGCAATAAGCATTTAATTCATTTGTATAGATTATTGAAATTTTGAAGCTAAAAAATTATTTTTAAATATTTTAAACACGTAAATAGAATATCAATTTAAAATTTGAAATAAAATACGAGAAGAGTGAAAAGAAAATAATAATGAAAACAGAAGAAATATTTTTTTAAATTTTAATTAGTTTGTTTATTATTTTAAAATTAATCTGCTAATCAAGTAATGTAACTAATAAATAATTAATTAAAAATTAATTAGCATGATTTAGTATTATTAAAGGAATTAGTATAATTAATTTAGTTATCATTTTAAAACTTAGTAGAATGTAAAGAGTTTTGCAAAATATATGTAAATGTAAAGCATAAATTTTCTTCAAGCCAAAAAAAATTTTTAAATATCTTTTAATAATTATTAAATTTAATTATATGTTTGCATTCTTCAAATTCTTTAATAATTAAATGGCTTTAATTGATTCTTTCCAGAAGAATTAATTTATGTAATTTAAACCTTAGTAAATTAATTAATAGGTTTGTTTGTCGTCTTAAAATTAATCTGTTTATCATTTAGTGTAATTAGTAAATGATTAATTAAAAATGAGTTAACACGAATTAATATATTTAATCTGTTTATTATTTTTAAACTTAGTAGAATGTAAGAAGTTTTGCAAAATGTGTACCAAATGACTTAGGCTTGATGTAAAGCGGCAATTTTCTTCAAGCCAAAAATATTTTAAAATAACTTTTAACTATTATTAAATCTAATTATGTATATGCATTCTCCAAAAATCCCATTAATTAAATAACTATTTTAATTAATTACGTCCGGAAAAATTAATTTATGTAATTTAAACCACATTAAGATCATCCTATTTACTTTAGTCACATGTATGGTCATTTTTTGCTTTTCTCATTCGATGGGGATTTCTAAGATATTATTAGTGCATTATATTATTAGTGCGATAACAAAAACTATACTAATTGTGCAATAATAAAAACTGTATTTATAGTGAAATAATAAAAACTATATTAATAGTACAATTCAGTATTTAATTTTTAATATTTTTCCTTACTAAAAAATATTTGAAGTTATTTTAATTAATTATTTCCAGAAAAATTAATTTATGTAAATTAAACTACATGATGATCATTCCACTTTATTTTATTTTTTTATAGGTCATTTTTTTTGCATTTTTTTAGATATTAATGGTGCATTATATTAATAGTGCAATAACAAAAACCGTATTAATAGTGCAATAATAAAAAACTTTGTTGATAGTGCAATAACAAAAAAATATTAATAGTGAAATAATTAAAACTATATTAATAGTGCAATAATAAAACTATATTAATAGTGCAATAACAAAAACTATATTAATGGTTCAATAAAAAAATATTAATAGTGAAGTAATTAAAAATATATTAATATTTCAATTAAGAATTTAGTTTTTAATATTTTTCCCTCATTAAAAATAATTTGAAACTCATTATAGTTACGAATTATATTTTAAAACTCCCTACTTGAAGCGATTTGAACTTTAAACATTTTACTGCACCAAAAAAAATTGTACAAAACAGATTCGAACCCGCATCTCAATAACACATCTCAGATCTCAATTCCTTCGACACCATTTTGTAGCATGCTTTTTGCTATCCGAGCCAATCAATGCAGAGAAACAAACTCAAGTTTCAATACCGTTTTACTACTTCCCCCTATTTCGATAGCCGAAACACAATTCCAGCCCACTCATTTTATTTTCCACAGCCCGCATCCCGATCCGCTGGGGAAAAACCAGCCTGCACAAAAATCCCCAAAATAATCCCTGCCTCATCCACTGCACATGCGCTGTGGGGATCTAACTCCAAGTCGGTCTCTCACTCTCTCGCAGTTCGTCTCGTGCAAGGTTAGGTGACGTTAGCTGGGACAAGAATCGCCTTCGTATTGCAAAGAGTAGCCTTTCTAGCCCTGCGAAAGAGGAAAGAAGCCCTTGTAGAAGAAGATGGACAAAGAAACCCTGAGGAAACAGATCGAGAACATGCGGTACCAGGCCCAGATGGAACGCTGGCCCCTTTCCAAATCGATTCAGGCGTAAGTACTTGTTCCTCCTTTTATAACAGAACACTGGAAGGCCCAGTGAGCTAGAGTCATAACAAACATGGCGGTGCTATATATGTTGATGCGGGAAGTCTCAAAAGTCATTTTTTTTGTAGTGTTAGACTATTTGAAAAGAAGATATATAGTTAGTTATTTGATTTATGTTTAATAACATATGAATATATCTGGTAAAATAAATATACTTACAGGTTTTATTAAATATTTTCAAACTGAATAAAATATAGGTTTCACCAATAGGTTACAAAAAATATAGTTCATAAATTATTTATTTAAATTAATTATTAAATTATTTAGTTAATTATTATTTATTTATGATCAATTAATGTTACACGGTATATATATTGATGCAGAAAGTCTCAAACGTCATTTTTTTGGTAGTGCTAGACTATTTCAAAAGAAGATATATAGTTAGTTATTTGATTTATATTTTATAACATATGAATATATCTGGTTTAAAAAATATACTTAAATGTTTTTATTAAATATTTTCAAACTGAATAAAATATAGGTTTCATCAGTAGGTTACAAAAAAATATAAGTTCATAAATTATTTATTTAAATTAATTATTAAATTATTATTTAATTAATTATTATTTATTTATGATCAATTAATGTTACACGGTATGTATATTGATGCAGAAAGTCTCAAGCGTCATTTTTTTGGTAGTGATAGAATATTTGAACAGAAGATATATAGTTAATTATTTGATTTATGTTTCTTAAAATGTAAATATATCTGGTTTAATAAATATATTTAAAGATTTTAATTAAATATTTTTAAACTGAAAAAATATAGGTTTCATCATACGATGACAGAACACTGAATAGTTAAGATGAAAATGATTTTTCCAATTAAATTATTATTTAATTAATAAATATTTATTTATGATCAATAAATGTTACACGGTATATTGGTTTGGTATATATATTGATGCAGAAAGTCTCAAGTCTTTTTTTTGTAGTGCTAGACTATTTGAAAAGAAGATATGGGAAAATATAGTTAATTATTTTATTCATGTTTCCTAAATATATGGGTTGGGAAATTTCTGGTTTAATAAATATTTTTAAAGATCTTATTTAAATATTTTTAAACTGAACAAAATAGGTTTCCTCATACTGTGACAGAACATTGAATAGTTAAGATGAAAATATTTTTTTAAAATTTATTTATGATCAATTAATGTTATACGGTATATTGGTTTGGTATATATATTGATACGGACAGTCTCAAAAGTCATTTTTTTTTGTAGTGCTAGAATATTTGTAAAAAAGATATGGGAAAATATAGGATACATAAATCAAATAATTAACAAAAATATAAATATATCTGGTTTAAAAAATTTATTTAAAGGTTTTTATTAAATATTTTTTAAACTGAACAAATTTGGTTTCATCATACCATGACAGAACACTGGATGGTTAAGATGATAATTTTTTTCATTTTAAATTATTATTTATTGATGATCAATTAATGTTACACGGTATATTTGTTTGGTATATACATTGATGCGGAAAGTCTCAATTTTTTGTAGTTCTAGAGTGCTTGTAAAGAAGATATGGGAACATATAGTTAAGTACTTGATTTATGTTTCCTATAATATAAATATATCTGGTTTAATAAATATATTTAAAAATGTTTATTAAATATTTTTAAAGGGAATAAATTAGGTTTCATCATACGGTGACAGAAATTGAATAGTTAAGATGAAAAAGGTTTTTAAACCTTTTAAATTATTTATTTCTGATCAATTAATGTTACATTAAATTAATTATTAAATTAAATTATTTATTTATGATCAATTAATGTTACACGGTATACTGGTTTGGTGTATATATTGATGCGGAAAGTCTCAAAAGTCTTTTTTTTTTTTGGTAGTGCTAGAGTATTTAAAAAGAAAATATGGGAGAATATAGTTAATTATTTGATTTGTTTTCTAAAATGGTAATATATCTGATTTAGTAAATTTATTTAAATGTTTTATTAAATATTTTCTAACTGAAAAAATATAGGTTTCATGATACTGTGACAGAACACTGAATAGTTAAGATCAAAAGGGTTTTTTAAAATTAATCATTATTTATTTATGATCAACTAATTTTACACTAATATTTATGTGCTAAAACTAGTTTATTTTTTATTTACAAATTTTGGTTAAAAATTTATTGATTTGGTTTTTTTACAAATATTGGTTGAAATTTAGAGTTTTATTAACATAAATACATAATAAGAGATTAAGTTTATAATCTAAATAAGAGTAAATACACTTTCATTAATGTAATAAATATTTTATTTAACATGTTAAAAATATTTTGATTAACACATTCCTCAGCTTTCATTAATGTAATAAAAATACTTTATTTAAAGCGAAAAAAATATTTAAGATATTTAAAATAAATATTGGCACATATTTAATTTGTACTCATATTTAATGCATCTTATCACTTTAAAATGTGTTATTCATTATTATTTATAAAAATTTCTAATTTACTTAAATGAATACAATGTTTTGATTATTATCCAAATATTTCCTTTAAAATTACTGAACAAAACTTTATTTTAAGGTTATGAAATATTTTGAAATTCTCATGTGTACAAATTTAACTGAACAATATTTTTTTTGAAAAATAAATTCTTGCCCAATTTTAAATTACGTTTACTAACACTTGCTTCTTAAAATTTAGATTTTCAGTAATATACAAAGTTTTTTTAAAGATAATTGTAAATCTTTAACTCGAATTATTTTTAGCTATATTGATGCATGCATATAACAAATGCATAAGCTAATGCAAATTTATTTTAGATGTAAATAATACATCAACGAAAAATATTTCAAAGACATTTTTTTTTTTACACTTCAAATGAAAACATAAGCACTCGAAAGTTGCAGTTTATTCTTACAAAATTCGGAATAAACTTCGATACAGTAAACATAAACAAACAATACAATTGATAAGCGGAAGAATTGACAAATGGTTCTCGTATGTAACTTATCTAAGAAGATATGAGTATGTATCTAATATCCTTATCAGTTTCTCAGATAAAAGAAAATTACAGTTTTTGTTACAATATTTCTTTGATATTTATCAAATATATACGAGAAAGTCAATTTTACTGTAGTCAAAAAAAAATGTATATACATTTCTATCAATAGTATTTCTGCCTAAGTATATGCTGAAAAATATAACTTATTAACGATTCCTCATTATCGATCATTTATGCATTTAAGGATAGAATGTTTGAACTATATTTATAATATGTTGTTGATTTCCAATCTCGGAGCAGTTACTACAAGAATAATAGATGTAGTAGTTTCAACTTTATCCAGAATGCACCACGATGAGGCTATTGCATTACACCCAAACTTCCTCCGCACAGTTTGGAACAAATATCCAAAGGGGATATCTAAAAGTTGTAAACTTTTTCTCCTCCCATTTCAAGGCGGCCTGATGGCCAATTGGCTAGCGCTCTGGCCTTTGGTACCACAGGCTTCAGGTTCGAATCCTGGCGGTGGCAGAGATGTTTGTTAGTGGTTCGGAATCCACGCTAAACTGTAGGTCCCGGTCTAATTAGCGCAAAGTGTGCAAAAGCTGATCATAGAGATAGAAAGCAAACTCTTCCATTTCAACGCAACTGAACGGCTCAACCATTTCAACTTAAATATTTATCATGCCAATCTTTGGTAAAGACATGTTTTGGGTTAGTTTGGTTTTACTTTTGGCTCGGTTTGGATTTTGTTTTACTAGCCAGGTTTCAAACCCAGCTTCTTTAGTCCGGAAGCACAATGCACTATCCATTATGCCACTTTGACTCAAATATTGTATATAAAAATATTATAACATATTCTGAACAAATCCGTCATAACATTTCACTGAGACAATCATAAGAATATGCAGTTTCAAAACATATCCTTATACATTTTTAATTTAAGTAGTTATTCTATTACTACTACTGGGTTTATTCGTATTTCATAAGGTCTGTAACATTGTTCAATATTTACATTTAAAATTATTTTATAATTTTAAATATAAATAGCTTTATTTATATTTATCAATATTTATATTTAAAATAATAACTTTATTTACATTTAAAATAATAACTTTATTTACATTTATCAATATTTGTATTTAAAATTATTTTATTTATTTAAATATTTGTATTTAAAATTATTTTATTTATATTTGTCAATATTTGTATTTAAAAATTATTTTATTTATATTTGTCAATATTTGTATTTAAAATTATTATTTTATTTATATTTGTCGATATTTGTATTTAAAATTATTATTTTATTTATATTTGTCAATATTTGTAATTAAAATTATTATTTTATTTATATTTGTCAATATTTATATTTAAAACTATAGTTTTATTTATATTTAAAATTATTTTATTTATGTTTATCAATATTTATATATATCAAAATCAAATTTACCTTAATAAAAAAATAAAATTTACTTTTTACATTTCTTTAATTTAAAAAGATAATATAATTATTATATTAACTTATAGCATTAAGGAACAAATAAATATTTTAAAAAATCAGCTTACTTGTTTTTTTATTTATTAAATATTTTATCATTAAATAACTGCAATATAGATTTATATAAAACTTTCTTACCCAAACTTTGCATTTACTTTCCTCTTTTTTATTATAGCGATTAGTTTCTTAATTAAGCGTTAATCGCTAGCGATTTTAACACATGAGAAAAAACACCTACGCAACTACCCTGATGGCAACCAAGCATGTTTTTTTTTCTACTACAGTGGCTACTACCAAACTTATTTATCGTGTCGCTCTCTTTTTCAGAAAAAAAAAATTCCCGGTGCCCCATAAAAAATGCGAACAATGTAGTAAATATTTGTGTTTTTTATGTATTTTTATTGCTGCATAACAGGTGGGCTGAAAAGTTCATAGGCTGACACATAGATAGCGCTACTAGTATTAAATCCATATGATTTTTAGTTAGCCCTAGCCTTCAAAAGACACGTGTATAAATTTGACAGCTGTTGCACTATTAGTATGTGAGTTATAGCATTTTTAGTGTTCATCACGTGCAGTCCACTCGACTGACTGTCGATTGGACTCCGGTGTGAAATGATGGAGCCATGTTTCATCCATTGTCACATATCGACGCAAAAAATTGGGTTTATTACTATTGAACAGCTCCAAACACTTCTTAGAATCATCAATTCGTTGTTGTTTTGGGTCGATTGTGAGCTCGCGCGGCACCCACTTTGAACAGAGCTTTCGCATATCCAAATATTCATTCACGATATGTCCAACACGTTCCTTTGATATCTTTAGGGTCTCAGTTATCTCAATCAACTTCACTTTACGGTTATCAGAAATTATTTTGGGGAGTTTTTTGATGTTTTCGTCGGTAACAGCCTCTTTGGGGGGTCCACTGCGTGCATCATCCTCGGTGCTCATTACGCCTGGTTTAAATTTAGCAAACCACATCTCTACGGTTGGTTTCCTGGTCCAAATAATGTTTATCAAGCCAAGCCTTGGCTTCAATAGTATTTTTTTTTTCGTCAAAAAGCAATGCTTTATTAACACATGAAATTCCTTTTTATCCATTTTTTACAAACAAAAATTGCTTCACTAAAAATGCTGTAACTCGCATACTAATAGTGCAACAGCTGTCAAATTTATACACGTGTCTTTTGAATATTAGGGCTAACTAAAAATTATATGGATTTCATACTAGTAGCGCCATCTTTGTGTCAGCCTATGAACTTTTCATCCCATCTAGTACTTCTTAAAACATTGTAAATAAACAAAAGTTCAAAGCTTGAAATTATAAAATTATTTATTACTATCAAGCATAATAATATTCGCATGACACACAGAAAATCAAGATGACGAAGAATAATGTGGAAATAAAAATTATAAATAACTTTTTTCTTCTCATTGGCATCATTTTTAAACTTATTGATCTGCTACAAAGAATTAATTCTCTGCTCTATTTTTTCAGTAATATATACAAACCATCACGATTCTCTTTTTGTAATTGGATTTTTTTTGTGTGTGTGCGTGTGAAATATTTTTCGCCACGCTACAGACATCCATCCACTAAATCTATAAATGGAAATTCATTTAAAAACTTTTGTATTATATAGACCATAATCCAGGAAAATGTCGGTGTGTATATATATATACTTTTGTTGCCAATATTGTTGACGCCCCTTTTGAAATGTCAACGAATATTTTTTTTTTATTCATATCTTCTATTTCTCCTTTATGCTTAAATGCTCCCTTTAAACGGCCCAAGGTTATTTAATGTCCTTTTTCGATTTTTCCATTGCCATCTAAGAGGCGGTATAGCCTACTTTGGAATCTAGTGGTCTATCATTTTAAATGTTCCTGTTAAGCTTATAAGATACGAAAATGTAGCATTCTTTTTTGGGAACCAAAATACAAATTTTGAAATTCGAATTTAATATTATATTTTAAATAAATGAAATTTTTCGATTTAGAATGAAGGATCATAAATTGTACAACTTTCTCAATGTGTTGGAGCTAATCTATTATATAGGGAGTTGAGAATGTTTGGTTAGATATTTGGCAAGCAAAGCCGAATAGAATATTTGTTTCTATACCCGGTATGCGTACGATAAATCCGTAGGGTGGGAAATCCTTATATTGGGATTGAGAATAAGAATACAAACGATAGGAGTATTCGTTCAAAATTCTGTGGGCAAATTAAAAGTCCTATGTACTACCACTACACCATACACTGAAGTGACAAAAGTCATGGGATACCTCTTAATATCGTGTCGGCCCTCCTTTCGCCCGGCGAAGTGCAGCAACTCGACGTGGCATGGACTCAACAAGTCGTTGGAAGTCTTCTGCAGGAATATTGAGCCATGCTGTCTCGATAGACGTCCATAATTGTGAAAGCGTTGATGGTACAGGATTTTGGGTACGAACAGACCTCTCGATGATGGCCCATAAATGCTCGATGGGATTCATGTCGGGCGATCTAGGTGGCCAGATCATTCGTTGGAATTGTCCAGAATGTTCTTCAAACCAATCGCGAACAGTTGTGGCCCGGTGACATGGCGAATTGTCATCCATAAAAATCCCATCGTTGTTTCGGTACATGAAGTCCATGAATGGCTGCAAGTGATCTCCAAGTAGCTGAACATAAGCATTTCCAGTCAATGTTCGGTCCAGTCGCACCAGAGGACCAAGTCCATGCCATGAAAAAACAGCCCACACCATTACGGAGCCACCACCAGCTTGAACAGTGCCTTGCTGACAGTTTGGGTCCATGGCATCGTGGGGTCTGCGCCACACTCGAACCCTACCATCAGCTATTACCAACTGAAATCGTGACTCATCGGACCATGCCACGGTTTTCCATTCATCTAGGGACCAACCGATATGCTCACGTGCCCACGAGAGTCGCTGAAAGCGATGTCGTTCTGTCAGTAAAGGCACTCGAGTCGGTCTTCTGTTGGAATAGCCCAAGAAGCCAAATTTCTCCGCACAGTTCTAACAGACAAGTCCCTTGTACGTCCCACATTGATTTCTGCGGTTATTTGATGCAGTGTTGCTTGTCTGTTAAAATTTACGACTCTTTGCAGACGTCGCCGGTCCCGGTCGTTAAGTGCAGGCGGTCGACCACTGCGCTGTCCATGGTGGGATGTTATGCCGGAAATTTCATACTCTCGGCACACTCTTGACACAGTGGATCTGGGAATGTTGAATTCAATAACGATTGCCGAAATGGCATGACCCATGCGTCTAGCTCCAACTAACATTCCGCGTTCAAAGTCTGTTAATTCCCGTCGTGCGGTCATCATCACGTCAAAACCTCTTCACATGAATAACTTGAACAGAAATGAAAGCACTGCGCATTTATACCTGTTCTACGCGATGCTACTGCCATCTGAAAATTTGCATATTGCTATCCCATGACTTTTGTCACTTCAGTGTATAGCGTCTACAATTAGGGAATAATGTGGATAAAATTATGCGCACGCAATAATATTGCTAACAAAACATCAATGTAAAGAACTCCTTATGTAGTTCGTGGATAACGCTGAATTTACTACATGACTGTTGTTCTAGTGGCGAATACCATAAGTCTAAGAGCCCAGTCCAAATCTATATTTTTTTGAAAAAATTTAAAGAATTTATTTTTTGTTAGTTAAATAATTTATTAACAAGCTTGAAATTAAATAAAAATTATGATTAATAAGCTCGAAATTAAAAAAACATTATGATTAACAAGCTTGAAATTAAATAAAAACTGCGATTAACAAGTTTTGAAATTAAATAAAAATTGCGATTAACAAGCTTTGAAATTAAATAATTTCAATTAACAAGTTTGATATATAGAAATCAGGGCATGAATGGCCGAGTGGCTAGCGCTCTGACGCTTGGTACCACAGGTTTCGGGTTCGAATCCCGGTGGTGCCATAGATGTTTGTAGTGGTTCGGAATCCCCTTTAAACCGTAGATCCCGGTCTAACATGATCGTAGAGCGTTGCGGGGGGTAATGCTGCTCCACGTCCGTGGCTTATCTTCAAGCTACACGCACTTCCTGGGTAGTGCTAAGTGAGTAACGTCTGTGCAGCGCTCGCCTTAAGGCATCGAAGACAACTGTCTAAGTGTTTACCAGCTGCATTAGAACAAATATATAAATAGAAATCATTTGGAAAATTGTTGTTTTGTATTATGTCGATATATTTCACTTTTAATTTCCTCGGCCAAATAGAATTGAAATACATTGAACAAGACAAAATATATAACTGTATAAAAAAAATTATTTAATTTATGTGTTGAGAATCGTTCCTGGGGTTAAATAAAAATTAAGCGCAACCAGTACGCCATTTGATTGTGTAAGAAGGAAGTTACCAATTCCTCCAATTTCCTCTATTTAAGAGCCACAGCGTCATAACTAAGTAAAATGAAACCTGCAATACAGTAGTAAAGTACTTTATCTTAATAAACGCGGTGAAAAATAGGTTATATATTTGATAAATTGCGCGGATTTATGAAATCAATTTTGACGAGCCTAGTCGTGGATAGAAAGTTAAACTGATGCCATATTTCGCTAGAGAATTGTATCATATTATATGAGTAGATGCAAAATTGTATTTCACTTTCCTTGGATTTTTTTACTTTTTATCATTTGAAGATGTTATTTCTATAAGTTCGTAATTTAAATTCTTAACACTGATTTGGCATTTTCATAGAATTATCAAAGAAATAATAGTAGAAGTAAATTTTTTTGTGAACATTGTAAATATTATTTATGTAGTAATTTTGTAAATATTATTTTTATTTTGTTAATTTTTTTGTAAATATATTTCTAATGTAAATTTTGTAAATATTTCTGAAACAAATATTTAACTTTCATTCAAAGTGCATAGTTTGAGAATTAAAAATATACATTCTTTTAATTAAATTGTTGTAATTTCAAATAATTTAAATTTTATTAAAATATTTTCTGGGCTTAGCTTAAATATGCCCTTGGACAAATTGTCTATTATTTCGGGTTTTAAATGCAAAATATTATTAATGAAATTAATAAAGTATTACTTAAATAATATTTAAAATATTTGTTAATAAAAAAACAAATTTAAAAATGTTATACTTTTTAGTTTATTATTTGATTAAAAAATATTAATACATTATTTTAATTCGATTACTAATAATAATTATTGATAATTTAAATTTTATCTAAATATTGCCATAATATAAATTTTATCTAAATATTGCCATAATATAAATTTTATCTAAATATTGCCATAATATAAATTTTATCTAAATATTGCCATAATATAAATTTTATCTAAATATTGCCATAATATAAATTTTATCTAAATATTGCCATAATATAAATTTTATCTAAATATTGCCATAATATAAATTTTATCTAAATATTTCCATGATAATATAAATTTTGTCTAAATATTTCCATGATAATATAAATTTTGTCTAAATATTGCCATAATATAAATTTTGTCTAAATATTGCCATAATATAAATTTTGTCTAAATATTGCCATAATATAAATTTTGTCTAAATATTGCCATACTATAAAGTGCGTCTAAATATTGCCATAATATAAATTTTGTCTAAATATTGCCATACTATAAAGTGCGTCTAAATATTGCCATACTATAAAGTGCGTCTAAATATTGCCATACTATATAAAATTGCCATACTATAAAGTGCGTCTAAATATTGCCATACTATAAATTTTGTCTAAATATTGCCATACTATAAAGTGCGTCTAAATATTGCCATACTATAAAGTGCGTCTAAATATTGCCATACTATAAAGTGCGTCTAAATATTGCCATACTATAAAGTGCGTCTAAATATTGCCATACTATAAAGTGCGTCTAAATATTGCCATACTATAAAGTGCGTCTAAATATTGCCATACTATAAAGTGCGTCTAAATATTGCCATACTATAAAGTGCGTCTAAATATTGCCATACTATAAAGTGCGTCTAAATATTGCCATACTATAAAGTGCGTCTAAATATTGCCATACTATAAAGTGCGTCTAAATATTGCCATACTATAAAGTGCGTCTAAATATTGCCATACTATAAAGTGCGTCTAAATATTGCCATACTATAAAGTGCGTCTAAATATTGCCATACTATAAAGTGCGTCTAAATATTGCCATACTATAAAGTGCGTCTAAATATTGCCATACTATAAAGTGCGTCTAAATATTGCCATACTATAAAGTGCGTCTAAATATTGCCATACTATAAAGTGCGTCTAAATATTGCCATACTATAAAAGTGCGTCTCAATATTGCCATACTATAAAGTGCGTCTCAATATTGCCATACTATAAAGTGCGTCTCAATATTGCCATAAAGTGCGTCTCAATATTGCCATACTATAAAGTGCGTCTCAATATTGCCATACTATAAAGTGCGTCTAAATATTGCCATACTATAAAGTGCGTCTAAATATTGCCATACTATAAATTGCGTCTCAATATTGCCATACTTAAAATTGCGTCTCAATATTGCCATACTTTAAATTGCATCTCAATATTGCCGTACATAAAATTGCATCTAAATATTGCCATGATAATTTTAAAGAAGTGTTTAAAATAATTAAAAAAACAAAATAAAATATGTTTGCTTATTTAAAATATTTATTTTAATCTGTTTTCGGAATCCCTTTGTTGGACATTTTTATTAAAAAGTATATGGTTTTATTAAATTGCTACGCTTGTAAGTAATTTGTATCTCAATGAAATATTGCCGATATAGTTAAGCTCATGTTTCAACTATTTAAAATTAAACTACTAGTATTCCTACGATAATTATAAAATGCTACCCACGTTATTAAATACGCGAAAAAGGAAAAAAAATTTAGTTAATACATCAATTTCAACATTCGGCGACCTGGCAAAAGTAATTATCCAAATTGACTTTTTGGTGAAATGTGCAGCCTAAGCTAAATTCACCAACATGCTCCGCCTGTCTGGATAATAAATAGACATTCGTGAAAATTCGGAAACTTGTTATTTAAGTGACAGAAACAATGAAGCTTTCTCGTATTCACAAATTATCGCATTCCAGCAGTTTCCCTTTCCGTTTAAAATTTGAGCTCGCAGTAATTAAATCTCTAATGGCTTCCATATCTTGGCAACAAATGCGTCGCCAATACCGTGGGGAGTAATTATCATCTTGGATATAAACATACATTAACACGACTACCTCCTGGCTTATGGTTTCTGGAGTTGGATTTTTGGAATTGATTTTTAATGATCATGGTATCAATTATATGTACGATGTTGGCCTATTAAGGATGCTCAAGAGGTTATATAATACGTGCACTAATGGTTGAAATTCGAATGATACAGTGCATTATGTGAATGGATGCAATGCTTCATTTGAATTTGTATATATTGTAAAGAATTCTTTAGGACCTAAATGGCCGAATGCCAAACGTTCTGGCGATCGGTACCACAGGTTTCGGGTTCGAGTACGGGCTGTGCCATGAATGTTTTTAGTGGTTCGGAATCTGCTTTAAACCGTAGGTTTGGTTTGATGTGTAGCTCTACTGTCATTTTGGACGCATTTTAGGGTAGTTAGATCAGGACTTACATTTAATGTGGATTCCGAACCACTAACAACAATTCATACTCCCGCCTGGATTCTAACCATACGCCTGTGGTACCAAAGACCAGAGCGCTAGCCAATTGACCATCAGACCGCTTAAACCGTAAGACCCGATCTCATATAATTTCGATCTCTCCGTTGGGCATATGGTTGACAAACATATCCCTTAAAAAGAAAGTATCTCCTGTGTCGAAATCTGCTAGTATGCAGACGGCAATGAAGAAAGTATGCGCCAATGAAGAAAAAGAAGTAATCTGTCAAAAAGATTTAATAATTAAAATAATATGGAATTAAAAATAAAATTTATTTAAAAAAAATTTTAAGTTTTGAAATTACTCATGATAAATTAGTAACTCTGTTTGTTTGAAAGGAAGGGACAGAAAGAGAAAGGCAACTGTTTTCACAATTCATTCCTATTTTATTGATAAAATACAAATCATTGAATCATTGAATATTTTATATTACAATGAAATTTTAAGTCCAAATGATTTTTTTTATTATATTGTTGCTGGCTTCTAACTCCGGGCACTTTATTCTAAGACATTTACCACCAAAATTTCAAATGTTCACAGTTGGAGGGGGGTGCTAGGTTCACAGTTGAGGCTTTTCTAATCTAGCTCCTAAATTCAAAAGTCCAAAGTGGTATGCATTTATCAACTAGAGTACGTTTATTTTATTATGTAAAAGTTCGTCATATTCGTTTATTGAATTGTATTAGTTTTCTACAAAGAAATTTTTAATATAAATTAAATAGACCGAAAAATTTGTCTTTAATAAATTAATACTCTAGATTTGAAATTGTGAATACAAATAAATCTAATATTTCCAAAAGCTTTAACATTTGTTTATGAAAAAAGGAAAAACTTATTTAAATCACTTCATATATTAATACATTTATATACTCAATTTTCATTTAATTAAACCAGTAGCAACGACAAAATGTTACTTGATACTATAAAATGATTTATATATATATACATCAATAATGTTTGAGGAATACAAATATTTTCATGATCAATCTATTTGTTTTTTCAAACATATTCCTTAAACTATTGCTTTTGAAAAATTTGTTTTTTTAATTTTATTTTTATCTTAAAATATAATTTTTATATATAACAGGAGTTATTTTAACTAATGATAACTAAAAATTTAATATATAAAGTGGTATAATATAACATTTATTTATATAAATTGCGAATTTTGGAAAGTATTCAATATAAAATATACAGCTGAAATAAATGGCATCCAATTATTTTAACTATCTACTAATTTTTCTTTTGATAAATCTATTTATTATGAAATTTCATTTTATTATTTATTATAAATTGTTATTTTATTATTTATTATAAATTGTTATTTTTTAGTATTAGCAACTTATATTTTTTTTAAATTTAGTTAAAGATACACAAGTGAGTGTTAAATTTAAAAAATAATAAATTATTTATCATATGTTACAGTAGCAAAAATAATGTATTTCATAAAAATCTATAACCTACTATAAAATAGAACCATAAAGCACATCGGACACCATATCCCATTGTAAAACAGGATGAATAAGCCCATAGAAAGTCATATCCAATTTTCTATCGCATAATCCGGAATCACTTGGATAATGCAATGCATTCACATTAACGATAAAGTATGTATTGTTACAAGAAAAGTAATACGCTACTCAGGAAGAAAACATTGGATACTTAATATCATTTTCGTGACGTCAGTTAATCAATATTGATTAAATATTCTAGGCTCTCAAGAGCTCTTTCATGGGCCTGCTCTCTCTCAGGAGGAAGGAGCTTATACAGGCAATAAATAAGGTACTAATGGGAAAAAATTGAGCAGCAAGACCCATAAAATGGCTGGAATCGAGAAAAGCATGGGCTTCTGATGAATAAATTTAACTTAATTTTTCCTCTGGCGCCGCCATTTTTTCTTCCCGCGCCACGATAAATAATTTGTAGAACGAGAGAGTAGGTGTTGTTATCTGTTCCTCTGCCAGGAAAAATAAATTGGAAGTTAAAAGCCGTCAACAAAATTGTTGTTGACTCAATTTTGTTCAATAATTAGCCACCGTTTCTGGATTGATTTTAAATAGTAATTTTGGAAAAATAAATTGGAAGTTAAAAGCTTTTAACAACATTGTTGTTGACTCAATTCTGTTCAATAATTAGGCCATTCTGGATTGATTTTATGTATTAATTTTGGAAAGCAATAAGGATTTAAATATTTGCCTCATTGCTTTGCTTTATTTTTTAGAATAAAAATATAAATTTTTGGCATTTGTAACTAAGTTTTTTCTTTTTGATATATTTACAACATTTTTTTTTCCATCTCAGCTTTGCAAAAATTTTAATTAAAAGAATAATTTAGAAATGAACTTCTCACAATTTTTTTACTATGTTTACAGTGATTTAGAAGTTTTTGTCAAATATTAAGCATTCTTAATTTTTTTTAATAATTCATATTTTTCTATAATCAATAAAATAAATTGATTTAGATTATTTAGATTTCAGATCATCATCTGTACTGTAGAAATATTTTTCCCATTAATCTGGAAAATAATACTTCTATATTATATTTTTAATGTAAAATAACATAAATAACATCATTTTTATAAAATTGTATTTGTAGTAAGTTTTATAATTTTAATTTATAATTAGTTAGGCAATTATCTCTAATAAAATAATTAAAGTAATTTCATGAGAAAAATTCCTTTAATTTTCCAACTTGTTTTGTGCTACAGGATTGGCAGTCCAAATTAACCTTTTTGCAAACCAAATTCACCTTTTTTCAATTTCAAATTCCCTCTTCTCAAAATTAGTTTTTATTTATATGTTATTGTTTTTACATGTGTATAGTCCTAGGCATATGTATGTCTAAATATGTATTTCTCTATGAGTAGCAATGTACTGAGTAGCAATTTCACATCATATGGCATCTTACTCATGATTTATAATCAGTAGATTTTTTATTGCTTTCATTTATAATGTAATAATAAATATAACTGTTAAAATAAAAATGAAAGACAGTGATAAATTTAATTACTTCTAATCTCGCGTTGTTGTACATACAAAACAGAGCATTCATGAAATTTGTAACGCTAGGTATTCTTTATCATAATGGCTTTATATCTAAGTATGGATACCATTAAATGTGAACAATGTGTCAAACATTATTCCTTCTTAAATATATAAACGTTGCTAAGCAACGCAAACAGATGATAGAATAAAAACATGGATCATTCATTAATAATCAATGAAAGCTGTAGATAAATAACTAAGATTCCAAATCGTTATTTAATGGTATGCTTCTACTGTAACAATTGAAACAGTTGGTGGAATGCTCATGAGAATTTGTGATTTATCACATAAACCTTTTTTCTGCCATAACTGTATTCAATGTTCGCACTTATCTCTAATAAATCTGCAATACCTTATTTTTTTAGTAGAATGTGATAACTTATTTGTAGATTTTGTACATAGATGGCGCAGTAAGTAAAGTAGCGGTATATATATATATTCATAGTTTCTCAAATATCACAAAAATAAATTATATTTTATAAAATGTAATCAAATTTTAGATTTTATTATTTTTTTAATTTTGTTTAATATTCAAGTATTGTGTAAAGCATGAGCATCAACTATGAAAGATAAAAGAAAATTTTTAAAAAATACAATTTATGGTTTTATTTTGTTTATTAATTCAAATAATACAAAATTATAAAGTATAAATTACAAAATTAAAAAAAAAAAACTATTTATATGATCAGCTACTTTAATCTAAATAAGCATTGTAAATCTTTAATGGCAAATTTTAATGTCACAAGAGATGTTCTCTTTATTCAGTCTCAATGAAGACATAATTAATGCAATATAATGAAAAAATGACAAATTTGATGTTTAATATAATTAGGAAAGCAATATAATTTAATATTTGTGTTTATTATGGAAGGAACCAAATAGAAAATTGATTAATCAAATGATTTCTAATTATTGATTTTTTAATATTCATACCTATTCCTTATTATATAGTGATTCAAATGAATTTATACATTAATAATGTATAATGAATTTATACATGAATAATGTATAATGAATTTATACATGAATAATGTATAATGAATTTATACATGAATAATGTATAATGAATTTATACATGAATAATGTATAATGAATTTATACATGAATAATGTATAATGAATTTATACATGAATAATGTATAATGAATTTATACATGAATAATGTATAATGAATTTATACATGAATAATGTATAATGAATTTATACATGAATAATGTATAATGAATTTATACATGAATAATGTATAATGAATTTATACATGAATAATGTATAATGAATTTATACATGAATAATGTATAATGAATTTATACATGAATAATGTATAATGAATTTATACATGAATAATGTATAATGAATTTATACATGAATAATGTATAATGAATTTATACATGAATAATGTATAATGAATTTATACATGAATAATGTATAATGAATTTATACATGAATAATGTATAATGAATTTATACATGAATAATGTATAATGAATTTATACATGAATAATGTATAATGAATTTATACATG
Organism: Caerostris darwini; assembly: GCA_021605075.1. NCBI lineage: Eukaryota > Metazoa > Arthropoda > Arachnida > Araneae > Araneidae > Caerostris > Caerostris darwini. Next base: position 97,628 of record BPLQ01011770.1, read on the forward strand.
AATAATGTATAATGAATTTATACATGAATAATGTATAATGAATTTATACATGAATAATGTATAATGAATTTATACATGAATAATGTAACAAAATGGGAAAATAATTTTCTTTAAACAAATTGTGCACAAGAAGAATTACAAACTGATGCAAAGAATTTAATTTTTTATTAGGAATTAAATTTCTTATTTTAAATCGTTGAAAGAAGCCAAACCAATAGATAATGACTTACTCCATCATAAAAAAAAAACACTGATACCACTAAAAATTCCCTGACTAAAAAAAAATTATCAATATACAATTTAAAACATGAATGATGTTCTAAATTTATAAAATAATAAAGAACTTGATATTATAACATATACTTAATAGTATATGTGAATTATTAAAGTATTTATGAAATAAGGTATCAAAGATATAACACGACTAGTAGCTAATTCAGGACACAATGGTAGCATGCAGAAAGTTCTAAGTTTTAATCCACTGGCTACATCTGCTGCTTTCATAAGCGAGAAGACTTGATGGCAAATTATTCAGCATGTATAAGCATCTCGCATCAATTGTTAATCTGACCTGGTAGCAGTTTTTCGTATTTCTTCTCATATGAAACGTAAATTAATGCCATAAAAGGTCTCCCTGAAAGCATTGTTCTCCGATTGGTAAGCTTCTCATCTTATACATAAGCGGAGAGGTCTACCAATATACGAGGTAATATATAGCAATGAGAGGTCTACCAATATACGTGGTAATATATAGCAATGAGAGGTCTACCAATATACGTGGTAATATATAGCAATGAGAGGTCTACCAATATACGTGGTAATATATAGCAATGAGAGGTCTACCAATATACGTGGTAATATATAGCAATGAGAGGTCTACCAATATACGTGGTAATATATAGCAATGGGTCTACCAATATACGAGGTAATATACAGCAATGAGAGGTCTACCAATATACGAGGTAATATATATCAATATACAAAAACACCTGTTATTAAGTGTGAATGAACTTGAGTTCGATTCTGTGTTCACTGATATTTCATAATATAGAAGAATTGTTTGAGATATTTCTGGACAAATCTCAATGGTGCCCGCTTAATACCTTTTCACGGATCAATACATTTCAATACCACTAATATATTTCAAACCATTTTTTTTTTTTTTTTTTAGTTTATCGTCACTTTTTGAGAAACTCAATTCCTTTATCAACCAAATCTCTTCCGTTTCCCATTTAGTTAGAACTGACTCATACTGAATGTATTCAATCATTTGAAACAGAAATAAACCTTTTAAACTTATAAATTGCAAAGAAAATTCACTTAAAGTCGTCTAGACACTATTCAATTCGCATTGTAATAGTAGTGTCTGAAATTTAACACCTACGTTCTACTTATGATAATGAGTAGAAAAAAAAACATACAGCTATGGTTGTTGTTTTAAAGAAAACTTTTGTAAAGTAATTTTTTGTGTCTTTAAAATTTTTAAAATCTATTACAAATGCCCCGAAAATTGTAATATTACTCTTATTTCGTATAAATAATATTAAAAAGATTTGATTCGTTGAGAAAAATCTATTGAAGTAGTTCTATAAAATGCTCAATGCTTTTATTTTTTTCCTATAAATGCTTTTATTTTTTAAATAATTAAATAATTTGTGTAAGTTTTTTTTAATCTTATTTTCTGGAAAAGCACCGAGATGGCATGGTGGACAACACGTTTGGAATTAATCTTTAATCCCAAACTTTAGTTCTCTTTTCGAATTAATAAACTTGTGCGGCCTGATGGCCTATTGGCTAACACCTATTTGGCCTATTTGGTCCACCTGATGACCTATTTTGGTACCACAGGCTTCAGGTTCGAATCCTGCCGGTGGGATAAATGTTTGTGAATGGTTCGGAATCCCCTTTAAACTGTAAGTCGCGGTCTAATTAGCCAAAAGTGTGCACAAAATGACTGCAGAGTGACAAACCAAACTAATAAACTTATTTAGATACTCATCAGTTTATGAAAAGCTTACAAATCTATGCCATGGATGGGCCAGAAAAGTTTATAGACTAGACAGTCCTTTCGTTGAACTTGAAGGGAAGACTAATATAATTCATATCGTCCAGACGACACCCCTGGGATTGTTTCAAATTGTAATGTAAAAGGTTTACATCATCCCGTTACATACATCCAGTGTAACGCTAAATCTGCTGCATAGCTACCATTAAAAATCTAATAGTTTAATCACCAAAAAGAATCGAACTAACATTTGATTTTTATTAAGTATTTATGTGTTTTCACCTATATTCTACATGTGGTACTTCTGTAAGAGATATAAAGAGTAGTTTATGGTAATTGTCTTCGAATTTTCATGTTGTATGAGAGAAAATCCTAAAATCTCCCACCACACTATATTCTGTAGGTGTAGAATGGTTACGTACTTTGTCATCGTTGCCAAAATTGACTGCAATTCTCGTCGTCAAGGTTTCAAAATCTGTTTACTTTTATATGCTAATTACACTCACTGCCACCAAACCATAAATTTTCCTTTTTTGTATTGAAAAAAATTTAGAGGAGAAATTTTATTGTAAATTTTGTCCGTTTCCAATTTCCTTAAGCATTTTAAAAAATAATTATTTTAAGATTTTTATTACACGAATAGAGAATCTCTGTAATTGATTGTTCAATAATTGCTTTGAAGACTTGATGTAACGATTTTATCCCACATTTAATGAAAATTCCAAATTCTTAAAAACTCGTTTCATTAACCAAGCAGAACTGAATAGAATCCAAGATGTTTCCTACCATTCTTTAAAAGCTTTTGTGATTTTGTGTCACGACGAGTTTAGTTATTTTATTCTTTTCACGACATCTACACACGTTAAGAAAACAACAGAGCATTCTGCTCGAGTTCCATAAACATTCGGATCCAGCTTTTTTTTTTTTTTTTTTTTGTCATGTAAAAACATCTTTTCGTCCCCCGAAAAATAAGAGAAAATTTAAGCACAAGTACAATTCGGAATTTTATAGAAAATGCAAGTTTTTACATAACAAAGCTACTGATCTTTATCTTTTCTCTCAGGAAAAGGAAATTCTTACATTTCATGAATTCAAAGCATTTCGAAAACTTACGGTTGGTGCTTTGAAGCAGCCCTGAAATATCTTTTTTAATACTTTTTGCCGAATTTCTCGTCTCTTTTTATCCCTGTTTACGAATTTCGACGCCCATTCTTTGTGTACACCTGGCGTCATTTCATGGTACATTGCGCTTCGTATTTGTATTTTTGAAACTCTTATTCCATTTTGAAATGTTTTTACGTGTAGTTTTTCATTCTATTTTAAGATATACATAAAAAAAAACATAAATTGATTGTTTAGATAGTATTTATATATGATAATGAAAATTTAAATATAATAAATCAAATCAAATTTAATTTAATAAATCGATTTACTAATAATCAATATTTAATTTAAGATTTACGTAAAACAAGGATTGATCCTGTAGATAGTATTTACATACGTTAATGAAAATTTTAATTTCATAATAATCAATAATTAACTTTAGATTTTCTTAAATAAAACATGGATTAATCATTTAGATAGTGCGGCCTGATGGCCAAACTAAATGGAAGCTTTGGCTTTTGGTACCACAGGCTTCAGGATCGAATCCTGGCGGCGGCATGGATCTTTGTTAGTGGTTCAGAATCCACATTAAAAGATAGGTCTTGTTCTAAGTAGCCTAAAGTGTGCATGAAATGACCATAGAGTCGCAAACCAAACCGAATTTTCATGTTGTATGGGAGAAAACCCTAAAATCTCCCACCACGCAAACTTTTGTAGGTGTAAGATGTCTACGTAATTTGTCACCAATGCAATTCATATCTGAAACAATTGACTTCAATGCTCGCCATCGAGGATTCGAAATTCACATGCTACCTACATTCGTTGCTGCTAAACCATATATCTCCCTTTTTTTATTATAACAAAAAAAATTTTGAGGAAATTTTACTATACATTTTATCTCATTCAATTTCTTAAAGCAATTTTAAAAAAATATTTTAAAATTGTTAATATACAAATACAGGATCACTGTAATTCATTGTTCAATAATCGTTCGACGACTTAATATAACGATTTTATCTCTCATTTATTGAAAAATCCAAATTCTTAAAAACTCATTTCATTAACCAAGTAGAATTGAATAGAATTCAAGATGTTTCCTACCATTCTTTAAAAGCTTTTGTGCTTTGTTATGAATTTAGTTATTTTATTCTTTTCACGACATATAAACACATTAAAAAAAACGAACAGAGCATTCTGCTCGAGTTCCATAAATATTCGGAACCAACATTTTTTTTATCATGTAAAAACTTCTTTTCATCCTTCGAAAAAATAAACGAGAAAATATAAGCACAAGTACAATTCGGAATTTTCTAGAAAATGCAAGTTTTTACATAACAAAGCTACTGATCATTATCTTTTCTCTCAGGAAAAGGAAATTCTTACATTTCGTGAATTCAAAGCATTTCGAAAACTTACGGAGGGTGCTTTGAAGCAACCCTGAAATATCTTTTTTAATACTTCTGCAGAATTTCTCGTCTCTTTTTAGCCCTGTTTACGAATTTCGACGCCCATTCTTTGTGTATACCTGGCGTCATTTCATGGTACATTACGCTTCGTATTCGTATTTTTGAAACTCCTATTCCATTTTGAAATGTTTTTACGTGTAGTTTTCTCATTCTATTTTAAGATTTACGTAAATAAAACATGGATTGATCCTTTAGATAGTATTTACATATGTTGATGAAAAATTTTAATTTAATAAATCAATTTAATAATAATCAATAATTAATTTAAGATTTACGTAAATAAAACGTGAATTGGTCCTTTAGATAGTATTTACATATGTTGATTAAAAGTTTTAATTTAATAAATCAATTTAATAATAATCAATAATTAATTTAAGATTTACGTAAATAAAACGTGAATTGGTCCTTTAGATAGTATTTACATATGTTGATGAAAAATTTTAATTGAATAAAGCAATTTAATAATAATCATAATTAATTTAAGATTTACGTAAATAAAACGTGAATTGGTCCTTTAGATAGTATTTACATATGTTGATGAAAAATTTTAATTTAATAAATCAATTTAATAATAATCAATAATTAATTTAAGATTTACGTAAATAAAACGTGAATTGGTCCTTTAGATAGCATTTACATATGTTGATGAAAAATTTTAATTTAATAAATCAATTTAATAGTAATCAATAATTAATTTAAGATTTACGTAAATAAAACGTGAATTGGTCCTTTAGATAGTATTTACATATGTTGATGAAAATTTTAATTTTATTATTAAATTTATTTTTTAAATTGTTCAATAATTAATAAAACATGGATCAATCCTCACAATAATAACCATTAATATATGATTTATATAAATAAATCAGGGATTGATTCTTTAGATAGTATTTACATGTGTCATTGAAATTTTTAATTTTAATTAACAAATCAATTTAATAATAATCAATAATTAATTTTAGATTTATATAAAGCATGGATTGATCCTCTAGATAGTATTTACATATGTTAATGAAAATTTTAATTTACATTTAATAAATCAATTTATTAGTAATCATTAATTTGAGATTTACATAAATAAAACATGGATTGATCCTTTAAATAGTATTTACATATGTTAATGAAAAATTTAATTTAAATTTAAATGAATTGATTAGTAATAAATTTATTAAGATTTACATAAATAAAATAGGATTGATCCGTAGTATTTACGTATGTTAATGAAAATTTAATTTTATTGAATCTATTTCATAATAATCAATAATTAATTTAAGATGTACATAAATAAAACATGGATTGATTCCGTAGATAGTATTTACATATTCTTAAAAACTCGTTTTATTAACCAAGCAGAACTGAAAAGAATTCAAGATGTTCCCCGCCATTCTTTAGAAGCTTTTGTATGTTGTCACGAGTTTAGTTATTTATTCTTTTCGCGACATATAAATACATTAAAAAAACGAACAGGGCAATCCGCTGGAATTCCATAAACATTCGGATCCAGCCGTTTTTTTTATCATGTAAAAACATCTTTTCATCCTTCGAAAAAATAAACGAGAAAATTTAAGCACAAGTACAATTCGGAATTGTATAGAAAATGCAAGTTTTTACATAACAAAGCTACTGATCTTTATCTTTTCTCTCAGGAAAAGGAAATTCTTACATTTCGTGAATTCAAAGCATTTCGAAAACTTACGGATGGTGCTTTTGAAGAAGCCCTGAAATATCTTTTTTAATACTTTTGTCGAACTTCTCGTCTCTTTTTATCCCTGTTTACGAATTTCGACGCCCATTCTTTGTGTATACCTGGAGCCATTCCATGGTACATTGCGCTTCGTATTCGTATTTTTGAAATTCCTATTCCAATTTCAAATGTTTTTACGTGTAGTTTTTTCATTCTATTTTAAGATGTACATAAAACATGGATTAGTCCCTTAGATAGGATTTACATATGTTAAGGAAAATTTAAGTAATCAATCTAATAATAATCAATTACTTTAAGATCATAAATAAAGCAGATTGATCCTTTAGATAGTATTTACATATGCTAGGGAAACTACAAATTTAAATTATTGATTATTATTAAATTGATTTTTTAAGATTTACATAAAGTATGGATTAATGCTTTAGATAGTAATTGATTATTAAATTGATTTATTAAGATTTACATAAATAAAACCTGGATTAATGCTTTAGATGTATTGATTATTAAATTGATTTATTAAGATTTACATAAATAAAACATGGATTAATGCTTTAGATAGTATTGATTATTAAATTGATTTATTAAGATTTACATAAATAAAACATGGATTAATGCTTTAGATAGTATTGATTATTAAATTGATTTATTAAGATTTACATAAATAAAACATGGATTAATGCTTTAGATAGTATTGATTATTAAATTGATTTATTAAGATTTACATAAATAAAACATGGATTAATGCTTTAAATAGTATTGATTATTAAATTGATTTATTAAGATTTACATAAATAAAACATGGATTAATGCTTTAGATAATATTGATTATTAAATTGATTTATTAAGATTTACATAAATAAAACATGGATTAATGCTTTAGATAGTATTGATTATTAAATTGATTTATTAAGATTTACATAAATAAAACATGGATTAATGCTTTAGATAGTATTGATTATTAAATTGATTTATTAAGATTTACATAAATAAAACATGGATTAATGCTTTAGATAGTATTGATTATTAAATTGATTTATTAAGATTTACATAAATAAAACATGGATTAATGCTTTAGATAGTATTGATTATTAAATTGATTTATGAAGATTTACATGAATAAAACATGGATTAATGCTTTAGATTGCATTTACATATGTTAATGTAAATTTTAATCTAATAAATCAAATTAATAATAATTAATAATTAATTTTAGATATACATAAATAAAACATGGATTAATCCTTTAGATAGTATTTACATATGTTAATGTAAATTTAATAATAATTAATAATTAATTTAAGATTTACATAAATAAAACATGGAATGATTCTTTAGATAGTATTCACGTATGTTAACGAAATTGTTAATTTAATATTTTTAATTTACGAACTAATAATAATAATTTTAAAATATTTTATTATAAATTATTTAAAATTTTAAATAATTAATATTTTTTCCAATTAAAGTTTTTTATTTAAAAAAAGTTTAAATTTAAAAAATAATTAATGTAATAGTTTCAAAGAAAAAATTTTTATTACATTTTTTATATGATTTAAATTTTTTTGACAAAATCTTATTTATAATTTGAGGTTGATATTTTACAGATCAAATCAGTTTTTGTTAAATCACCATTCAGATAAAATATTTACATTAAAAACTTTTAAATTTTTGTATATAAAAATTTGTATTAAGCGAATACAAAGAAAAATTGCCTGATATGTTCGTAGAGCATTGTGGGGGGTAGTGTAACTCCCGTAGATTATCTTCAAGCTACACGCTCCCCCTGAGTAGTGCTAAGTGAGTAACGTCGGTGCAACCTTGCTTATGGTATAAAAGACAACTGTCTAAGTATTTGCCAACTGCATTAAAAATAATAATGAATTTCCATTTGTTTATTTTTAATATATTATTATTTTCTTTTTTAAATTCCTTCTATTATAGCTCACACTCTCCCTATATATATCTTGTTCAAATTTTCAATCGTTCATAAAACACTTTTTATTCATCCGCTCGAGTTCAAATACATTTTTTTTTAACTTGTAGTGGATGACACTTGATGTTAATACTTTTTTTTCAAATATTAATTCAGTAATTAAATTTAATTAATTGATTTTAGTTTTTTTAGATTTAAATTGCATGTATCTACCAATAGAGGGTGCCAGATAAACTTAAAAAAATGAATGAAAATTATTTATAAAGGACTTCCTGCAATGTAGTGAAAAATAAAAGAAGGAATTGACTTTTAAATTTTTTTTTATATTACTTGTTTTTATTATCCATATATATAATATTGTTTATATATATATTAACAGAAGGATGTTTCTTTTTATATTGTCATAATACATAACTATAGAACATCGATAGTTTAATTCTTAATTGTATTGAGAAACTCGAGTACGACAACTCATTTTTACATTCGTTTCTCAATAAATAATATCAAAACAAAAAATACATCCAGAGAACCAACTTAGAAATGATTATCTAGAAGATGGTGAAACAAACTAGGAAAATAAATATCTCCCTTTACGATTCAATTATCTGATATGTGAGCCTTATCTCAGCAATCCAACGAAAGCACAAACAAGAAACTGTCATCTCGTTCCTGCAATGTACACTCTATGAACAAAGGGGTTTCTTATTTGTTTCTGAGGCCCTTTGTGAAGAGCGCAACACTTGACCTGAGATAAGAGGGGGAATCCACGTGTAGTTCTTTCCCTGAGTTTGTTTCTTTTCATTCTATTTCTCGAAAAGAAAATAGTAATTTAATGCAGATTTAATTCTTTAACTTCGATGGGTTGGACACATTTAACTGTATGCTTTTTGAGTTTTTCATTTCATTTGCAAAATATGAAATAGGCATGCTTTAATGAATATTTTTTTCTATTTATAAAATGAATAGAAAATCAAAGTGATTTGTATTATAACGCAAAGTTAAGACTATGTGTTACAGTGCGAATTTAAAACGATGTATGGCAATGCAGATTTCAAACGATGTATGGCAATGCAGATTTAAAACGATGTATGGCAATGCAACGATGTATTTTAATAATATGAAACTCAATTTTTTTTATAAAATTTATATTTTCTTTAATCGAATTACTAATTAAAACGTCTTAAAACCTAAGTAAGTTAAATTATAATAAGTTTTATTTATTTATGGTAAATGCTGATTGTACCCTTAAACATTTAATCTTTATTTCCTAATTTGTAAAAAAAAAGACATCAAGTGTTTTAGAAAAAAACAAAAACAAAATAGTTTTAACATTGTCTTAGACAAAGAAACGTGGCATCTTAAATGATCCAAGGCTACTTCAGAAATAATAAATCGTAAACTCGCGGGTAGATTGAATTGTGTTGTCTTTTTCATTTTAAAGATCACTTTCATTACTTCAGTAATTCGCCATTATGTTCGGGATTTGAATCCTTTATAAATATTCAAGCTCAAAAGCTTTTATTTGTCCTGACTGACACCATTACAAGAAAATATTCTGAAAATACGTGATAGCTGTTTATATCTCCGAACAACAAATCTATAACTCACGGCAAACCGGACAGTTGCAAGAGCGGTCCAGGTACTGTACGAAGAGACAATGCAGCCATAAATAAGGATGATAAACAAAGTTGGGATAAAATCTCGTAAGATAAAAGGCATGTTAGTATGATACTGTGCATTGTTTGCATTTTAGTAGGATTTATTCGCCTTGATTTATTTGGTAAGGAAGTATTTTCTTGTGGCAACAAAGCATTGTAGTATGTTTCTGTCTTTAGCAGGCCAGCAAATTCCCTAATCTTTTCGACCTTAATACGCAAAAAAAAATTTCAAAAAAATTTAAATTGCAAAAACTTTAATTTAAAAGAAAATGCTCGTATATTTAAAAAAAATGTATTTGCTTTTGCTTCTTATCCCACTTGTTCGACAGCAACATCTAGAACAAGTCAATGAATCTCATGGAAGGAGGAAATTGGGAAACAGCTTCTGCTTTAATGGAGCACCCATAGTTAGGAGTCTGGCTTGGCTTCGTGTCGCTGAAGAAAGAGGGCAGTGCCTTCCAGAAGGACTTTTAGGGGGAAGTACACCGCATATCGTATGGGTTTGAGTTTGTTTGTTGCTCTGTCATTTTGTGCACACGACGGTTAAACAGACCGGGACCTACAGTTTAACGTGGATTCCGAAGCTTGTGATACCAAAGGCCAGTGCGCTAGCCGCTTGGCCGCCAGGCCGCTGCATATCGTATGGGAGAAAATCTAGAAAACTCACACCAGGTAGTCCGATTAATGAGGCAAGATGCTGAACATCACAAACACCATCTAGTCTTCTCCCTTTTTGAAACACTGTCTACAACAAAGCCTGTGTACAATAAAGATAGCGGATTGAACCTAAGCCCTAATGCTCACTAGCGGACACACGTTGTCACTGAACCAGGAGTCGAGATTTGTATTTGTAATACAATGTCAATGATGTTAATTACAACTTTAGAATTGTTTACTCTTCAACAAAAAAAAATCTCAAAAACACTGAGTTAAGTTATATCTAACAAATGAAAAAATCCTGAATTTAATAAAAGAACTTTCCGACAATTTTACGAAATACAAGCGCTGGTGTCATATTACTTGTGATTACTAGATGCTTATTTTCAATTTCAATAAAACAATGCATTTTTAAATAAATGTGCACTTGAAATCCTTTAATAAAATGTAAACATTTTATTTCCCAATTTAGTTCGAAATATACTTGAATCCGTGGACAAAATTATACAATATGCTTTCAGTAATTAAGCAACATGAATGGTTAATATTAAATCATTTCATGTTGTGAATAATAATTTTACAATAATATCTGTATTGTACTTAAAATTTAATTTAAATAAAATTTTCAATTTAAATTAAGCAATTTTATTGTTACTGGCAAAAAAAATCTTAATAATATATAAAAAATTTCGTTCAGTTTTCCCACTTAAAAAATTATTTCAGTGGTGTTCAGGAAAAAGTCATTTAACAAGCTTTGAAATATCTTTAAAATGCAGATCAACAGTGTCATTAAAAATTAAAATAAGTTAATAGTTTAAAGAAACTAAAAGAGCTAAAACTTAACGCTTTTAGAGTTAATCAAACTAAAAAGTAAAAAAATAGTCGTTAACATAAGAATAAAATTGTGAAACCTGATGATAAAATTACCTGACGAGAAAATGAATGTCACTCTTCTAAAAGCGTGGGGTGCTTGATAATCAATCGTTATAATTTTCACTTGTTTCATTCCGAAATGCAGAGTTAGTTTTAAAATATCATACAAAGCACCCCACGCTTTTATTTAGAATTGGGACATTCATTTTCTCGTCAGTAATTTTATTCTTATGTTAACAATTATTTTTTACTTTTTAGTTTGATTAACTCTAAAAGCATGTTTTTTAGTGTTTTTAAACTATAATATTTAGTCATTACAAATTAAAATAAAAGGTTGTTTGCTTAATCCACGTTTGTTTAAAGGTTCTATTTTTGTGAATAACATCACCATTAACTGAAGATAATTTGCTTTCGTGAGAATCTAAATTATCTTGAAAACCCATTATCCGTAATTAAATATCGACGAAATAATTTTCCTACCCTTTGTTGCTGTTCTGTAACTCATGATGTACTAAATATTTTATTATTCAAAACCGTTTGTGCACGCGAAGAAGTATTCATACTGCATTGTCCCAAATTAAAAGTAAATAACTGCTTTTCCATGATTATGATGTAAAATCCTCGTCATTGTTTAAAGACTTAGAAGGGTTACAATTTCGAAAAATGTCTAACAATAGATAACTATCGTGTGTGTAGGTCAAAATCGCTCATATAACAGATGGGCTGAAAAGTTCGTAGGCTGACACATGGATGGCATATGGACTTAATACTAGTAGCGCCATCTATGTGTCAGCCTACGAACTTTTCGGCCCATCTGTTACGTGGGGTTAGAGGTTTAAGTTCATTTAGTTATATGTTTAAAATTGCTTTTTTTTAAACATTAACAATTAAAATGAACATCTTTTAACAATTAATCTTTGATAGTTGATAGTAATTGATCTTTAGTTTTACTATTAATGAGAATAATTAAAAGATATACAGCAGAAAAAAAATATTACAATATATATGATTCGATCAACCCAAAAGAAATGTTTTCTATTTAATTTATGAGCAATATAATTGTAGATTCGTATAATTTAAGTAAAAATTACAAAAAAAAAATTTTAATAAATTAAAAATAATTAATACAAACTTGTCTTATAAGAGGGTTTAATTTCTCTAATTGCTAGGAAGGATTGCACAGATTATCTAAGAAATATTTATATAAATTTTAAGTGTTTTCAAAAATAATAATATAATTCAAAATTTTATAATTAAATTTAATTTAATAATTTAATTTTTTTAATAATATAATTCAATTTATAATTCAAAATAATAAATTGAGCATCCAACAATTTTAAATTTTAACAATTAAATTGAGCATCTTTTATCAATCTGCAAATTGTAATTAATTGCAATCGTCAATTGTAATTGATAATTTTTCCCATTAATTGTTAATGTTTTGCTTATCTCCGTATGTTTCAAAGTATTATCTTAAAAAAGAACTTAATTTTTTATTATTTAATTTGACAAAATCTTGTAGTTAGGATGTTTTATTTTTATGTCAGACGTTATAAAACATTAAAAACTGTCCAACATCGGGTCTGTCTAATGAGTTAATAATAACTATCTAACTGGTCTAATAAATGGTTGAAAATATCTCTATACTGTGCGGCTACTTTAAAAATTAATAAAATTCTATGATTTGGAAAACGTAAAACCTTCTCGGTGCAATTATATGCTATTCACTTTCTAATGAACCATTGATTTGCCATGAATAGTGTTGTAAAACAGTGGCTAGACACAGTAATGAGAATTTTCGAAACTTTTGTTGAATCTTCAGAAACAGTTTTCTAATTTTAAGTACTCTATAAAAAAAATAATATATTAATTCTTGGAGACTGTAAAAGCTTATAAAGTTAATTAAAATAATTTGCAAGTACTTGATTTTCAAAAAAAATATTTTTTGCTCTTTTAATTTTTAATTAAGTCCTTAATTTTTTTTTTCTTATAGAACCTTTTATAAAATAAGATTAAAGTTATTTTCTTGAGTGAAAACAAAATAGTTGTATTTAATTTCAAGAATTCTGTCATAAATTTACTTAAAAAAAACATTAATTTTTTAAATACATTTTTTTTTTTAATTTTTGTTATCTATTGCAACAAAAATCCAATTTGAATAAATAGCTATTTAAATGATAGTAAATAGTTTATTTATAAATAATTTTAATTAGTGTAATTCTTTTAAAGCAAAGTTTAATTTAATTCAAATATTTTTTTCTGTTTAATTAATTTCTTTACATATATTTTTTTAATAAATTTTTGTTATCCATTGCAAAATAAATCTAAATTGAATAAAAAAAACTATTAAATAAAATACTTACTTTATACTATCATTTATAAATAATTCAAATTAGTAAAATTCTTTTAAAACAAAATTTAATTTAAATATTTTTTTCCTTCTATTTGATTAATTTGTTTCCATATATTTATTTATAAATTTTTTGTTGCCCAATTAGTTACAAAATAAATCCAAATTGAATAAATAATTATTGAAATGATAGTAAAAAAATATTTTATATTAATGTAATTCTTTTAAAGCAAAGTTTAATTCAATTAAATTTTTTTTCTTTCTGTTTATAAAAGAAATATATGTAAACAAATTAAATTTTTGTTATCTTTTACTAAAATGAATCCAAATTGAATAAATAACTATTAAAATTACTGTAAAAGAAATAATTTAAATAATTTGAATTAGTATAATTCTTATAAAGCAAAGTTTAATTTAAATATATTTTTCTTCTTTTTGTTTAATTAATTTGTTTTACTTATTTTTTTTTTTTATAAATGTTTGTTATCAATTGCAAAAATTAATATAAATGGAATAAATAACTATTGAAATGTTAGTAAAAGATAATAAATATTTTATTTATAAATAATTTAAATTAGTGCAATTCTTTTAAAGAAAGAGCATTTTAATTTAAATATTTTTCTCTTTCTGTTAATTTTCATCGAAATAATTCATTTCGGAGAAAGCTTTCCAGAGTCATGTGAAATTTTCATTTTAGCAGAAGTAAAATCTTAATTAACATAATTAAATTAATACTTACAACAACTGTAATTTTCTCTTTAAAACTTTTTTTACAAGAAACAGTATGAAATTATTCATTCTTTATTTCTGTAGAAAATATAAATATTTTATTTACGAAGAATATCGTAAAACGTGTTATTTTACTTTAATATTGATTTACCACTTTTATATATTTTTTTAAAATGCAAATTACGTTACAATGGATATTTTTATAATATAATTTCGCCTATCTTCGAATATCAAGAAAATACTTATGATATGTGAATTGAAACTACGTTAAAAAATTGAGTCCAAACTGAAACAACTCATGAGATCATTTACAAAAAGAAAATGTGGTTTTTTAATATTTCTGGACTAGGACCTGAATGGCCGAGTGGCTAGCGCTCTGGCGCTCGGTACCACACGTTTCGGGTTCGAGTCCCGGCGGTGCCATGGATGTTTGTAGTGGTTCGGAATCCACTTTAAACCGTAGGTCCCGGTCCTAATAGGATCTTAGAGCGTTGCGGGGGCATTGTTACTCCGCGTCCTTGGTTTATCTTCAAGTTACACGCGCCCCCTGGGTAATGCAAAGTGAGTAACATCTGTGCATCGCTTGCCTTAAGGCATCCATGACCACTGTCTAAGTGTTTGCCAGCTGCATTGGAACAAAAAAAATATTTCTGGACTTTCAGGAAATTGTGAAATATTGTAAAAAGGTTGATTATAAAAAAATTACAGAAAGGTTTTCTTATATTAAATGAACATTAAATTCGGAAAGTCTTATTTTTAAAATAAGGATCAAAATAACACATATTATTTCTTTATAAATTTTTTAATTATGTTTTCTGGTTATCTAACGAGATATTTAAACAGCTATAACGTAATATATATAAAAATATAATATATTATATTAAAGCTTTTATATCATAAAAGCTTAAGTAATAAAAATATAATACATTATGTTAAAGAAAGTATTAAAAGCCTTTTTAATTTTTAAGCTAAAAATTAAAAAGAGAACGTTGAAATAAATATATATATTTTAATTGTAATTTTGTAGTATATTCGTATCACATGATACAAGAATTTCTTTCTAAAAAAAAAAAAAAGGATTATTGTTATGTAAACATCAAATTTTAAAAATATATTCTAACTTTCTTTCTATAATATATAATTTTATTTATTAATATTTCTATCATATAATTTTTATTTCATTTACCAATAATTAGTTTAACTAATTAATAAACTATTAATTAATAACAGATATTAGTAAAATGTAATTTAATTACCATAAAAGTTAATTTATTATTCTAATTTAACTTAACTATAATTTTAATGTATTTAGTTGAGAAAATAAAATTCATTACATATTTCTATTATATTTTATCCGAATAAGCATTTGTAAATGTTCTTTGAATGTCAAATGCAAATTCGGAATATTGTAATATTAGAAATATTTAGTGTGCAGGTTGTGCAGCTGGGTGTGGTTAAATTGAGACTTGAGACACAGATTTAAGAACATACAGTTTGTTTACACGTGCACAAACATTACACACATACAATTAAAGACATATAATATTTAACACATTTAAAGATATACAATATTTAACACATTTAAAGACATATAATTATAAATTCGTGGAAGGATTACACTTCTAAGCCGAACATAAGATACTCAGGTACGCGTTGGATGCGCGTAATATAACCAACTTATACGCAGGATTGCGTTAAATATATTTCTTCTCGGAGTGAGAGACTATAAACTAAACGGTTCTCAGCGGGAGCGCAGGTCCTCTCGGATGAGAATCTGGAGGCCTACAGACCCTTTCTCCAGCACGTCAAAGGGCAAGTGCTTAGTCAGGAAGCACTGTTACAATAGTATTATTATTTGTAATAGAATTATTAATTATTCAGATTACTTATCTATAATTATTTTGTAATTTTAAAAATTTGCAGTAATCTATATATAATCATACCAATAAAAACGTGAATAGTTAGAGTGCAAAAAGGGTCAGTTTAAATCCATTGCAGCCATTGTTTTAAGAATCAAGAAGACTCGATAGTGATTATAACATTGTATATGCGTCTCGCATCGACAATCAAGCTCCTAACAAGTGTTTTTAGAGTTTTGATCAGTATGACACGCAAATGTGGTCAGATCGCCAGACGAAATTACTCAATATATTATACATAAATGTGTGATATTATATATACACTGAAGTGACAAAAGTCATGGGATAGCAATATGCAGATTTTCAGATGGCAGCAGCATCGCGTAGAACAGGTATAAATGCGCAGTGCTTTCGCAGAGCTTTCATTTCTGTTCAAGTTATTCATGCGAAGAGGTTTTGACGTGATGTTGACCGCACGACGGGAATTAACAGACTTTGAACGCGGAATGTTAGTTGGAGTTAGACGCATAGGTCATGCCATTTCGGAAATCGTTAGGGAATTCAACATTCCCAGATCCACTGTGTCAAGAGTGTGCCGAGAGTATGAAATTTCAGGCATAACATCCCACCATGGACAGCGCAGTGGTCGACCGCCTGCACTTAACGACCGAGACCGGCGACGTCTGCAAAGAGTCGTAAATTCTAACAGACAAGCAACACTGCGTCAAATAACCGCAGAAATCAATGTGGGACGTACAAGGGACTTGTCTGTTAGAACTGTGCGGAGAAATTTGGCTTTCTTGGGCTATTCCAGCAGAAGACCGACTCGAGTGCCTTTACTGACAGAACGACATCGCTTGCAGCGACTCTCGTGAGCACGTGAGCATATCGGTTGGTTCCTAGATGAATGGAAGACCGTGGCCTGGTCCGATGAGTCACGATTTCAGTTGGTAAGAGCTGATGATGGGGTTCGAGTGTGGCGCAGACCCCACGAAGCCATGGACCCAAGCAAGGCACTGTTCAAGCTGGTGGTGGCTCCGTAATGGTGTGGGCTGTTTTTTCCTGGCATGGGCTTGGTCCTCTGGTGCGACTGGACCGAACACTGACTGGAAATGCTTATGTTCAGCTACTTGGAGATCACTTGGAGCCATTCATGGACTTCATGTACTCAAACAACGATGGGATTTTTATGGATGACAATGCGCCATTTCACCGGGCCACAACTGTTCGCGATTGGTTTGAAGAACATTCTGGACAATTCCAACGAATGATCTGGCTACCTAGATCGCCCGACATGAATCCCATCGAGCATTTATGGTACATCATCGAGAGGTCTGTTCGTGCCCAAAATCCTACACCATCAACGCTTTCACAATTATGGACGTCTATCGAGACAGCATGGCTCAATATTCCTGCAGAAGACTTCCAACGACTTATTGAGTCCATGCCACGTCGAGTTGCTGCACTTCGCCGGGCGAAAGGAGGGCCGACACGATATTAAGAGGTATCCCATGACTTTTGTCACTTCAGTGTATATATATTGTATATGGGATAAAATTGTATATGTGATATTATATAATATCACATATACAATTTTAACATAGATATACAATATCTTGCGGATATCCAACAAAAGTGAATGATTTTCTTACGTGCCTACATTAATAATTTAAAGTTTTCATTACAATAACGATTAGGCGTTTTTTTTTTATGTAATTTTTGTACATTACTTTTTTTCTTTTTTTCTTATTTCAAACTTTTTTAAAACTTATTTTGGTGAACTAAATTGTATAACTTCATAATGGAACGACAGACATTCTTTATGTTAGCTTTTATCCTGACATTTTAGCAAAAACACAGGCTCAAATATTTATCCTCCTTTCAGGCGACTTCGCCCCCCCCAAAAAAATCGGAGCTTAGTCCACAGTGACAAAAAAATCTTTTAACGATTAGAATTAATTCTGCTCCAGCGTCAATATCCACCAGACGATCATCCGTTGACCTAAATTCTGTTTTGCTCAATTAATGTATCGAACGACGCGTGTAAAAAAAAGCATACTGATTTTATGCCAAAAGAATTTTTGTTCTAGTCGATGTCAGAAATTACTTTTATTAAAATGTGCTTTATGTGGATGAACTTTTCGCAAGTATGAAGATGAAGTATGAGTCGTTTCTGAGTATGAGTAGTATGAAGATATTTTTAACTATCAGCAGTATGAAAAATCACTTTTAAAATAAAAATCTACCAATTCTTGCCAATTTAAAACGAAGTTATAGCAATTCCCAAAAAATAATTCTTAATAAAATCATATGTAGAACATTTTTTCTGCAAATATTTGTCGTGAGGATCGTTTTTTAAACGTTAGGGGCTTCATAAGATAATTTTCATTTTTATATATTTTTCTGTTATGGGTAAATACATTTTAATACTTTCTCCTGTATGTTATAGGAATATAAAAGTTAGTTTAATATGATTAAAAAAACTTCCAAATGTAATTATATGCCACCAAAAATACCTACTTAGCCATAGGTGAGCATAGGAAAATCTGCTATACTGAAATTAGGTACTGCCACAATAGTTTTAAAAGAATGAAATTGCATCTTTGATTTAGAACACTCGAACAAAATATAAGAATTTTTCAGGCAACTGATTTATCATGCACCTGACAAGATTTGGTTAGGTTTGGCGTCCTGCTGTCATTTTATTGCACATTTTGGGGTAATTAGACAGGGGCCTGCAGTTTAATGTGGATTCCGACCTACTCGCAAACATCCATGCCACCTCTAGAATTCGAACCTAAAGTCTGTGGTATCAACGGCCACAGCGCTAGTCAATTGGCCATCAGGCCACCGCTGACAAAGAAGCATTCTGTTCGTCGTTACTTTCCAAGTTTTGAACTAAGTTCTCACCATTCAAAAGCCCAACATTCTTGCTCACTAGGCTGTATTCCATAATGATTATATCAACCATACCATTAAAATGTAATAAATGATGCCATAATAATGTACAAAAATTCACTGCATGAAAATGCATCAGAATTTTTTTTTGCAATATTAGTCCTTGTAACATCAAGCAGTTCAAAAATAAATGAATCCATAGTGCTATTTATTCAAAAAGACATAACATCCTTACTTAAAAAACATTGATTCAATTGAGCTCTTAGTAACAGTACTAAGTAATTCCAGGAATGAATGATTTAATTTTTGTAAATCTGAGCTGTAAGAGCATTATCTGTTTAAATTAATTGGTCAGGCTAATTTTATTTCTATTCATAATAAAATAAAATTTGAATGATAATATTTTCATTGCTACTTAATATAAAAATAAGTAACATATAAAAAAATATTTTAAGTCAATTCCTACTTTTTTTTCACTGTATTGCAGAAAAGTCCTTTATATATAATTTTCATTCATTTTTTTAAGTTTATCTAGCGCCATCTATTGGTAGATATATGCAACTCAAATCTAAAAAAACTAAAATTAATTAATTTAATTACTGAATTAATATTTGAAAACTGTATCAACATCAAGTGTCATCCACTATAAGTTCAAAAAAAGATGTGTCTGAACTTGAGTGGATGAATAAGAAGTATTTTATTAACGATTGAAAATTAGAACAAGATATATATAGGGAGAGTGTCAGCTAATAGCAGGAATTGAAAAATCTAATAACAGTTAAAAAAAAATTTCTAGTACTTTTTTTCGAAACATAAAAAAAAAAAAAAAAAAAAAAATTGTAAAATTTAAGTTTAATAAAAAAAATATGTTTTTTTTTTTTATTATGTTTTTGTTTTTGATGTTCTGAAATTATAATATTGTATTAAAAGTATAATTCCATAAAAAAAATCTGTTGTCTTAAATTTATACAACATTATATGATGGCAATAAATTTTATAGATATAAATTATAAAAATAAAAGCGAATATTAACTATAAAATAACAATAATTAATTCTTTAATAAAACATAATAAAATGTATCATAAAAAATAAAAGTTAATATGAATTTCAATTTGATTTGCGTCTATAACATAACACTCTTGAGTAGTTTACAATAAATTTAGTTAAAAATTATTAAATATTGATATTTTTAATAAAAGTTAAATATTAATAGATTTTAGATGAAATATTATTGTAATTTCTTCATTATTTATTATTTGAGAATAAAATAATTTTAATATACCTTTGTATATTTGTACATAATTTAAATTATTATTACAAGAAAACAACTTTTAATTTTACACTTTTTAATGAGTTTTTTAAATATAGTTATTATATAATCGCTTTTATGTAGCATTCTGCATTATTCTCTTAAAAATATTTTTTTTATTGCTGTAAAATAAATTATAATTTTTGAAATTCCTTTTAATTATTGGCATCTTTGAGAAATATTTATATTTAAAGAAGACAAAATAAAAATTACTGATAAAATACTATTTCACACTAAAAGAATAAGAAATCTTTAGCAAAAATAATAAATTTTATCTTCACTCATTCACAAAAAAAATATTTTAAAAAATTTTTAATAATTTTCAATCTTAAAAGCTATAAAAGTGTATAAAAAATTAAATACGTCTCAATTTTTCGTTGTTATTTTGAATTTAATGACTGTTATTCAAACCTATCTTTAATATCAAAAGGCTCTTATGCATAAATGAAATTAAAACTACATTTTTTGAGAGCTTCTTAAATACACTGAAGTGCTAATCGTAAAGTCATCGAAATGTAATCCTTTCTAATTTTAATACATGATTTCCTTTTTTAGGTTTCTTGAAACCTTAGTGTCCTTTATTAATAGAATAAGAATTAATAGATTATTCTATAAAACCTTATTCATTTCGTTTTTCTATCAATCCATTGTTTGTTATGGAATGGCAATCATGAGAAATCGCATTACTATTAAATAGTTAATTTAATTGATACCCTTGACTACACATGTGGGCATCTATTTTTTTTTATTATAATTACTATAATTAATAAAAGAACAAAAATGTGATAATAAATTATTCACTATAGAATCTCTCAACAAGAAAAATATAAATCTTATGGTTTGAGATAAATCTTGATAATGAGATTTACAGTGTACAGTATATTTGACTATGAACATAGCATAAAGTAATATTTTGATAGTCATTGTTTTTGGATTATTTGAACAAATCGTTAATATTTGATAAAAATAATACCAGATTTATTAAATATATTTAGTTTTAATAATGAACGCCAGGAATAATAATGAATAATTTATGTCAGGAATGTATGAAATCAATTTCACTTATAAATTGTTATTTTAAAGCTCAGATGTCATAAATATTGACGTTATGGTTTTTGTGAATTTTTGTATTTCCTCACTTTACAGATTTTTTAAATTCTTTTTTATATAAAATGAATAAATCGTTATAAAACAAAAAAATTTAAGTATTTTTTTTTTTTACTATAAAAAAAATTGTCCCTGAAAAGTTAATATGAAAATAGTTCCTATTCATACGATATTATTTGTATACTATAATAATTTAAATATCAAATAATGAAATAAAATGTTAAATGAAGAAAATAAAATAAAATATAACTTTCAAATATACGGTTGTTTTACTTTACAGAAAATGGATGAAAATTAAAGTATACTGAAGTATTTTTTCAAATTCCTTATGAAAGGATTTTACACATCAAATTCATGTTGATTTACTGTCTTTTGGCTCTACTCAATTTATTAGCAAAATTATGAAATCTATTCCTGATGTGTTTATTATTCAATTTAAGTGATTTAATAAGTACTTTCAAAATAATATCTTACAACATATTGAAAAAATTAAATTTTTTCTAATTCTATCTAGAAGTTACAAAACAAATAGAAATAGAGAGCTTCATTCTGCTTATTTTTAATTAATAACATCTTTTTCAGAAAAGCAAAAAAATGTTTTTGAACTGCAAAAAAAATAAAAAATAAAAAAAAATTTTATTTTATTTTATTTTATTTTTTTCCAGTTCAACTATTAAAATATTATGTTTCTCAGGAAAAAAAGAAACAATTTGAAAAAACATTGCATTTAATTTATATTGTAGTTTTTATTTTATAATCATATTTTTTTTTATTTATCTGTTTTCCTAAAAACTATAATTACTTCGAAAAAAATTAATTACATTTAATTCCATATTTTTTTTTATATTTTAATTTTACAAAGAATGCTTTTTATAAAAAATATTTTTTGTGGTTTTGAGTCAACTTTTTATACTTCATAAAATTTTTTTATTAGCAGATTTTTAAATTAAATTTTATACTTAAGAAGCTGCTAAAAAAATAATTCCTATAATTTAAATATTTATATTGTGTATTTATGCTTGTTTTATTTTATAATGCAGCTTTCATTACCGCCTAATAAATATATATTCCTTATTTTTTTTAAATATCGTGTGTCCTATGAATAATTAATAATAAATTATTTTAAAATTAATTAATTTATTTTTGTACATTTTTTCAAAATTTATACGTGTCTGATCCCAATTAATTCAGGACAAATTTATTGTATGTTTAATTATTTCATAAATCAGTATAACAAAAATTACAAAATATTTATGCTTAGAATGCATTTCATATAATTTAAAAAATAATAATAAATTCTTAATTCTCAAATCTTAATAAAATATTTCTGATCAGGCGGAATAGCAACAAAACAAAAAAAAAACTTCAAAAGCTTTATCTAGCTAGCTTTATCTTTATCTAAACTTATCTTATGCAAATTATTTTGAATGAAATTATTTTGAATTTATATAAATCAGATCTAACATTTATTTGCATAATTATTTTCTTATATTATGTAATCTTTATATATATATATATATATATAATTCTTCAATATATGTGTTTGTCACTCCACCTAAATGGCTTGACTAATTTTGATGAAATTTTGTGCGCCTTTGGCAAAACATTTGAATGTTTTTATGCTATCTCCTTTGTTGTAAGTCACCACAAGATGGTGCTGCAGTCTATCAACTTCTATACCGTTCAACCAATCGCTATGAAAATTGGTAGTAATATGTATTAGAGTATGGAAAATAGGTTCGCACTATCCATTTTGTTACTTACCGCCAGATGGAGCTGCAACATTTCCTCTTATATACCGTTCAAACGATATCCATTAAAATTAGTATGCACATTTATTGGAACATGGAGAATATAGTAGCGTTATGTAATTTTCTACAATGCATTCATTTTGGCAGAACAACGTATGCTGGGTTCTTCTAATAATATATATACATAATTATTTCAGTACTTTTTTATAACAAAAGAAAAAATAAAGTCAAACAAAAGGAATTAAATCTTTTAAAGCGAGCAAAAACGAAAATTCCTTTATTTCCATAACGAAGAATGCTTTCCTTCCAAAAAGTGTCCGAAATAAAAATGAAAGACCACGCATAAAAAATCTATTGCTCAGTTCAGAAATCATACTAACTTTAAGAGATTTTGTTATGGTTATGTTCTTTCGCCATTTGGTTTCTGCTGCGTTGAATTTCGTTCCCTAAAATGAAATCTTTTGGAACCATAATTCTAAAATGGTCCCCAATAAATTCTTTGAAGTCGTTACAAAAGAAACTTCTGGGACCAATAAAAAATCCTCCAGAATGCAGTACAAATGGCTTATCGTTGTTCTGGACATAAAGTTCTTTAATTCGTCCCCACTGAGTTTCGTTTGACAATTGTATGAATTAACTTTATGCTGACTGTGCGATCGAAATAGTTAAAAATTTTATGATGTCACGTTTTTCTGAGGCCATTTTTACCATTTATCTTCACCGTTCTTATGAAAAACGTTAATTTTAATGCGAACCTATTTTAATTTTAAGTAAATATTTATATCGTTTTTTAATCTTGTAAAGATCACTGTTCTGAAAATAAACCCATTTCCTAGTGAACTTTTTTAAGGTTAATCAGAAATGTTTAGGTCTGTAATTGGAAAATATATTCTAACATGTATTATTGGATTTTGAAAAGAATGAATTTTATGTTATTTGTTAATCTTAGAGTTTAATTTACTGAGTAGAATGTATAATTATTATACTGGCATTTTGCAATCATTAAGTAAATTTAATATATTTCATTTTTCAGTAACAAAAAATAGAATATGGCTATTGTGCATACTCAGTTGGGATTTAAAAAAATAATCAAGAAATTAAATAAAAGAATGAAGTTGGCGGCCTTATGTTTCTATTAATAATATTATAATACAATACGCAGTGTAATGAATAAAATTATTGTTCAAAAAATAATCTATATTAAGATCCTTTAAGAATCATGAAGAATCCATTATCTATAAAACTTGCAGTAGAACTGAAAGAATATTATGGAATGTGTGCAAATTCCAAATATAGATAAAAAAATATTATAAAAATATTCCATAAATAAAGAATATTCTTACGTCAGTAAAGTTTTATATAATCATACAGATAGAGATTTATTAAAACAAATAATAAGAAAAAAATAATACTATATGTAGATTTATATAGTATATACTTAATTTATAAAAAAATCAGAATATACATCTTAAACAACCTAAAAAAATACGTGTTTTTATACCTATACTTTTAAAACCATATATTATGATATTTTTTATAAGATTTATATAAAAACACTTTTGTTATAAATTATGTTAAATATTTTATGCAAAGTGCATGACACATTAACACAAAACCAAAGTAAAATAGACAAGGAGAACAAGAAACACAACAATTTTTTATAAGAAAAGAAACTAACGCTATTCTCTACAAGCAAATTTTTTAACAAAACCATCATAATATTCGCAATACAAATTGAAGTGTTTCACGTCCATATATCTCAAACACAGAAAAAGAGATTGCTCGAGATAGAACCAAATAGAAAATTAATTCTGTTATATTAAGTTTTAATGCAAATAAGTAATAATTTTTATTATTGGTTTACACATTTTTTAAATATGTTTTGAATTAAAATAAGAAAAATATTTGAAATAAGAAAATACAATAAAATGTGCTACATAATTAGAAACAAACTTAATTTTTAATTTAATATTAAATTGTTAAAAAGATTTCGCTGTTAATGTATACCTTTTTAAGAAATCTGTAAGTGTTTGTCTTAAAAGCATGGTAAATCAAAAAATGGCTTTTTTTAAAGTCTGAAACATCCGTTTTGTCACGTTCGTCACTTTTATGTTTTATAATAACACTTTAAAATTCTTTCAACGCAACTATTTTCAGAAATATGCACAGAAAAAAGAATTCTTAACACTTTATTATTGTCTAATGTAATATTTTAATGATCTTATCAACTATAACTTCTTTCATAATATAGAAATTTTTCACGCTGAAATAATATCAAGAGAGAAAAAAAAAATTATAAATGAGCATAAATTTATTTTTCATCATTTAACAATTTGGTTAATAAAATTTTAAAGGTGCATTAAATAATATACACGTGAGTAATAATTTTATTTTATTTCTAACCTTCTCAAAAAAATCGCTCTAATTTCCTTCATATTAGAATTGTTTTTGATTATAAAATAATATAATTTTACAAATTTAATTTCTTTACATTGAAATTTTCTTTGATTATAAAATATTATAAATAAAAATGAAAATATTTGTATAATTAAGAAAATCTCATCTGTTTGCATTTGAATTTAATCAAATTAAAATAGTAAAAAAATAATATAGAAAATTCTTAAAATTGTAACGAAATGTTTTTATTACTTACAAGCATTATATTAAAATGTTACTTATTTCTAAATATAATTAGTTTTTTTTATAATTCTATTAATTAATTCAAACAGGTTGTATTTTAAATAATTATTCTTGTTTGTTTATTATTTTTACAGTACAAAATTTTATTTGATTGATGTATGTATTTTGAACAATTTTTACAAAAACATATGGAAATTTCAATAATTATTTCAAAAAATTTAATAATCATTAAATTAAATTTTAAATAATAATATTTAATAAAATAAATTATAATAAATAATTTAAAATAATAAATATAATATATTAAAATAAAATAATATAATATATTAAAATAAATATAAAAAATTTTTAATTTAAATAATTTAAAATTTAATTATTCGATAATTATTAACATAATAATTAATTGTAATTTAATAATTATTTCAGGAAATGTTATTAAAAATCCCTTCTCGTGATTTTAATACAAGCAAAATTTTTTTTAAAAATTGTTTTAGTTTTGTTTTAAATGTTATTTTATATAGATCACTTTTTCTATTTAGTGGCTCTTATGATTCCATTTATTTCAACCTGAAAATATATTTAAATTCTATGACTGGTATGAAACTATAACTAACTAGATAATTGTCATAGTGTAAACTCTTCAAGTTTTTTTTTAATATTTTTCAAACCTAAATAAATATTCTAATTTAAAAAGTTTTCTAAATGTTTTTCATTATTTATTATGCATTTTCCTATATATTTTACATTATGAAACTGTATTTTAATTATACAAGTAACTTCACAATTACTCTTTTACAAATAATTTAAATTTTGGTTAACCCCAGAAAAATATTTCGTCTTAAAACAAAATAAAAAGAAATTATCTTAAACTAGCATATGATTCAGTATCGCCTGCTATATAAAATGAAAACTTTAAATTTTGGTAAATTTTATTAAGATTTAAAATGACTGCATTTTATTAATATTTAAAATGACTGCATTTTATTAATATTTAAAATGACTGCATTTTATTAATATTTAAAATTAGCGCATTTTATTAATATTTAAAATAAGCAACTTTTATTAATATTTAAAATAAGCAAATTTTATTAATATTTAAAATAAGCATTTTATTAATATTTAAAATAAGCATTTTAAATTTTAAAATTGCATTTTATTAATATATAAACTCAGCGCATTTTATTAATATATAAACTCAGCGTATTTTATTAATTTTTAAATTAGCGCATTTTATTAATTTTTAAATTAGCGCATTTTATTTTATTTAAAATGCACATTTTTAAAATTTAAAAAGCATTTTACTAATATTTTTAAATTTTACTAATATTTAACATTAGCACATTTTATTAATATTTAAAATAAGCACATTTTATTAATATTTAAAGTAAGCACATTTTATTAATATTTAAAATTAGCACATTTTATTAATATTTAAAATAAGCACATTTTATCCATATTTAATATAAGCAAATTTTATTCATATTGTTATTCGTAAAAATATTCCTTAAAATACCTCTACGATATGATATACAGCCTATGTTTTACGAACTCTTGCCTTCTATCGCACATTTAAAATTAGTTGCATTTAATAAAGAACTGTCATTTAAAATTCTTGTTTCTGTAACCTTCGCCCTAACTCGTTAATGTCGGGTAATAAATTCTTCTAATGTCTGTCATGTTTACAAAGTAAGGATTAAATTTTAAAATAGCTAATTAGCTTATGAAATATTATGTAACAGGATTATATAATGCAACAAGAATTACAGATTAAAAAAAGTTGTCTAAATTTCTTTTCTCTTCTTGCATTTTTAATGTCGTTGCAGTTAGTTTTTTTTTTTTTTTTTTAATATATCCAATAAAAACAGAAAAAAATTAAGATACTTATGATGTATAGTATATGGCTTATATTTAATGTATCATTATATCTTCTCCAAATTTACTTATTATATGCATGCAATAGCAATTACATATTTAAATATTTTAAAATATTTATGGATTATTTCTTTTCTATTAATATGAAGAACTTAATAATATGAGTATGTTAATAATAATATCAGCGTATAATTATTTGTTTTTAAGTATAAGATAAATGAATATATTTAACAAACTTTTAAATCAATTTTTGAGATTTTTTAAAAGTTTGTTAAATTTCTTTTTAAATGTGTTCGAGAAAAAAAAATATATATTTTATGATCTGTCTCGCTCTTTTGCACAATTTCACACTTACTATACGTTCATGTATTAATAGCTATTATTTGAATTTTTTTAAAAAGTGCACATGGATTATTTATGTTATATATTATGGGCCTGAATGGCCGAGTGGCTAGCGTCTGGCGCTCGGTACTACAGGTTTCGGGTTCGAGTCCCGGCTGGGCCATGGTTGTTTGTAGTGGTTCGGAATCCACTTTAAAAAGTAGGTCCCGGTCCTAATAGGATCATAGAGCGTTGCGGGGGCATTGTTACTCCGCGTCCGTGGCTTATCTTCAAGTTAACGCGCCCCCTGGGTAATGCAAAGTGAGTACGTCTCTGCAGCGCTTGCCTTAAGGCATCCAAAGACCAAGCTGTCTGTGTTTGCCAGCTGCAATAGAAAGAAAAAAAAATGTTATATATTATACGAGATAATAATAAGCTATTAATAAAAAAATGTTATCTCGAAGTATGGAATTGGAGTTAAATTATCCCTGAAATTATATTTTTAAACTTCGAAAGAATCAATAAAATTTACTTTAAAATATGCCTCTTATGAAATTGCCTCCGTTTTATGAATGATTTTCCTATCACAACTATCGTATCCTACAATTTCACTATTTACTGTATATATTAATAACTTTTAATTTAAATCGCATATAGCTTACTTTTTATACAATATGAAAATAAAAGTGTGAGATAAAATCAAAAAAAAAAGTCAAAATGCCATCAATCAATCAAAAAATGTTCTTATTAAAGTGCAAAACAGACACGGAAATTAAATTATCTTCAAAGCCGTTTTCCAAATTCTATTCGATAATACATAAAAGCTTGCTTTAAATACGTCTCTAATGCAATATAAGCATCACGTTGACTATATTTTATGAACAGCAACCTCCCATCGCAGTTTCGGTATTGGCTTGCATACATTAGCAAACCATCAGCTCAAATTCTTCCCTGCGTGCTTTAACCTCAATCAAAGTTTCGATAATTACTGGAGATAAACTTCCAGGGTAATGGTCGCTAGGAATTGAGATGTAAAGTAGGAGTTAAATTTAGAAATACCTAATTAGCTTATGCAATGTTGTCGGGGATTACTCGCAGTCGAAATTGAGTTTAATAGTATGGTTGGTTTCGAAATCGCACTGAATACCTCTCTAAATTGAGATAACGATGTGCTCCATCAACGGTGTCACATTCATTACGGTTTTGGGCGGGGGTTTTCTTCTTGTTTAATCTCGGGGGTTGGTGCGTGGGTGACTGCTCTGTCGTGATTCTGTCGTCTGTTTTGCTACTATTAATAACATGAGGAATTATGGTAAGTGAGTGGGAGTTCGAAATAGTTTTCAAATATTTGAAGACTAATTGCGAGTTGATCGTGTAGATGATGTATTCAGGGAAATGATTTATTTTAATTATTGAAAAGAATCAAAATACTCAAGTTAGTTAAAAATTTAAGTATTTTCGGGTTCAGCAAAAGCTTGTTTGTCGTTTAGAGAGCATGTCATTTTAAGACATTGATCTTGATGTACTTATCAGCTAGCATCATATTGTAAATTTGATTAATAGTTTTATTAAACTATATTTGAAGCTTACGTTTGCTTAATATAGAAAGGCTTGTCCTTTATGTTAATTTTAATGTTGTATTCCCTAAGTCAAAGGGACTTGGTAATGATAGCACATTGGGTTTCTGAACAAGGACATGAGGTTCGAAACGAAGCCGAAGTGAAAAATTTTGTTAGATGGCATGGACATGATAAATCAGAATATGATAAAAATCTTCAGTGGGACTCAAATAGATGTGGAATGTCCTGGTGGCCAATTGGGTATTGCTCTGGTCTTTGGTACCACAATATCCTGGAGATGGTATGAATGTTAATGGTTCGAAATTCACGTTGAACTGTATGTCCCGGTCTAATTAGTCTAAAGTGTGCAAATGTTAGTGGCCCGGAATTCACGTTGAACTATATGTTCCTGTCTAATTAGCCTAAAGTGAGCAAAAATTACCGTAGAGTGACAAACCAAGTCACATAGATGTGGAGGAAAGTGTGAAAGACGCAGATTCCACCTTTGTGGATAGGTTGCCAAACTGCGATAGAAAAATATGATAAATATATGTTGAGAAGCACCTAGATTTCATGTAGTAGAAATATTGTGGGGTTTCCTGGTCAACGTTGAATCTGCTATGTCATTGCAGGTTAACCTGTGGTCAGTACTCTCTATTCGAAAATAGCAGGTTGCATTCTCTTATTAGTGGGTTATTTATGAAGGTTCAGAAAAGATCCTTTACTTTTTCTTCCGATTTTCAGTTAACGTAGTATATTATTTCCCCTCTATTCATGCTTTTATGAGTTAAAAATCTTTATTACAAATTAGATTTTTATGTTATTCTTTATTTAAAAAGCTTAATCTTATTGAATTATTTTGTCTTAATAAATAATTAAATATCTATTGCATAGTTAAGTTGACTAGAGAGAATTTTACTTCAATCTCGGATACTAAATTTTTTAATTAGTCATCAGTTTTTAAGTCAATAAAGCGGCTAAGTTCAAAACAATACAATAAAAAACAATTAAATGTATAGATCCCTTCAAACAAATACACAGCAGAAAACATTTATCGTTAAGGTATCATTTATCGTTACCTAATGTAAAAAAAATTAAATTGTGTTGCTTTTTTTTTCTGCATTCTGAATATAAATCAGTACATTTCCTCATAAGACATTAAAAATGAATATTTAAATTAAATATTTTGTTAATACATCAAAAAAATTAAAAAAATTGTCATGAAAACAAAAGTTAAGCTACTAAATTATTATGGAATTAAATTTTTAAGCAACTTAAAATTTAAATTATGACTCTTTAAAACGAATGATTTTTAAATTTATTATTTCGATAGTTAATCCAACCATTTAAATATAGAAAGAAATTTACCAAAAACCGTTCATTTCCTCAATTTTAAAACCATTCCATTGAATAAAATTTTAAATAATGCAAGACTTTTAAAAGAGAAGTTATTTTAGAAAACTCCGTAATAAACATTTATTTAATCCTTTATTTTATTAAATATATTTTTTTTTTCTTTATTTTGTTTATTTACAAGACGGAATTTTTCGATAACAAAACTTGTACTACTTTATCAAAATTCTACTCTACAAAATAATGTTGGTAGCTAAGTTCTAGCAACGCCAACATGAAGTAGTTTTTCTGCAGTGGCTTAGCTTTATATGCGAGCCTAAACGTATATTGCTTTTGAGGGGAAACTCGCAAATCCTCTTTATTATGTTGTGGTATTAACATCTTATACCAAACAGCAATTTGCCTCCTCTGTAGTCTTATCATATCCACGACAGAGTGGTGCTTTTTTTCCTGTTTTGTGTAGCATCCCATTTGTAGTTTAAGTAGAAATAAAGTAATATGGTTCATTTTAGTCTTCTTGGTTGCTTTTATTATATTTTGTCATGGTTTTTTGTCCTGATATATATCCCAAATTCCTAATCTGCAGTTTTTAATTTTAAGAATACATGCAATTTGGATATATCGCATATATTCTAAATATTGTACGTTATGTATAATAAAACAATATACTCAGATATTTTATTTGCAGTAACTGTTTTTTTATGTTTACTGTATCGCATTTTTATTGCTATTATATTTTATTGGAAATTTTATATTTTTTATCATTTCATAATCATTTTCTCCATTAAATTTTTAAATCGTTATTTTGGCTTATTCAGATCTATTTAATTTTAAATTTTCCTTTTATCTTCGGATTAAGTTTAATGGAATTTAAAATGGACATATAGTATTTCCAAAATGCTGCATAGCCATTTCCAAAAAAGTAAAATATTTGAATTTGATAAAATAGTAGAACCATAACCACCCCATAAAAACCATTTCATCGAAATTTTATCCCAGTGGTTTCCGAAGTGAATCAATATAGACCTTCAGGATTTTAAAAGAAAATTTGAAAATTTGATTCAAATTTGAATCAGGGTTCATTGAAGTTAATAAGTATAATTGTTTATGAAATTATTTATGAAATTCAACAGATTAAATCAATGTCCTTAATAAGCATAGCACAATGGCATTAAACAAGTGGCTTTGTTCCAGGATAATTTTAAATTTGACGTTTTCAATGATTAAAATAAAATAAATTCAAATTTAACTTTGTGGAAAAATAAAATAAACTTAATTAATATTAAAACGTAATGTAATGTAATTATCTTAAGCAAACGTAATTATCTTATGTAACAAGCTGCTAACTTGGCATCCTGCTAACTCAGCGCTCTTAACTCAACTACATTTAAAACTGATGTTTCAACAAGGGCCTCATGGGTTGGCAGAAGACCCTCCAGTGATCCAATCAGGTGTGTCTTTCTGACAACAAATAGCTTACTTCCTTCTGTAAATGCTAGTTTATAAAAAAATGCGTTATGAGTGAATTTATAGTATTCATATGAGCAAGAATAATATCTTAAGTATTTTTCAAAACTATTCTATATTTTAGTACAACACATTATTATTAAATATCACAAACCAAGTACAAAAATGTACATGTTTGTTTTCAAATAATTAATCTTACAATCTTCTCATTTCTTGAAAAACATTTTTCCATTCTCTGTAACAATTTGAATATTTTTTTTTCAAAAAGCTCTAATTGACAAAAGTTTTGCATGGCTAATTAATATTTCTCAATTAATATTAATAATATTTATATTAATATTATTAACATTTGTTGCTCTTGAAATAAAAATTGTTATTACCAATCCTTATCGTCTATAAATAATTATTCTTTAATAGATCAATATATTAGCGCCACCTAGGAGCTAAACTTTTTACTGAAATACGAGATATTTTGCGAATCCTTAATTATTAATTCTCTAGACAAAGAATTTCTTAGTTTAAATTTAGAAATACGATAAAATCAAGATCTCGAGCATTTTCTTCGCTAGAAACTTTCATGCTACAAATTAATTTTCACTAAAGCATTGTAAACAGAATATAACACAAGTTATTAAAATAAAAGAAATTTTCTACACTGATAAGGGATTTGATTAGAAAATTCTGTGTTCGCTGTTATTTTTCTCCTAATTATTTTGCTTCAAAGAATTCCTCTTAATTAGCACTTTATTTGACATCGCCTGATTATTATCTGCTTGTGAATTGTCAAATAAGAATCCAATACTTATTAGTAGAAATTTATTTTAATGATGAAGTTGAAGCTTTATTTTTAAATAAAGATTATGATTAGGTGTTTTTTTTAATACTTTCACTCAGATTGTTTTTGGAAAAAAATTATTAAGTTAATAATTCATTTTTTATTCAATGCAGTTTATAATTCCTTATTTATTAAGCACTAACAAATATAATCCAGTGTTGTCTGGGCTGTATTATTTGATAATTTTTAATTAAGGAAAAATTAGTTTCAAATGTGAAATAATATATACAAAATTAAGTTAAATACTTAAATAAAATTGTAATGAAACAAAATTGTTAAAAGGAAAAAAATTTATTTAAATTATTTAAGATATTATTTCTGCACTTAAGACAGTAAATAAGTTGTTTTTCATCAATTTATAGACTCGCTTAATTCTTTAAGTTTTGTACAAGTATAATTCATTCTTTCACAAATTTCATTTCTTTCTTCTTCTTTCTTTTATTTCTTTCTTTCTTTCTTTCTTTTTATTTCTCATTTCTTTCTTTCTTTTCTTTTTTTATTTTCTTTCTTTCTTCTTCTTTCTTTTTATTTTCATTTCTTTCTTTCTTCTTTCTTTTTATTTTTCATTTCTTTCTTTCTTCTTTCTTTTTATTTTCATTTCTTTTCTTTTTATTTTTATTCTTTTTTTTTTTTTTCTCATTTCTTTCTTTCTTTTCTTTCTTTTTTTTATTTCTTTCTTCATTTATTTCTTTCTTCTTTCTTTTTATTTTCCATTGCTTTCTTTCTTCTTCTTTCTTTTTATTTTTCATTTCTTTCTTTCTTTCTTTTCTTTTTTTTATTTCTTTCATTTGCTTTCTTTTCTTCTTCTTTCTTTTTATTTCTCATTGCTTTCTTTTCTTCTTCTTTCTTTTTTATTTTATTGCTTTCTTTTTTCTTCTTTTTTTTTTTATTTCTTTCTTCTTCTTTCTTTTTATTTATCATTGCTTTCTTTCTTTCTTCTTCTTTTTTTTATTTATCATTGCTTTCTTTCTTCTTCTTTCTTTTTATTTTTTCATTGCTTTCTTTCTTCTTTTCTTTTTTTTTTCATTGCTTTCTTTTTTTCTCTTTTTATTTATCATTTCTTTCTTTCTTCTTCTTTCTTTTTATTTAATTTATTCTTTAATTTGTATTGTAATTTTCATTTCTTTCTTTCTTCTTTCTTTTTATTTTTCATTGTTTGATTTTATTTCATTTCATTGCTTTCTTCTTTTTTTATTTTTTTTTCTTCTTTTCATTTATTTCTTTTCTTAAAATTTTTTTTTATTTTTTCGGCTGTTTTTATTCTAAACATTTCTTTTTAAAATCCATTTAAAATTGAAATCCATTTGAATTGAAAGTCATGCAATTCTCCAAAATTAATTTTCTTGCCTTTTCCTACATCACAGAACATAATAAATAATTTTAAATATTTCTAGATACCATACCTTTTTGTTATTAGCATTTCAACCATATTAATAACATTTCAAAAAATCATTTAATATTTCAAATAAAAAAACTAACATTTGAAGTAAGCATCTACTAAAAATCCATCAACTTCAAAATCACATTTTAAATAAATAAATACGATATCTACAATATTTATATTCCAGACATGAAATCAAAGAAAGTAACCATCCATCCGTTCATTCAAGCAAAATCCAAAACGCAAATGTTAGCATACATTATTTATAGATTGCCCATGAATTCAAGCAAAACTTCATTGTGCTGGGAATTTCTGGCGTACGTAAAACAATAGATATCACTGATATCATTTCTGGCGAATACATTTTGCAAATTGAATATTTATCTCTTATTTCTATTATTTGAATATGAAAACAGAAAGGAAAGAGCGATAAAAATAATGCATTTAAATGCAAATCAGTAATAGTAAGAAAAAAGGATGTAATAGAGATTTCGAAGCATTTTGTCTTCAAAATTTTTGTTTGCCTTTTAATATTCCATCATTTTAAAACTATATCATGCTCCCATCTTGAATGTACATGTATGTTCAATTTGTGAAATGTAAATAAAAAATTTTATCTTTAGAACGTTTTCCTTTATTTAAATGTAAATGTGTCTAAAATAGAGATTTTCAGGATGATGGATATACAGTTTCGATAAAGTAACATCTTGCGAGAAATTTTCGGTAACATTTAACGAGAAAATAATGTTTCACGAGAAATTTCCATAAAATTTAAATTAGTGTTTTGAAATAAAAAAATTAATAATCTTGGAACGAATCTTTAATCTTACTACCAATCTGTTTCCCATAACTATATATTTATAGATATTTTATTTTTAATAGATTTAATTATTTCTCAGTAATTATTTTTTAATTATTTCAGTCCAGTCACATTAATGTGACCACCTGTCAAAAGCCAGAATATGCACTCTTGTATATTCTGGCTTTAAGTGGAGTGTGGAATGTGGTATTAAGTGGAATTCTTTATATACACTCCACTGCAATGTGCTGCCACCTGCGTTTTGTGACTGGTTATTTCACGTGAACGTCGAAAATAGTTGGTGGTCACATTAATGTGACTGGACTGTGTATATGCATCGATTGATATTTTGTTTTAATTTAAAGCTTAACATCAAGCCAAAAACGTCTGGTAACAGTTGGGTTCGAAACTTGACAAATAAAGCCTAACACAAACCTCCTGTGTCTAGGGCTGGTATAGTAAATCTTTATGCCAGAATGTTCCTCAGCTGGACTCAAGGAGCAAGGTGAAATATACGAATCGTCTACATGCCAAAATTGAGGGGGCAAAATGTGGCTGTTGCATAACAGACCGGAATAAAACTAAATCTGCTACATATTTGTCATATTACTGGTTATTGACTTTTGAAAGCAACGAATTTTTATATTTATGTAGAACAAAACTAATATTTGAGTAAATATATGAATAATCATAATAAATACAACACTTTTTTTTTACTTCGAATTTTATTATAATCTAAAAATTTATTTTTGCACTGAAAAAGAAAACTAGTAACATTATTGCGCTGTACTTTTTTTATAATCTTTCTCATATCAAGAACAACTATACTATTTATTTAGCAATATCAATTTTCAATAGTATTCAAAGCTGCTAAAGTATCAAATAATAAATGAGGGATGTATCCCAAAACACACAAAAAAATATCACCAAAAGAGTATTTACTGTATTCTAACAATATATGTTCCAGAATAACTTAAAAATGTAGCACTTGGCATTGTAATTTTTTTCTTTGAATTCACTATTCCTTTCTTTTTTGTGTAATCGCAAATCTATAAAAAAAATTCGCATTATTTTTTTAATTAATGCGTTATTCAGTTCTTGACAACACCAGAGGGCGTGAGAGCTCCATCTATCATCTTTTATTTATATATAAAAATTTTCTTGAAATTAAAATGATAAAACACAATCACATAAATTTCAAAAAATTTATTTTGATCTATTTTTAATTGTTTCAAAGTTCTTTTAATTTTGACAAACAGTCACTCAGAATAATAATTTTTTTAATACTTGACAAACATTCATTCAGAATAATAGCTCTTTTAATATTTTCCAGTCATTCAGAATAATAATTCCTTCAATATTTGACAGTCATTCAGAATAATAGTTCTTTTAATATTTGACAAACAGTCATTCAGAATAATAATTCTTTTAATATTTGCCAAACGATAATTTGCACTTTTTACCTCTGTTTTTTCCTGAATAAAATTTACTAAAACTAAAAAAATTTTACTTTATGAAGAATGGCAACGAGGAATCATATCTGCTCATTTTTAATAACCTGATTGAACTGAATTTTAATAATTAAGTAATACATTTTAAAAGAAACAAAATGCAAATAAATAACAAATTGCCAGAAAAATAGTTCTTTTAATATTTGCCAGTGTCATTCAGAATAATAGTTCTTTTGATATTTCACAAACAGTCCTTCAGAATAATAGTTCTTTATGTCACAAACAGTCATTCAGAATAATAATTCTTTTAATATTTGACAAACAGTCATTCAGAATAATAATTATTTTAATATTTGCCGAACGATAATTTGCACTTTTTACCTCTGTTTTTTTCTTAATAAAATTTATCAAAACTAAAAAAGTTTTACTTTATAAAGAATGGCAACGATTGATCATATCTGTTCGTTTTTAATAACTTAATTGAACTGAATTTTAATAATTGAGTAATAATTTTTAAAAATTTTAAAAGAAACAAAAAGCAAATAAATAATAAATAGCAAAAAAAGGGAATAAAAAATGCAATATAAAATATTAAAGAACTTAATGTACGATTATTCCGAGACATTAGTTTTTCTAGGCATTTTAAAGGAAAAAATTCAATTTTTATATTCTTATAACCTATATTCTATAACCACATTTTTATATTCTTATAATATTAATAGCTTCTAAATTTTAAAATAGAATATTAATATTGTCTTGACATATCCAAGTGGAAAATGTGTCCAAACTGAACTTTAAAAGTATTTTCTAAACCAGTTACGCGAATGAAAAATGTTCCTATGACAACAAACTCTATTGTGAAAGCACATAAAATGAAAAAAAAAACTTTCTTCCGTTTTTTGGGCCCCTGGGGAATTCTCACAGCGCTGCTGAAAGAACGCTTTAGTAGAAATGTAAACTCTTTAGATTGAAAAAGTTTCTAAACTTGGGGAAAAATGGGAGATTCGAAAAAAAAAAATCACATAACGCAGTTGGTAAATAAAACTTAAAATTATTTGTATTCGTAATTGTTAAAAAAATAGGAATTTATATAAAAACAGTTTAATATTTTTCCATGAATTAAAGTTGTTTTTCAATACACCACATTTTATTCTGAATTCATTCACTACTAGATCTACAGATATGTAGCAAATTCAGCGTCACCCAGAGTGCACCATAATTGGACTTCTGCACTATTCCGACATGTTACTGTAGCTTGCCAGTTTTAAGAACATCCAGAAGGAATTATATCGTTGAGTTCGTTTTTATGGTTCTAGAACCACATGGAAGGACATTTACGACTTGCATATTTTATGTCAATTTTTGGCACAGAAAGAGGTTCGGTATAACTTATCCGATCTCAAACTAAATTCAAAAGAACCATTGTTAACCACCAGGACATTCAGGTCTTCTATATGCAATCGAACTAATATCACAAAATAACAAATTAATCTTCTTTTTGCACCTGAATAATGAAGCCTGATGGCCGAATAGCTAGTGCTCTGGAGCTCGGTACCATGGGTTTCGGGTTCGAATCCCGCCAGTACCATGAATGTTTGTAATGGTTCGAAATCCACTTTAAACAGTAGGTCCCAGTCTAATAGGATCGTAGAGGATAAGTCTTCACCTCTCGGGGTTTCTTACTAAAGCGAAGCTGCATATTACCCTTAGCCATGGCCTGCGACGGGTCTCTTGGACCTGGTGTAGGCTTTCTTGAATCAGGGGAATTAGTAACAGAATTTTTTTTTCCTAAGTCTTTGTTGCCACAGAGAAAAAATTATACCAGAAGTGAATAAAGATAAAACATTTACCAGCAGCCTAGTGTGTTGTTGTCCACACATGAAATTAATTTTATGTCGGTGATCTTTTTAAAATATTATTAATAAAAACAGTAAAATAACTTTAGTAAAAACAAAAATTTTAATGGGATATAAATTCATTGCTTGCATAGAGTAGCATTTTTTTTTCTCTTCAATTCGATGCTCCTGTAGAGAAAAATTATAAAATTGTAGAGTAATATAAAAGAATATCTATTATATTAAATATATTATGTTCTATATCTATTATATTAAAGTAAGAAAAAAATAAAGTATTATTTAGAGTAAGAAAAGTGCAAGTGAATTTGAAAATTTTTACGATATTTCACATTTTGAGAGATTAAAAAAAGAATTCTAAGAAATAAGTTTCATTATAATTGCGTAATCACTAAGTATTAAGTTTTTAACAAACATGTTGAAAATTTATTCTCGACTGTTAGCATTGAAAAGCATTATAAAAAAAATTATAAAAACGTATAGTTATATTTATATTAGGAAGACAAATACATATTATTGCAATGGAAATATTTTTTTCAAAAAAAATTACAATTAATTTTAAAATTAATTTCCAAATCTTAATTTATCTTTTTGTTCTCTGAAATAGTTTTGTCAATTTTCCAAAATCTGTTATTGGCAACTTATTGTCATTCATTAAATGTTCCTCACTGAACATTAATTAAACGTTCTGAAGTTTTCCTGAATTTTAATTAAATATTCTCAAACAATTAAAACTGCAAAACAATGCTTTTGGATTTTGTGATTTGAAGTAAACATGCTTAATTACAATTTCCCCTTAATTAATCTTCACCTTAATTAACGATATTTCATCTTCTTTTCAGTCTTTGCGATTTTTTGAATTTCTCATTTTATGGTGGCATTCTGTTTGATTAAACTTCGAGCAGACGATGAAAAAGAACTTTAACTGTAACTGTAATTATTTAAAACTTTATGAATCGCCCACAAAATTGCTGATATTTATTGGTGAAACATAAAACGATATTTATTTTATTTAAAATTATTGAAGTTTGAAATATTGTAGAAGGTATTATAATTAATGGAGTATAATATTTTAAACGAATACAAATGATAGGTTATCTGCTGTTTCAAAATGAGTATTGAAAAAAATATATATAACATTCTTCTGCAATCATATTATTCATTCATGACAAACATATGTTTAAAAAAAGGAATAAAAAAAATTATTATTGCATAAGTTGAACAATTAGAATTCAAGACAATTTTGAAACTACAAACGTTTTATTGACTTATCAAAAAACATCTGCTTATCAACAGTCTACTTTTTTAATAAATCATTTCTTTAAAAGAACATTCTAAAGCAAAAAATTTTAACACGTTATTTATAGCAATTTTTTTGTGCAACACACAAAAAAAGTATATTATTTATAGAGAAGTAAATTATCAGCATATAAATAGCAAATTTATGACTAAAATAAATTTTTTTCTTACAAAAAACGATAAACTGCTATTTATATCATACTTTTGGATTTAACAAAATTTAGTACAAAAATAAAAAATTAAAAGTACATTAAAATACAAATAATGCATATAATTTTATGTCAAAATATGTCTAAGAAAATTTTAAATATATTTGAATTATTAATTTTTTTATTAATTTTAATAGTATTCATACTTTTATTTTATCCTCTTTATATGTAGTACGGTATAATTTTCATAATTAAGTAATTAATCATAAGCATCATCATAATTAAATTTAATAATTTTCAAACATAATTTTCTTAAGATTTTTTCATAATTAATCGATTGTCACCAGTATGGTGACAATATAATAAAGTTAAGTATTACTGAGTCCAAAAGTATTCACACCGTGCGACTTCTGACTCATCCCTAAACTCAAAAGACCACTCCGGGTACACCGTTTTGAGTCGATTGAAGAGATTCAACTTGAATCGCCCCGTGCTTTGAAGGCCATCCCTGCCGATGACTTTTTAGCCTGCATTGAGAATTAGAAAAAAAGTTGGCTTAAGTGCATTGTGTCCGGAAGAGATTACTTTGAAGGCGAGGAAATAAATTTGGAAGAATAAATAGTTTTTGTAAAAAAAAAATAATTGGTCTTACTTGTTGAGTATATTATTTAAAAAATTAAATTAATAAATATTTAGTAACTAAATAATTAATAGTTAATAAATTAAATAAGTAGTAAAAGTAATTAATAAATATTTAGCGTATTTATTCCATTTTTGACATTAAAATCATTTTTTTTTTTCGTTTCCAAATCCATCAACATGGCAATAACATTACTGGTATTTCTCACTTTCTGTAAAACGTTCCTTTATTTTGTGACTAATCTACAAAACGTCCTCTATTATAATAACAAATACATTTTAAACAATTCTACTTATTTAAGATTCAGTAACATGTCTTATAGATATATATTTAAACTTTTATAATAATGATGGGTAAATTGGAAAGAGCATAGGTTAACAGCTATAATTAGTAACATCTAAGTCTTAAGGCTTCAACTTAAAATATAACGGAATTAATTCCAAATTTTTACAATAGCCTATCCTACTCAAACTTCTTCCGCTTGATTACCTTATTTATAAGCTGCTTTTCCTTTAATTCATTTGTTTGCACTCAACAAAATAAGCCGGAGGGATTTTAACATCTTAAAACGCCAAGAAAACTTTATATGCTTGAGTGGTATCAAAGTAAATAAAACTTAAGCAACTCAACGCATATTACGTCGTCTGGTGTTCTCCAAATTCCAGTTCGTTTATTCTAACATTATGACGAGGTATATTTTGGTCATTAGCATTTCTTAAGGATTCAACAAAGCAGTCAAGTGCTTCTTTTACGTATTTTGTATTTAAATTTTGATTGCGCTTAAGCAGGATTGTATTTGACTTTAATTAAATGATTAAACCTGACATTTTAGTGATTAAAAAATTTTACCCTTGGCGTCATTTTCTGAAGACTAGCTCAAGATGTATTTACTCAACTTTTGAACTCAAGATGTAGTTATTTAAAAGTTAAACTCAAGATGTGTAATAAATTCTGCATCAATTCACTATTCATCTATAGCAATTCTGAATCATAGCAAAATTCGTAAGGCATATTCATTTGAAATCAAATGGTGCTCTTTTACTGTATTAATTTTAGAATTTTCATAATTCCAAACAGTTCAAACACATTTTTTAAAAGTGTTAAATTATATCATAACGGTTTGGTAAATATATAATTTAAGCTATATTTGATGTTATGAAAGTAGACACATTTCTTATTTAGAATTAGGAATTTCCAGTCTTTTTTTTTAAATTTTGTGTGTCAAATTTAAAAAAAATTAATATTAATTCTGGTTTAATTTATTAGCTGGATTAGTTTAATTATTATTTAACTGGTTTAGTTACTTTATTAAGTTTTAATTTAGGTTTATATAATTTATTTAGTTTTAATTTAGGTTTATATAATTTATTTAGTTTTAATTTAGGTTTATATAATTTAGTTTTAGGTTTATATAATTTATTTAATTTAGGTTTTATAATTTATTTAGTTTTAATTTAGGTTTATATAATTTATTTATTTTTAATTTAGGTTTATATAATTTATTTAGTTTTAATTTAGGTTTATATAATTTATTTAGTTTTAATTTAGGTTTATATAATTTATTTAGTTTTAATTTAGGTTTATATAATTTATTTAGTTTTATTTAGGTTTATATAATTTATTTAGTTTTAATTTAGGTTTATATAATTTATTTAGTTTTAATTTAGGTTTATATAATTTATTTAGTTTTAATTTAGGTTTATATAATTTATTTAGTTTTAATTTAGGTTTATATAATTTATTTAGTTTTAATTTAGGTTTATATAATTTATTTAGTTTTAATTTAGGTTTATATAATTAATTTAGACATAATTATTTATCATAGATGTCTTCTTTTCATATATATTTATAACCAGGTAATCAAAGTTATAAATTTCTGCATAATTTTTTTAGTTTTCTGGAAATGTTTAAGGTATTTAAATAAAAACCAGAACCTTAAAACTTTAAATTTTCAATATATGAATAAATGGAACTATATCATTTTTTCTAATAAAAGAATATGAATACAAAGTATGAAATAATCTATGCATTTAAGAGTAAATTCGTAATTTTATATTGTGGAAAACTTACGATTCAATTGTTTTTAATTTCAATTTTAAAAGGTATTGTAATAAAAAGAAAGTTAAAAGAAGTTGTCCATTATCTGAAGTCATTGATATTTGATACAATCTGAAAAAATAAAAGTAAACAGTATATAGTGTTACAGAATATTTACTGAAATTTTTAATTTAATCCGACCATAACTTTTATGAATAGTTACTTTGTTTGACATATTTAAAAATATTTAACTAATTTGATCCTCGTTTAAATCAAATGCAGACATAAATATAAAAATATTTTAAAACGAGATTTATTTTATTCAGAAAAATACAATTTGCTAATATCTCAATTAAATGAAAAATAAAACCACATATTCCTAATATCTTGGCATTAATTATTTAAAAGGTTAAAGATAAAAAAACCAGAAAAATTTTAACGCAAATGAACATATCATTTGACCACAAAATACTTTTAAGATTTATTCTAATTGACATTTTTAAAACCAGAAATTTGAATAGCTGACAAATTATCTGTATCTTTTCATTTTAATGTTAATCTAAAGCTTTGAATTTTTATCTGTTAACAACGCTTGTTCAAACCTGCAAGTGATTAACGACTTTACAGCCCATTTGCATTTTTATCTTTGCATGGACAGAAAATGGATAAAACGCATAATTAGAAAGATACTGCAAAAGAGCAGAAACGCTTTTCTAGCAGAAAAAAAAGAATGAATTCGATAACTAGCGCCGAAAACAAATCATTTTACACTCACTGCATGATCTTGCAACCTTTAAGCCTCTTATTAAAAAAAGAAGATATTAATTTAATGTTATGCAATCGAAAAATTGATAGTATCGAAAATATTGCATAGCTGAAAGGGTTAATGTTTATTGCATATTTGATTAAATAATGTTAATATATATTGCTTAATTGATAAACTAGGGTTAATGTTTATTCCATAGATGAAAAATTAATGTTAATGTATATTGCTTAATTGATAAACTGGGGTTAATATTTATTGCATAACTGATAAAATAATATTTATGCATGTTGCAAAGTCTAAAAATTGATGTTATAAAAACAATAATTCTTTAAATATTTTTCATATGCTGTTGTTGTTTCTGATCCCCGATATGGTCTAGCTTGTTTTTGTATACTAAGTAGTTGAATAGTTCATGTTATGTTAATATTGCATTATTGAAACATTTAATGTTAATCTATATTGCATTATTAAAACATTTAATGTTAATCTATATTGCATTATTGAAACATTTAATGTTAATCTATATTGCATTATTGAAACATTTAATGTTAATCTATATTGCATTATTGAAACATTTAATGTTAATCTATATTGCATTATTGAAACATTTAATGTTAATATATATAGCGTTATTTAAACATTTAATGTTAATGAATATTGCATTATTTAAACATTTAATGTTAATCTATATTGCATTATTGAAACATTTAGTGTTAGTATATATAGCATTATTGAAGCATTTAGTGTTAATATATATAGCGTTATTTAAACATTTAATGTTAATGAATATTGCATTATTGAAACATTTAATGTTAATGAATATTGCATTATTGAAACATTTAATGTTAATATGAAGTTCATAATTAAATGTTAACGTCTATTTAATTGAAAAACTGTTATTAATGTATATTGCATAACCCTGTGCTGC
Source organism: Caerostris darwini (assembly GCA_021605075.1). Lineage (NCBI taxonomy): Eukaryota > Metazoa > Arthropoda > Arachnida > Araneae > Araneidae > Caerostris > Caerostris darwini. The sequence continues at coordinate 142,383 of BPLQ01011770.1, forward strand.
TATGATTCCTATCTTATTGCCAATCCTCTAATATACAATTATTTACTTATTTTGGAGACGTGAAAATGGAAACTAAAGACAAATTGTGTCATCGTGTGTAACTCTATCTCAAGGCTATTTAATTGTTCATTGCCAATATATCCTGTATGTGCTTTTATCCAAGACAATTGAATGGAGTCATTGCTTAAGACATCTTTCCGGATTTCTCTGGCCATTAGATGAGGGTTTTTAGGATTAAGAACAGCAGATAGACTTGATTAACTGTCTGTGCAAATTGATGCTGGGGCATTTAGAGCTTCCGAATTCTCTAAGGCTTTTTTTTTAATACTAAGACATTTAGTTTGGAAGATAGTTGTTTATTGAAAGTTTTCCCTTCCAAATTAATTTATTATATTTGAAAAAGTATAAACATCCTGTGCCGACTTCAGATTTAGAACAATCTGTGAAATGATTTGTTGCTGAATTTCAGTTGACGTTCTTATGAATGCGCATTGTAAGATCTATGCCGAAATTTGTTGGATTTGAATTGTAAACATTTTTTCAACTTTTAATGATTTGTATGAAATTCGCTTCATATTTTATTGTCATGTAAAAAGACTATATTTCAATAACCACATGCAAAGCTGAAGCTTTGGTCAAAGTTCCGGAAATAAAAGTTAACAATATCTTTGAACTGAGGCAACAGTTCTTGTTTGTCTAACTGTACGATTATTTTCCCATATTGCTGTACCATTTGAGAGCATGCATTTTATAATTGCTTTTTAAATGTACTTTTCTATATTCTTTATTGATTCCCTACTTGTTGCCCACAATTCTATAAAAACGATTAAGTTTAATCGAACTGACTAGAGCTCTAATCTTTGGTACCACTGGTTTCAGGTTAGAATCCTGGCTGTGGCATGGATGTTTGTTAGGGTTCGGGATCCACGTTAAACTGTAGGTCCCGTTCTAATTAGCCCAATGTGTGCAAAAACTAACCGTAGGGCGACAAATCAATCTTAAGATGATCAATCCAATTTTTTCATCTAATATGACTCCTGGTCATCTTCTTTCATATTGGCTTATCATTCCAGTGCATCATTTGATCGCTTTTTAATTTAAAGAATAGAATGTAATTTTTTTTTTTTTAACTGAAACCGAAAGATGTTTATAATGTCCGTATTTTGATTTCATTCACAGCGTAGCCTCGAGTTCTATAAGTCCTTCTCTTGACTTGCTTGCAATTATGACGATTTTGTAGACTACAATAAAATATAAAACAGTGAAAAATATTTTTCTAATATTTTAAAGTTTACTTTTTATTAATAAACTGAAGCTGGATGATGTACCTTTATTTAATATTCGTCGAAATCTGAAGTACTTTAAAAAATTCTATTAAATTAAACTATCATATAGGTCCCGTTATTACCCAACTACATGAAATAAAATATTTTAGGCTTGGATTAATTTTATTGGGGGAGAAAATGGACGAAAAGTGTAAATTATCGTTTAGTTAAATGTAAAAAAATTATTATGAATGATTATTTATAAAATGATTTTTACAATGAAAAATATAAAGAAGCCTATATAATAGAACATTTGAAAAAAATATATTAAAAAAAGAACATAAACTGGAAAAAATTTGTTGGTCATGAAATTAATTTAAAAAAGTTCTTAAGATAAATAAAAATTATAGACGGAGCATTTGATGATGGCTCTAGGTACAAAATAAGATTTTGATTAATTACAAAAAAAATAATAATAATAATAAAAAGCGACATTTCAGATTTTTGATTACACACTAGATAAAAGAATATTGAATTCAGCGGAACAAAACAAAACTATTAAGTATTATAATTTTTAAGATATGCTCGAATACATATGCATACATTTCAATATAATATATATATATATATATATGGGGGTATACTTGAGGTATATTGTTATATATTGGGTGTATATATTGAGTAATTATATATAAATATGGGCATATCATGAAGCTGTACAAAGGAAAAGCATGGATCAATTTCATGCGACTCACGATCTTTGTCAAATAATTATCTTGACCTTTGAAAAATATATTTTTCTCTAATCATTAAGTTATTAATGACTTTATAATGAATTTACATTTTATATTTGGATGCATGAAATATATATAATGCGTCATCTGCATTGCATATATATTTATATGAATTCGATTGTACAAAACGTAGAAAAGCTATCCTCATTGAAAAATAACTGAAATCGATAACTATCGCCGACAACAGATTATTTCCCACTTGAAATTCTCGCCAACTAAATCATCTTATTAAAGGGGAGAGAGTATAATTCTTGTCCAAATGACAATCATTAGATCCGCCTTTCTACGCATGGCCCAATGCCAGCTATAAATACCATCAACTTTCAAGCAGATCGATATTATCTATGCGAGGGAAAGTCGTTAGGCGTGTCTCTGTTCTTTATTGAAAAGCGGAATGAAGCAGATAATTTTCTTTTTTCGGATAATTGATCCAGAAATGTTTGGAATTTATCGGAGATGTTTTAGCAAGATAAGGTTTTAGGTCTTCTCATGTTATGTTTGTGACTTATTGCAATTATAAATGGATGATCCTTTACGGTTCAGTTAATACTGCAGTTAAATTTTGTTATTATCGGTGGAAACAATAATTAGAAAATAAATATTTATACTAAAATTATCCTGAAATCTTAACACTTAAATCATATATATACACAAGGGACTTTTCAGAACATAGAGTTCGTATAAAAACAGCATTTACATAAATTTTTATATGCCTCCTAGTTACTCCCCATAAAGATATGCAGCCTGATAATCAATTTGCTAGTGCTTTGGCCTTTGGTATCATAGGCTTCAGGTTCGAGTCTCAGCGGTGCCACGGGTGTTTGTAGTGGTTAGAAATCCACTTTAAGTCGTAGGTCCTAGTCTCATATGACTATAGAGCGTTACAGGGCCCAATCAGACTTCTCACCCACATCATTCTCAAACTGTAAAAGGGCAACTTAGCTCTAGGCACAATGACGTGGTGTGATGTAGTACTAGTAATATTAGTAGTAGTTCGTAATCCACGTTAAACAGTAGCTCCCAGACTAATTAGCTCAAAGTGTGCCCAAAATGACAGAAGAGCCACAAACCTAACCATTAAAGACATTTACTAGACAGAAAAAAGCTAAAAGCAAAAAAAGAAGAAAAAAAAGCTTCTTTCATTTCTTTCTCTTTTTTAACATCCAAAGTGTGTATAAGCTGTAGTGACGAAATTGAATGTCATTAAATATGCATTAACATCAGTGAGTAAACGGCGAAAAAGAAAAGAAATGCAAAGTTAGATAAAAAAAAAAAAGGAAAATTTACCAATATACAAAAAAAAAAGTTGGCATCTAGGTTGTTAAGAAAATCAGTAAAAAATATAAGAAATCAATTATAATATCTCAAAAGTAGCTTTTCACGGAAAAGCATTCTGAAACCATATTATTTCTGCCATAATTAATAGCAAAACGAATAATAAAAGCAGACTTTTAGATTATAAGCAAGAGCATAATATGTAAATTATATCTATATGTGCTATTCAATTTGTTTAAAACTTTTGAGGTAATAATGGGTTTTAATAACTTATAACAACTTATTTTTTAAACCAAGAATAAATTTTTAATCCAGGATAATTTTAAAATAGTCAAAAAATATGAATTTAACTTAATATGTATATTTTATAATTTTATATTTTTGTAAAAAATATACTAATATTTTAAAATGCATTTTTTCAAATTACATGGGAAAAAAATCAGTAAACAGTAACTCTTTAAATCATTTATTAATTTTTACTAGTTCAATTTTTTTTTACCTTTGTACTAATTAAAGCTTAGAGGAATATGTGAAATAATTTTTTAATAATATTTTAAGTAATTCGGGAAATAATTAATTTTTGTGAAGTAATTTTAATTAGCACAATTTTAGTAGTAATATAAAGGATCAAGTCTACAAATAAAAAAAAAAGATTTTATTGTGATATAAAAATAATTTTTTTAAATTCATTAAAACTGATTTTTATTAAAAATTAAAAAATACTTTATAAAGCTTGATAGAACTCTTCCTTTTAGAAATATTAAATACCGAGCAGACATTATAAATCTGATTATTTGCTATCAAAGTTACATTTATATCAAAGTTGGAAACGTTTCAATTTTTAACACTCTCGAAACTAAAATCAATTCCTCTTTTTGGAAAACATTTTCATAATCCATGTCAGACAAACTTTTGAATCTTATTAAATTCTCGTAAGCCTTAAACAGAATTTTTTTTTTTTATTCCATTGCTGCATTTCTTATTTTAAAGCTAAAAATATCCTTGAAGCATTTTAACATAAACAAAATCCATAATCTGCCTGTAAAATTTCTTTTTTTAATTTTGTTTCTCAACAAAAAAAAAGTGAAGGAAAAGAAATTCTTGCAAATTCTTCATTCGCATGAAGAATTTCTTGGAAAAATTGAAATTCTGTGATGCAAGTTTTGATGTTTTTGTGGGGCTTGACTACTAACAAAGAATAATATTTGTCGCAGATTTATAATTTTATCTTCCAAATTATTGTTGCAGACTGAAACCTTGAGTTATTGTTTTAGGTAAAGCAAAAGTATTTTTTTTTCATCTTTTGATAATTTTTAATGCTGCAATTGAAATTTCTTAACTTTATGGTCTTCTTAATGATATTCTTTTTGGTAACTTATAAATACTAAACGATATCATGACAGCATAAACTATTCAGTTGAAAGAATTTATTTAATTTAGCCCATGATAAAAATAACATTAGTCCTGTAAAATTTCTTTATTTTCTCAGCAAATTTTTCATTTCTCAGCAAACAAAAATGATGAAAAAGAAATTCTTGCATATTCTTACCTGGTATGCCGTTCATACTTATAAGAATTTCTTGGAAGAGCAGAAATTCTGTGATATTAGTAATGATGTTCCGTGGAGCTTTTACTAACAAAGAATAATATTTGTCACAGATTTATATTTGGACGTTTTTTTAAGCTGTTGGATTTTTTCTTAATATATACTTCTGATCTAATTTTTTACTGTAAAATTTAATGGAACCCTTTTCATTATTATTATTTCCAATGGCGGGAGAAAATGGCAAACTCTTACCAGATTAAAACAGTGCAAAAGAAAGCAATAAGAGAAAAAAAGTCAGTCTCATTATCAAAGTTTAGCTATACAATATCTTTTTACCTCTGAGTGCCCACGCAAGACCGGGCATTCTGCCATGTGGTCTCTGTCCGTGATCTCGTCTTTCCCACAGAGTGGGTAATTTGGGCTATCAAAAATGCCAATGTGGTGCAGTTGGCTCGCCATATAGCCATAGACCACCGCAAGTCTGAACATCATAGCTGGCAAGAGAATGTTGAATCTTTCCATTTAGCCATCCATTTAGCAAAGAGGCGAATCATACTCCGAACAAAGGTCGTATACCATACAACAGGACATATATCCCAAAGCGGATGTATACCGAGGTACCACTGTTTCAGTAGTTTAGTTATGAATAACTTTTTGGGTCGTATTTCTTGGTTTAAATAAATTCACCTAGTTTACTATATTAAAACAATGGTATGAATATTCTAGTACGTTCCATGATGTAAAGCACTAGTTCCCAAAGAGGAAGATACCACGTGCTGGGGGCAGTGGAATCTTCAAAGGGGACGATATTAGCCTAGAATGTCTTTGGGGGAGGAGAGGCATTTAAAAGAAATAAAGGGCCAGTGAAGGCATAATGAAGGAAAGAAGATTAGATTGATTGTATTTCCTTCATTATATATAATAGAAGTTGGGTTAAATGAGGTCTCAATTTTTTTTTTAAAAATGGAAGCCAACTATATATAATAAATTGCAGTCAGTTATAAATATTGTTAGCATAAACAGATCCAAATATTAATTCATGACAATAACACACTAGGTTGATCCTTCTTATTAGGATTATTTTTGTTATTCGTAATTTATATTTTCCCATTATCCTTCGTTATCTTCATTCTCTATATGTATTACAAAGCTTACGGTGGTTTATTTTATTAAATAATTATATAACCTCAATCTTCATAATCTTTATTTACTTTGTTTTAAGACGTAAATAGATACATAAAAATAACATAATTTTTGTCTGTATCGTTCTATTTGGCACTAAGTAATTTATTTTTTCTCATAAAAGGGATTGATATAGTAAATAAATTTGAAATTCCCTGTTCTAAAGGTAACATATTCTCATGCATTTATTTTTTTTTTTTTGCAGGTTGAGGGAGTATATCGAAGAAAACGAACGCACAGACCCCCTGATACATGCGCCCGACAAGAAAAACAACCCCTGGGCCGAAAAGGGGAAATGCCTCATTATGTGATCAGATGTCATCGCCAGCGACAAGGGGGTAGGGAAAGAGTGGATCACCATCTTTATTTTACGTTCTATTCCTTCACGGACAGAGCTTTTCTGAGTTCATAACAACTGAGGGGCGGGGATTAAAAAAAAAAAAAAAAAAACTGGCAGCTAAGAGGATTCGCTGCTGCTTTTGAAATATTTTCAAACTGTGTGTTTGACATAAGACAAGAGACTTCCCTTAGAATATGTTAGTAATACGTAACTCTTAACTGTTATCACAGGATACTTGTATTTATTTATTCATTCATTGTATCTGTTAGAGATGAGGTTGAGACCGTGGTTTTTCTATCACTCTGACGACTGAGACTATGCCAGCTGTGATAGTGATATTCAAGCATCACTCTAATAGATTTAATGATATTGCTAATGTTTAAAAATTGCAATTTCTTTAAATTTATTTATTTCAGTTAAATAAATGGGTTTATTAAGTTGTGTACCTAAAATAAAAATAATTATTAAAATAAAAAAATTATATTGAAATAAAAATAATTATTTAAGTTTCACATTTAAAGAAATGTGTTCACTTACTGAAAACACAAATTTCTTTTTTTTTCCAAACTTCAATTGTGATAAAAAAATATGTTACAGTTGAGGACAGGGAATAACGAAAGTTACAGTTAGGGATAATTTGTCACATTGGGGATTTTTCCAGATAACTGGGGAAAAATAGTTTATTACAGTACAGAGATAATTTGCCACTATACACAGCCTGACTCAGTCATAATGACACTTACAACTGAGTCTGTGACAGCTGTGATAGTGATATTCAAACATCACTCTGATCAGTTTACATTACGTTTTAAAAATTGCAATTTTTTTATTTATTTATTTCAGTTAAATAAAGGGTTTATTTAGGTACATAATTATAGGCCCATAAATTTTATATTTAAAAGAATGTGTCTATTTATTGAAAACACTGTAAGATTTCTTTTTTCACAAACTTCAATTGTGATAAATAATCTGTCACAGTTGAGGATAGGGAATAACGAAAGATAAAATTGGTAATTATTTGTCACAATTGGAGAATTTTCCAGACAACTGGGGAAAATAATTTATCACAGTACAGAAATAATTTGTCACTATACACAGCTTGTCTCAGTGATAATAAAATCACAGTAGCTCGAATTTCTGCTCATCTCTAATATGTATCTATTGTATATAATATATAATATATACATATATATTTACGTTAATCATGTTGGATTCTTTTGAACTGATTTATTTATCTCAATTCCACTGTTTTGATTAAATTTGATGCTTGGAGTATATCCATTTGATTTATTGGGGGAAAAAATTTGTTTCTTCGTTATATCGTTACCTTTAGATAGTTAGCAGTTTGGGTGTGAATAGACTTGTTTTATAATTCTTATAATATTCAACAAAATAATGGTAAAATTCAGTTATATTTATCGCAATATAACTGAACAAAAAGATGTTCATTTAAAATCAGATTTTTTTTTCTAAAGATTGTATTAATATAATTGAAAAATAAATGGCAAAACTGTACAGTGTTTAATAATTCTCTCACATTTCAATGAACATAATTGTCAAAAAATTATCATGGTTACTGTTACCATGGTAACTGTTTAAAATTGATTACTGTTACCATGGTAACTGTTTAAAATTGATTACTGTTACCATGGTTACTGTTAAATTGCCATGGTTAATGTTAAAATATAATATCCAAATAAAATACTCAACAGCCAATTGCTCTCGTAGCAAAATAAATAGCACCACTGAGTTAAATCTCACTATCTGACGTCATTTCCGTTTCGTTATCATGCAAGTCATTTCACGCCTAAACAATCTTCACTTCTTACAATTAAGTTTTCAACTGTACCCTAATGTATTAATAATAACCAAAGTTATGATCCTTCAAAGTATTATGTAAAGATATGTGTACTTTTTGTGCTTTCAATGTAATATGTTAATGCAGTATCAATAATTTTATGCACCTAAATCATTGCTCATATTTCCACTACGTTAATACATGTGTATTTTCTACAAAAAAAACCAATATATTAATCAATTCGGTTTTGCATAAATATGTATTATTGTGAATCAATCTATATGTATGATATCAGTGATGAGTCACCATGTTACTAGAAATGTGTACCAATCGGATATTGTATGTGTTCATTTTAATAACTGTTTACCTTCCGTGTTAATATATACATATTATACGTATATGAATATGTATTGTACTTCTGTCATGTGAAGTGAAGTTATCATGTATTTAGTAATGTGACAACATTTACTTGTATAACTCAGAAATAAATACTCAAGATAGAAAAGCATTTTAAAAATTGATATTCACTAATTTGTTGATTTAAAATTGTTTGTTTAAAAAAAACATTTTTATAATGTCACTTCTTGTGGGGAAAATGTTTTTTGGTAGTCTTCTAAAAATAAGGTTTCTGTAACTTTTGAATATTTTATTTCATACCGAAACGATTTACATAGAGAGATACTACATACTGGTTTATTGTAACAGCTTTTGAACATTTTTGCCTTATCACTATTATAGTTCAGGTAAATTTATACTGCCATCTGGTGATATTTTGAAATTAATATTTCAGAGTAGTATAAATGCAATTGCTATTGTAAGGTTTTTTGTCTTTTATAAGCATATTACGGTTACAGTCTTATGAAACAGGTTTAGTGTTTCCATTTTAAATTCTATATCATCTCTGATGAAATTTTATTATTTTGAATTCTACCTGTGAAAAATTTTAAAAATTCTTAAATAACAACTCTTTTATTTAAAATTTAAAATATAATTATTGCTTTTGTATTAAAAAAAAATCTAAGACTACATAATATCAATACTCAATGAATGAAACTATATAGTCTCAAACAGTATTAAAATATGTGAAAGAAACTAAATTGGGAAATCAATTATGGCTCAATATCCAATATAAAATATTTGAAATATCGTACTGATATGTATAAAGAGGAAATTGTTTATAAAATATGTTTAAAAAAATGAAAATGCATTGCATAATACCTTAACTGACATTGGAAACACTATCCTAAGTAATCTATATTCTGCTAACATTTTTAAGTAGCTTTAATATGATAATAAAGATTAATGGTATCATAAAATTTTCTGATCAGTATGAAATACTCTAGATTAGTTGTTTATTAATAAATAATTGAAACTGAGAAAAGGTTATTATTCCTATGTTTGCTTGTATTATTTTTTTTTATAAAAGTATGTTTTTTGAAAAATTAAATTTATGTCCTGGAGTATACATTGAAATTTATAACCACAGAAATGAAGTTATTTTGTTATAATGATGAAGAATCATTATTGCTTGTGTTTACAAATGTATTTAAGTTCAAATCTCAAATTAATTTATTTCATGTTAACGAATTATAAAATAAATTGTAAACAATAAGTGAGTATATTGTGTGTTTATGCTTCATAGCTTGTGTATATAATTGTATTTAAATGCAAATCTTAAATTAATTTACATAAGAATTATAAAGGAGATTGTAAACATTGAGTGGGTATAATGTGTGTTTATGTTTTATAGATTATGTTTATAATTGTATTTAAGCTCAAATCTTTATTTCGTCTTAAAGACTTATAAAGAATGTTTGTAAAAAATGAATGGATATATTTATGAAATTGTTTAGTTCATTAAACATTCAAAATGATAAAGTCAACAATAAATCTATAAATAATTTATTGCTTGTGTTTATAAGTGTATTTAAGTTTAAAATCTTAAATTAATTTATTTCATTTTAAAGAATTATAATGGAGATTGTAAACAATGAGTGAGTATATTGTGTTTTGTTTTATAGCTTGTGTTTATAAGTGTTATTTAAATTGAAATCTTAATATATTTCATCTTATAGAATTATAAAGAAAGTTTGTAAATTTTGTGTTTATGAGTGGGTATATTTATGAAATTTTTTAGTTCATTAAACATTCGAAGTGATAAAGCCAACAAAAATTCTATGAATAATTTATTGCTTGTTTATAATTGCAAAATCTTAAATTAATTTATTTCATCTTAAAGAGGTATAAAGAAGTTTGTAAACAGTGGATATATTTGTAGAATTTTTTTAAGTTAAACATTCATAATATTCCTTAATTAAATATTTTAAGATTATATACGAGATTCTTTGAGAAACAATCCCTTTTTAAATTTCATTTGAAAATTTTAACCTCCATAGCTGTGAAAAATGCAAGAACAACATGCTATTTATTGATCAATATATGTTATTAACTAATTTATTAATCTAAAAATTATAATATTTTTGCTTAAATATGTTTATTAAGCTTCAATGTTTTCACTTTAAGTTCTTTTTTTGTTTAATTTCTTGTGTTAAGTGAAACCTTTTAAGAAGTTTTAACGACCACGTAATCCACTATTTTTAAATGTCACTCACACACTAAACGCAAACTATGCTTTATCATACTAATTTAGGCTAGTCTTATATACTCGCTCTAGTCCGTAGGTTTTGAATATGTGGAAATTCTAGTCATTGGTGGAATGCGAAGGAATAGCTTTTTCGATCACTTCACTGTCGTTCTTTGGGAAAAATTTACTAAAAAGTTAAAACGTGTATTAAATTGATCCATATGTCTCCAAAAAAATAACTATTGAATATCATGTGTAATGATTTGTTTATGTTTGAGTTGATGTCATTTCATCTCCCTTCCAATACCTTTTCGAAGAATGTCACTAAATTGTATAACCATTTCATAATAAATTACATCATTGGTTCAAAATAAAGACTCTGTATGATATTCTATGTGTTGTACGTTTATTTTTATTCTCTGGCTGTGAAGAATGCAAGAACAACATGAACGCGCACAACAACTTATATCGGGATCTGATGGAAGAGTGACTAGAGATCTAGCGCTCGGTGGTACGGGTTCGAGTTCCGGCGGTGTTATTGATATCTGTAGTAGTTACTTTAAACCGTAGATCACGATTTAATATGACTGTTGGGCGTAGGTCTGAGAACTCTACCTCGTAAAAAGGAAACATCTGTCTCGAACTTCGCCATTAGGCAGACGGACTTCGCCGACCATGGGGCTGTTGCTCCAATGAAGAAGAAGAATCTATTTATATCAAATTTACTATAAAAAGATAAAAAATTTATTATTATATTCGTGTGATATATAAAACAAAAATATTGTTTTTAATTAAACCTCATAATGATGGATATAAAATCATTATTTTGAGTTTTTTATTAAATCTATAGATTTATTTTTATATTTAAATCTACATCATCATCATCAGCTGAAGAGTCTCGCGATGGGCCAAGACCGTCAGTCTGGCAAATTTCGAGACAGGAGGAGTTTCCTTTTTTACTGGGTAGGGTTGTCAGCCCTACTCCCAACAGTCATATCTGACTGTTGAGACCTACTATTTAAAGTAATTACGAACCACTATAGACATCCATGGTACCGCTCGGACTCGGACAAGAAACCTGTGGCACCGAGCGCCAAAGTTCTAGTCACTCTGTATTACTCATCAAGCCCCATTTAAAGAATAATTATTTATATTTAAAACTTTATAACTATTATTACTTTAACTTTTTAAAATTTCATTACTATTTATGTGTATTTTAAAACTTATATTCTAAATAAACAGACATTCATCATTAAAATTATCCAAATTATCATTATATTGCACTTCCGTCTTCTTAGGTTATCAATTTTTTTCTCGTGAAAGAACATCTCAATAGTATTAATGAACTATTTTTTTAATTCTAATTAAATGTATCTCAAAGTATCATACACACTCTTATTATAATAATACTTCAGCCATGTTTACAATTGAAGCCATTGAAACTGCAAATGAAATGATTTTGTTAAATTTAAGGTGACAGAAGATTGTGGCAAATTTACATTCAAAAAAGCTTTGAAATTATGGTTTCTACAGTAAGTTGTTCCTCAACTGAGTTCCACGTCCAAGGAATTCATTAAAGAGGGGAAAAAACTAGAGTTTCTCCAACGGATATAAATCATCCGTTATGCCAAAGAATTTTTTGACTCTCCTTTACTTAAGGAACAAGTAGCTGCCACTTCGCTGCTAACAAGGAAATATTTATCAAGGCCATAAATATTGTTCCATCAAATTGTACAAATTTACGAGGAGAACGAAAGTTCGCATTACTTAATCTTACTGCACATGCCGTTTCGAAATGTAGCTGCTGACATAAAGAGTTTTATATGAAGCCGTAATTCTTTTAACCGTAGATGATTTCATAAAATATACATCAAGTCTTTCATGTGTAACAACATAATGAGAATGCATTTTTTATTTAATTTGTATCTTTATTGTATTATTTTAATTTTCAACGAAGTTTAATTCGTCAAAGTTTCATTCATCATATTGTATTTTTGTCTTACTTTTATTTATTTTTAGTATTTTTAATTTTTTAGAATGCCATTTTAACTGTTGAGAAACTTTATTTTTTATTACTAACACTTTAAACAGCCATTATAATTGTAAATTTATATATGAATTAAGACGAGGAAGTTAAGGGGTCTATCCCCATTGGTACCCCATAATTGGTACGCCAGTTGTCAGCCAATTAAATTAATGCTTACGATTTTTGCATGCTTTTCCTAACTTTATATTAATCTTAATTTCAAGTCGATGCATTCTTATCCGAAACAATTACTTTAAAAAATAATTCCATTTTTATCCTAGAATTATGATGGCCAATTGACTAGCGCGCCACCACAGGCTTCAGGTTCGAATTCTGACGGTGGCATGGATGTTGTTAGTGGTTTGGAATCCACATTAAACTTTAGATCCCGGTCTAATTAATCTAAAGTATACAAAAAAAATTATCTTAGAGCGATAAACCAAACCTAGAGTTAAGTTAATGTATCCTATTCAGTTTTAAATGACTTTGTTTTACTAGATTAGTAATCTTCAAACTCTGTCAATGCCTTGAGTCGTAAATATTAATTACAGCTAATTAGATTCTATACATTGTACTACATAATTGGATACTTTTGAGATAATGATGCATTGGACTATAAGTACTTATTGGATAAGTATGAATATTCAAGCAGTATTGAGTGGAATCTGTATTCAAGTATTTAATAAAACCTAAATTAAATTTTAAAAATATTCAGTGCATGTGCACAAAATATTTTATTTCTGATATCATTTATTAAGTGATGATAATAAAATAAATGTTAAATTCAATATTCAATAAATTAAAAAATATATTTAATTGAAAATTTTATTTGAATTATGAATTATTTTAATGCAATTAAATAATCAATTATTTTAATTTTATACTGAAAATGAAATGCCTATTGGCAATATGCTTGGCGGAACCTACGCTCTAAAGTGAGTTCCGAACCACTACAAACATCCATGGCACCGTCGGGACTGGAACCCGAAGCCAGATCACTAAGCACTCAGCTATCAGGTCTCTTAATGCATTATTAGAATTAAAATTTCTTTGTTCCTTTTTAGTTCATTTTTTTGTTCAATTCAAATGTCCTATCATGTAGATTTATTTTATTTTGCTTTCAAAATTAATTTTATTAATAAATAGTGATTACAGTAATTTTGCAATTTGCTCAAATATAATATGAACTTTATACCAATATTTTTTCCCTAACAAAATTTACCTCAACTAAAAATGATTCATTTAATGTAGCTGAACAATGTCAGACTATACCTGCTAGTTTATCACAAATTATTATCAATATAATAAAGAAGATTCAGTGCTATTCAATGCAGTAATGTAATTCCTTCCTTTTAGCCTATCATAGGTATTCTCAAATCTATCTTTTTCCTCTTCATGTCCCTAAGCAAGAAAATAAATTTTGTTTACTCCAACATTTTTTCGTTACTAGTCTTATCTTATTATCTTTATTATCTTCGGTATGAGTCTTGATATTTATCTTTATTTTTTTATTAGCAGTACATAATGATTAGTCTTAAGGATACGATTTACAGAGTGTTTTGATCTCGAGAAAATTTTTACGGGACAATTCGATTCCAAAAAATTATAAAATGTGATAATTTTGATCAAAATATTTGGGAATATATATTAATAAAAGGGTGTTTTAAATGTAAAGGCATTTTAAAGTAATTTTAAATTATAATTAATAAATTATGATTTTAATTAAAAAATAAAAAAAAAAATAAAAAGAAAAAAAGTTAAAAGAAAAGCAATTAGAGGAAACACATGCGGATTAGTTCATTAGGTTTCTCATAATTGAAAATGGCTGCATGAGGCTTAATTGGTTAGCTCACTGGCCATTGGTACCTGAGACTTAGTTTGGAATCGTGGCGGTAGCATGGATGTTTATGAGTGGTTCGGAATTCACGTCAAACTGTAGGTCCCAGTCTAATTAGCCTAAAATGTGCACAAAATGACCGTTGAGCGTTAAACCAAACCTACTTTTGAAACTTTGCTTTGCATTGGTAAATAACTACTTTAATAAAATTAACTAGGTAAATATTTTTTTTAAAAAATACAAACTGTCAAGAGACTTGAAAGCTTTAATGCAACTGTTTTTATATTTTGATCTCCATTTTACATCGGCGGCCTGGTGGCCAAGTGGCTAGCTCACTGGCCATTGGTACCACAGGCTTTAGGCTCGAATCCTGGCGGTGGAATGGATGTTTGTGAGTGTTTCGGAATTCCCTTTAAAATGTAGGTCCCGGTCTGATGAGCCTAAAATGTGCACAAGATGACTATAGAGCGACAAACCAAACCCATTTTATATCACACTCTTAACTTCATGGAGTTACAGAGAATTAGAAACAGGAAAATATATCAATGTGATCCTTGTGAAAGCATGACTTTCTTAGCATAACACATAGCATCGTTAAATCCAATGATGTTCAACAACAACAATAACAACAACAACAAAAAAAAAAAACATATGTGTGCTTATTTATTTGCTTTAGTAGTTCATAATTCTTTTTTTTTTATTTCAGCTTTTGTTTTTAAACAAAAAATGTGTATATATCTAGTAGTTAAAAATTATTATATCATTATTATTATTATGTAGTATGTTTTCTTATGAGCATTAGATCAAATATTTGTGCTATTTTTCTGCAAGTTTAATTTATCGTTTTCGAATAGACAGCATCTTAACCTAAAGTCATTTGCCTCTAGAACGGCTGATCTGTAGCAGATTCAACATTACATAGGCTGTAACACACTACACACACACCCATTGCACAATTTCAAACGAACACCACTAAAGATTTCATCGGAGATTCAAATTCTGTTTTCCTTCTTCTGCTTCCTAACGGAAAGACATTCCGAGCTACATTTTATCTCCTGCATTCTCTAATTCTTAACCAGATTGATAAGGTTCCATTTTGTATAAATTTACTTCGAGTTTTATGATTAATAGTTTCATACTTGTTCATACATAAATTATTTGTTGTTACTTCACTATTGATATTTTTATTTTAAATATTCAATAATTTAACTAAAGTTGTATAGCATATTTAGTTTAACCACGGAATTACGAATCACTCATTTTTTGCCATCGCCCTCAATTTAATAGTTCGCACTTCGCCACGAGTCTAAGGGAAGAGGGCATTCCAGCTTACGGATTTATCAAGTCCATTCATAAATATTTCGTAAAATACCACGTTAATTTGAAATTATTATTCCATTGTCTCTTAAACCCCATTCACTAAATAGTCAATGTGGTTTAAGAGGCTTATATAATGCTTATAAGGCTGATTTTAATGCTTTATTTAATTTTTAAAAAGTATAATAAGGTATATTTTTTAATTAATATGGCATAAATGGGACTTATTTAACAAGCAGTTTTTATAGTCTTAAACGGTTTCGAAAGACAACGATCCGATCCGGAATTATTTCACTTTTATCTTTGCCCATCTCTCTACCAACACTGATCCAATTAGCGTCAAAAGAAACCCTTGACTTTTGACATGGCTCATTCTGCCCAACCAAGGACAGAAGTCGGGTCTTTTCAGGCTGTGCCGTTTATAATCCAATTTAGTCTTTGACTAGTCGGACTTAAAAGAAAAGTTTCCAGAACTGATAATGCATAAAAGCTTTTAGTTAAAAGTTTCGTCGAGTCTTGTATGAAAGCTTAAATTTATAAAGGAATTTAGAGCCGGGGGTGAAGGAAGTGTTTTAAAATTTTGGATTCTGGCTGTGTTATAAAAGGAATTTAAAGCTTAAAAGTTTTTAAGTTTTTTTTTATGATTAAATTTAAAAAATTATTTTATACCAACAGAGATACATCTACAAAGTTTGTCCTATACCTTAGAATTGAATACACAGTAATCCTTGAATATTTAAAAAAAAATTCTAAATAAAAGAAAAGAGAAAAACAACATTTTAAGAAGTAGTTATTTCGATGGGACAAAAATCGGCAGATGTGAAAAATCCTTATATATATATAGATATATTGTAACGTCTCAGCCTATATGAGTCCTATAACGGCTTCAAGAAGAGGACCACTTTCAGGTTCATGGGAACACATTAATTTTTATTTACAAGCACTATGTGTATGTCTGTGTGTGTGCACAACTCTATTTATAAAAAAAAAAATGAAAATTAAAGATAATTTGATTCACAAGTACAGTTCATTCCAAGGACGGAGATTTTCAGAGTTCTTGAGTTTAAAACGAATCAATTTCACCAAAACTGCTGCAGACCTTAATTATCACAGGCGTGATACACGAAACACAAGGGACTCACTTTGAAAACAGGTGGAAATTCCGGTCTATATTCAGTCACTTCAGAGAAAAAAAACCTTGTCAACTCCTCACAAAACTCTTTTCTTCTCTCTAAAAACCTCCCTTTAAGAAAATCCATCAAGAGTCAGCTTCCTTCCGTTCTCATTGAAGTAGACACTTTCTCAGCCCATGGTCCATCACCAATCCCGATACAGCAACTCATTACGTAATCCATATCAAGTCTGTAATTGTTTCGACCTGTAAAGGTCGAACAGACAATCGCTAATTTCATGAGATCTCATTATCTATAACATTGATTATTTGTTATCAGATTTGAGTGATAACTTGTTCTCATTATTACAAAACGCTACTTGTATGTAATATAAGTATCCACAACACTGCTTATCTGCTGTCAAATTTGAGTTATAGGTCGTTATTAAGTACCTGTTAAAGAATATACATTCCTTTCTCCTTGGACCAAATAATACAACTCTTGAATGTTCTATTGAAGAGATACAGCTACATATAGTGAATCAATCAATAATGCAATGTCCCATCTCTGACCTTTATGCAAGCTTGGCTTATCATAATTGCCATCCGTTGAATCGGTGCATTTCACCTCGTGGGATTTCTTGCCAAACTCTTTCCTATGGGAAGTTGGCCAGCAAACTCCTAGGATGGTTGAAGACCCTGCTTATCAGATTTCAAGCCTCGAATGGAAGCTGTGCACCGGAATTGGAATTTTCCCTCTTTTACACGCCATCCAGATGCTCTTTTGCGATGCTTGATTCAGCTTGGCCTACAAACGTTAACACATTTTTTTGTTTTTAACTTAAATGAATTTTGACAAAAACTGCTTTATTGTGAAAGAAATTTATATACAAAGTTTTTCTTAAACATACATTTATTTGTAATGTATATTTAAGTTAGTTTAAGTTTGACTTAAACATACAATTATATTTGAATATTAAAACGCTTTTCAGCTAAAAAAGGAAAAACAACACCAATACGCCAAGATGAATCTTATCCGAGTGGAGCAATAATTGATAAAACTGATGTATATGTATAAAAAAATCATTAAAGTTTATGCAGAACTGAATATTTTATTTAATTATTAATTGATTATTTATTACAGTTACATATAATGAGCCAATCGATAATACGTAGAACGACCTCTGTCTCTTATGCAAGCTGTTATCTAACACAGTTTTGATTAATACGGTTGGTACATGTCTTCTTGTGGGATTCCTTATCAAGTTTTCTCCAATGTTGGATGAGTGAAATATTAGAATGGTTGGAGGCGTCTGCTCATCAGACCCCAAGCATTAAAAGGAAGCGATGGCGTAGAATTTGAATTTCTGCTCTTTTACACACCATAGTAATAATGCTGCTAGAGAGATAATTCGTCATTTGGCTAACAAAATTTATTACTTTGCATTTTTAATTAAAATATTTTATATCAAAATCTCATTACAACCAGAAACTCATTTTAAATATATCGGTGTTTTTTTCCTAGAGTCTATGTACAAGATTTTATAAACACATGCATTTAATTATATTAAGATTTTGAGAAAAATATGTCTGCTAATGTAAGAAGTATATGTAAGATACATTTCTCTCAAAAATAGAAAGAAATATGTCTGAATTAAACCTTTTGCTTTTCATAAATGATTAATGAAATTCTGGCTAGCGCTGCGAATTTAATTTGAAATTCGTGTTGACTTTTACAAGAAAAAGAAATCATGACTTCTACGCAATTTCCTTTAAATATAATAATAAATGTGACAGATTGTTTAAATTATCATGACATTGTGACGAGAGTTTTAGAAATTTTTTCTAAAACTGGCTAATCATTTTGCCATATAATTTCCTGATCACAAAATTAATTTAATTTATATCTTTCTTGTTTTGTTTTCTACTAGAAACAATCAGTATATTGCAAATAATGAATAAATAAATGCAATTACGGGTTCATCTTCAAATTCACATATGTAGAATTTTTTTTCTCAAGAAGAGAATTTTGGCATTTCATTCCCAGGAGAGAGGAATGTATGTTATTTGACAAATATATAATAAACCCATCACTCAAATTTGACCGCAGACAAGCAGTATTGTGGGTAGTTATATTACATGCAATTAGTGTTTTGTACTAATGAGAACAAGTTGTCACTCAAATCTAATAGCAGATAATCAGTCTCATAGATAATGAGACCTCATGAAAATAGCAATTATCTATGCGACCTTCACAGGTCGAACAGCTACAGATGGAATCATGAGTTGTTCCATCGTGATTGATACCATGAGTTGAGTAAAAGTCTACTCCAATGAAAATTGGTGGAAGTTGAACCCCTCTTGACCGATTTTCTTAAAGGGGGTTTTTGGTAAAGAACAGAGAGAGTTCTACGACTAGTCGACCAGAAGTGTTGTTTTTCTTTTTTCTCTGAAGTGACTGAATGGGCTGGAGTTTCCGCCTGTTTCCAAAATGAGCTCTTTGTGGTTTCGTTTATCACACACCGTGTGATAATTAAGGTCTGCCGCAGACCAGGCCATTCGATTCTACATAGACTCGCGAACTCTGAAACATCTCTGACCTTCGAGTGCACTGTACTTGTGATTCAATCGCTCACTTGTGTTCAAATTTTATTTATAATTTTTCATTTCATTGTATAATAACTCATAGTTCATTATTTGTATATATGTGTATATATATATATAGTGCTTGTAAATAAAAAATTAAAGTGTTAACATGAACTTGAAAATGGCCCTTTTCTTGAAACCGTTATATGTCTAATATAGGCCGGGATGTTACATGAGGCTTATAAAAAGTAATCTTAAATCAACAATGAAAAAAAATCTCATCAGAGACATTTTATTATTAATAAGATTTAATGCATTACAAATATAGAATAGTTGTGATTAAATGTATAGTACAATCTTCTTTTACTTGTCTGCGGCTGTTCTGTAACACTCAGTTATCTATTAATTTAGTACTATTATTTTTATAGAATATATTTGAACTCTCTAAGCAAATTTAAAATAAAAATACATCTTTTATGTTAGTGGAAACTACATTTTTAAAATTGTAAAAACACTTTGCTAGTAAAAAAATTTTTACATATATACGAGTTCAATATAAGTTCTCAAATTTATTTCATACATTTTTTACATCCATTAGTAAAGAACCTGGTTCTTTAAATTATCGTAAAGAAACAGGAGTAGATTTAAAATAGTTGACTCAGGAGTGGAGAATTTTTTTGGCCGACTTCCCTCCCACTATTTTAAGTGGACACAGTAAACCCATAGGAATCGAACCCATGACATCTTTCTGAGAACAATCATAATCCAATTTTCATTGATTCTCAACGGAGTAAGCGGGGATGAAGTCAATCCATAGAATAAAACTTTCTGTATCAAATATTTGACTTTCAGAAATTCTTATTTCAGCAAACTCAACCCCTATTTTTATCCCGAATTTCATACTTTTTACTTCCATGAAAATTCCTTTTCTTGTTTCATGAAAAACATCTTTTTATTCACTTACTCAACTCCTAATACTTTTCTTTTTCTTTTTTGAATAAAGGAAAATATATTATCTTCACAAAAGAGAAAATACGGGGACTTCACTCTGAGAGCTTCTTATTTGAACTCGGGTCTCACAAAAGAATCTCTTCTGGGCTTTAGAAGAATAAAAAAGATTTGATACTGAAGAATCTCTGCTATTCTGAAGATTTGCATAGGTTTGTTTTTATATTTTCCTGCCTAATATTTTCCAGATTTCTAATATTGCTGTGGTGAGGATCTATAACACTCTATCCTGTTTATTTTTTGTACAAAAAAGAAAATAAAAGTGCATTAGATATCAGTGCAAGAAATATCCAGTGTTACTTACTACTGTGTCTAAAAAGTAAGACAAATTTTCAATTTAAAATTCACGGGGCTTATGGAATTTCAATATTCATTAGTGTTTGAGTTGCGCTTGGCTTTGTGAAACGCTAAAACTGATTCCGGCGATTTTTGGACTGTCTGAATTAATTGAGCAAAGAACTCGCATTATATTTTGTTTGGGGAAAAATATAGAATGTTGCAGAAGGCATTCAGTGAGCCTTCCTATATCGGAAAGAAATGTGTAGAAGTGGTATAAACTGCTCAAAGAAGACAGAAAACGCGTTGAAGACGAAAAGCCCTCTGGTCGACCATCGATCTCAACCGACGAAGCTCATGTTCAAAAATTAAAGATTTGTTGCTTGCAAACCATCGATTTTCAATTAGAGACTTTGCTGATGATGTTGGTGTTTCGAAAGGATCGGTCAATTCCAGTTTGAGCCTCAAACGCGTCAAATCTCGATGGGTACCGAAAACATTGAATGAGCCAGCTGCATTGATTCTTCGTGACATTTTCGCCAGAAATGAAGCCCATATCATTCCACAACCACCGTATTCACATCGTGCGAATTCTGACTAATCTTTAAACTCAAAAGACCACTCCGGGGACACCGGTTTTGAGTCGATTGGAGAGATTCAACGTGGATCGCCGTGCTCTTTGAAG
The DNA here is from genome assembly GCA_021605075.1 of Caerostris darwini. Classification (NCBI taxonomy): domain Eukaryota; kingdom Metazoa; phylum Arthropoda; class Arachnida; order Araneae; family Araneidae; genus Caerostris; species Caerostris darwini. The sequence continues at coordinate 164,013 of BPLQ01011770.1, forward strand.
GCCATCCTGCCGATGACTTTTTAGCATGCATTGAGGATTGGGGGAAATTGGCATAAGTGCATTGGGGAGGGGATTACTTTGAAGGCGAGGAAATAAATTTGGAAGAATAAATAAAGAGCTTTTGAAAAAAAAAATTGGTCTTACTTTTTGGGCACAGTAGTAAAATAATCAACTGAGGAGTAGGGAATTCTTTTGGACGACTTCCCTCTCTCAATTTTAAGTGGACACAGTAAACCCATGGGAAATGGACCCATGACATCTTTTTCCGAAGAATCATAATCCAATTTTCATTGATTCTCCAACGGACTAAGACAGGGGCGGGGATGAAGTCAATCCATAAAATAAAACTTTCTGTATCAAATATTTGGCTTCAGGAAATTCTTGTTTCAGCAAACACAACCCCTATTTTTATCCCGAATTTCAAGCTTTTAACTTCCATAAAAATTCCTCTTCTTGTTTCATGAAAAAAAAATCTTTTTATTCACTTACTTTACTCCTGGTTCTTTTTTCTCTTTTTTGAATAACGGAAAATGTATTCTCTTCACAAAAGAGAAAATGCGGGGACTTCTCTCTGAGAGCTCCTTATTTGAACTCGGATCTTGCAAAAGAAAATCTTCTGGGGCTTTAGAAGAATAAAAAGAGTCTTGATACTGAAAAAATCTCTGCTCTTCTAAAGAATATGTGCATCGTTTTGTTTTTATATTTTCCTAATTAATGCTTTCCAGATTTCTAATATTGTTCTTGAGAAGATATGTAACATTCTATCCTGTTTAATTTTATTTTTTGGTAGAAAAAGCAAATTAAAAGCACATTAGATATCAGTGCAAGAAATATTCAGTGTTATTGAAATTATAGAACCACTAAAAGGGGTAAGAAAGAAACTAAACTCATGTTTGTGAAAATTGCAACACCATGAAGGAATCGTTATAACTGAATGAAATTTAATACACAGTTGAGTGGTAGTGGTACAAATAAATGATTAAATGTTCAAAGCAAACAAACAATAACAAGAGATCGGAATCAGCATTTTGTGTAGCCACCACGCGCCGCAATAAGTGCTGCTACACGACGTGGCATGGAGTCAAACAAATTTTGAATGTCTGCCTGAGGAAGAGCATTCCATATTGTTTCTATGCGCACCCAAAGTTCGTCTGCAGAAGCAATAGGACGAGGATCACGACCAACGAAATTCCACTCATGTTCAATCGGCGACATATCCGGGGAATACGCAGGCCAAGGAAGAAGCTGTACCTGCCGCGTTGCAAAGAAGGATTGAACAGTCCTAGCGATATGAGGGCGGGCATTGCCCTGTTGAAATACAGCACCTGGCAAGCTTTGAAGGAAGGTAACAGCTTGGGGCTGTAGAACTTCACTGATGTGCCGGTTGCTGTTCATATTGCCCACAATTCTTAGCAATTGAGATCCTCCATGATATGCTATGGAACCCCAGACCATAACTCCGGGTGTTCGTCCACTGTGGCGTTCGATAATGCACTCCGGAAGGGGGCGTTCACCGGTATAGAAGCCGACACGAATGCGGCCATCATGGTACCACAAATTGAAGCGGGATTCGTCAGAAAACACGGCATACTGCCAATCAGCACGCCAGTCTCTATGCTGAGTGGCCTATTGTAGCCGCAGGCGGCGATGGTTTAGCGGAGAGGGATCCTTTATAAAGGAGTCCTTTCCCGCAGTCCACGCTGCAGCAGACGTCTACTAATTGATGAAGCACACAATGAAACACCTGTAGCTATTGACCACTGTGCTGCCAATTGTCAGAGGAAGCTGTACGGTCCGTCAGCGCCATGCGGACCAGGTGTCTATCATCACGAGCTGACGTCACATTTCGGGGTCCACGCCCGGATTTCCGAGTTGTCCGACACTCGTCCGTCCACTGCTTCCAAAGACGCATCACTGTGCTGCTGTTACGCTGCACACGAGCGGCTACTGCACGATAAGACAATCCAGCTTCACGAAGGCCGATATTTCTCCCCGTTCAAACTCTGTAAGTTGTTCAAATCTCGCTCTCTTTCGTCGAAGAGGCATAAGTAACGATTGAGCTAACGTTTACCACTAGCAGATAACCACCGATCACCATACACGCCTCGCTACAGCCGTCTATTTATTCGGATCCATCCGCCGTTCAGAGGGCGCTGCTCAGCATACGCATGCGCTACGGATTTGAAATTCTAATCATTTACATATCATGCGCTAATTTGCATTTCCTGAAAATTTCAGCTTCACGCGCGTAAGTCCTTCATGGTGTTGCAATTTTCACAAACATGAGTTTAAGTTTACCTGAATAATTTTTAATGTTGAAAACTTACTCGAATAAAAAAAGATGATTCGAATCCTGCTGGGGCATGGATGTTTGTTAATGGTTTGGAATCCACGTTAAACTGTAAATCCCGGTCTAATTAGCCTAGAGAGTGTGCAAAAATGACCGTAGAGCGATAAACCCCAAACAATCTTCATTGCTGCGACATGGAGCACCAAGGCCGTCTGCCTACAGGCAGATTTCGAGACAGGAGATGTTTTGGTTTTGCGAGGTTAGGATGTCAGCCCTACACCCAACGTTCTACAATCATATTAGACCGGGACTAACGGTTTAAAGTGGATTCGAACCAGTTCAGCGCACGAACGTTCATGGCACCACCAGCATTCGAACTCAAAACCTGTCTAAAACACTGAACTACGTTAATTTAGTACTGTTTTTATAGAATATATATGAATTTTGTAAACAAATTTAAAGAAAAAAGATATCTTTCATTTTAGTGGAAACTACATGTTTAAAATTATAAAAAAATACTTTGTTAGTAAAAAACCTTTTTTTACACATAAATGAATTCAATAAAACTCCTTAAATTTATTTCATACATTTATTTAAATACATTAGTAAAGAACCTAGTTCATAAAATTATCGTAAAGCGTCAGGAGTCTCTATAAAATATTGGTCTCAGGAGAGGCAAATTTTTTTTACCGACTTCCTTCCCTCGATTTTAAGTGGACACAGTAAACCCATGGGAATACAACCCATGACATCTTTCACCGAAGAATCCTAATCCAATTTTCATCGATTCCCTAATGGACTAAGTCATGGGGTCGGGGATGAAGTCAATCCATAGAATAAAACTTTCTGTGTCAAATATTTGGCTTTCAGAAATTCTTATTTCAGCAAACACAACCCCTATTTTTTTCCCGAATTTCAAGCTTTCAACTTCTATAAAAATTTCTCTTCTTGTTCCATGAAAAAAAGAATCTTTTTATTCACTTACTCTACACCTGGTATTTTTCTTTTTCTTTTTTGAATGACGGAAAATATATTATCTTCACAAAAGAGAAAATACGGGGGACTTCACTCTGAGAGCTCCTTATTTGAACTCGGGTCTCACAAAAGAATCTCTTCTGGGCTTTGGAAGAATAAAAAAAGTCTTGATACGGAAGAATCTCTGCTCTTCTAAAGAATATGCGCATAGTTTCTGTTTTTATATTTTTCTACCTAATGCTTTCCAAATTTCTAATGTTGTTCTTGAGAAGATCTGTAACACTCCATCTTGGTAAGATTTTTTTTTTTTTTTTTTTTTTTTTTTTTGTACAAAAAGTAATTAAAAGCGCATTAGATATCAGTGCAAGAAATATCCAGTGTTACTGAAATTTTAGAACCAATAAAAGTGGTAAGAAAGAGACTTATTTTACCTCAATAATATTGAAAATTTACTCAAAAAAATTATTATTTTTAGCGAAATTGACAAATAATAGTCCTATATTCTTCACTAGCGTAACCTTTGGTGCCTCAGGCTTCAGATTCGAATCCTGGCAGTGGCATGGACGTTTGTTTGGTTCGGAATCCACGTTAAACTGTCGGCCCCAGTCAAACTAGCACAAAATGACTATAGACGGACAAACCAAACCAATCATCAATAGAGCAACAGGCCCGACGTGTTCCGAGGTCGTCTGCGGCAGATTTTGAGAGACATATGTTTTCCTTTTACGGGGTAGGGATGTCAGCCCTACACCCAACGTTCTACAGTCATAATGAAACGGGACCTACATTTTAATGTGGATTCCAAACCGCTAACACACATCCACGTCACCGCTGAAGCCTATGGTACCAAAGGAAACAGCGCTAACCAATTGGCCATCATGCCGCAGATTTTATGTGAGTCATTTCATTATTAATAAAACTTAATGTATTACTGTATTATTGGTTTGGTCTGTCTCTCTGCGGTGATCTTGTGCACACGAGGGCTAAACAGACCGGGACCTACAATTTTATATAGCATCGTGGTGATTAAAATGTACAGTCTTCCTTGGCTATTCTATAACACAAAGCTAAATGTTAATTATTTTTATAGAATATACATGAATTATGTATGCAAATCTAAAGTAAAACAAAGTCTTTTATGTTAGTCGAAACTACATTTTTAAACAGTAAAACATTTTTTAAAAAAAACTTTTTTGCACCTATATGAGTTCAATAAAAATCCTAAAATTTATTTCTTACAGTTTTTAAATCCATTAGTAAAGATTCTAGCTCATAAAATTATCATGAAGAATCAGAAGTCAGTATAAAATATTTGACTGAGGAGTGGGGAATTTTTTTGGCTGACATCCCATCGATTCTAAGTTGACATAGTAAATCTATGGGAATCGAACCCATGACATCTTTCTCTGAACAATCATAATCCAATTTTCTTCGATTCTCTAAAGGACTACTACATGGGCGGGGATGAAGTCAATCCTTAAAGTAAAACTTTCTGTATCAAATATTTGGCTTCCAGAAATTCTTCTTTCAGCAATCACAACCTCTATTTCTATCCCGAATTTCGTACATTCCACTTCCATGAAAATTCCTTTTCTTGCTTCATAATAGAAAAAATCTTTTTATTCACTTACTCTACTCCTGGTACATTTTTTTTTCTTTTTTGATTAACGGAAAATATGTTATCTTCACAAAGGAGAAAATACGGGGACTTCTCTCTGAGAGCTCCTTATTTGAACTCGGGTCTCACAAAAGAATCTCTTCTGGGCTTTAGAAGAAGAAAAAAAGTCTTGATACAGAAGAATCTCTGCTCTGCTAAGGAATATGTGCGTCATTTTGTTTTTATATTTTTCTACCTAATGATTTCCAGATTTCTAATATTGTTCTTGAGAGGATCTGTAACACTCTCCGTTTATTTTTTGTACAAAAAAAAAATTGAACGCACATTACATATCAGTGCAAGAAATATTCAGTGTTCCTGAATTTCTAGAATTATTATAATAGGATCACAATCCAATTTCCATTGATTCTCTGCCGGACTAAGACATGGGCGGGGATGAAGTCCAATCCATGAAATAAAACTTTCTGCATCAAATATTTGGCTTCCAGAAATTCTTGTTTCAGCAAACACAGCCCCTATTTTCATCCCGAATTTCATACTTTCAACTTCTATAAAAATTCCTTTTCTTGTTACATGAAAAAGAATATTTTTGTTCACTTACTCTAGTCCTGGTACTTTTCTTTTTGAATGACGGAAAATATATTATCTTCACAAAAGAGAAAATGCGGGGACTTCTCTCTGAGAGCTCCTTACTCGAACTCGGCTCTTGCGAAAGAATCTCTTCTGGGGTTTAGAAGAATGAAAAAAAAGTCTTGATGCAGAAGAATCTCTGTTCTTCTAAAGAATATGTGCATAGTTTTATTTTTATATTTTCTTACCTAATGCTTTCCAGATTTCTAATATTGTTCTAGAGAGGATCTGTAAAAGTCTGTCCTGTTTATTTTTGTATACAAAAAAGAAATTAAAAGCGAATTTAGATATCAGTGCAAGAAATATCCAGTGTTATTGAAATTATAGAACCACTAAAAGGCGTAAGAATAAAACTAATTTTACCTGAATAATTTTGAATGTTTGAAATTTACTCGTAAGAAATGATGATTTTTAAGAGAAATTGACAAATAATGGTCATATTTTCTTCTTCAATGGCGGGGCCTTTGGTAGCACAGGTTTTAGATTCGAATCCTGGTGGTGCCATGGATGTTTGTTAGTGGATCGGAATTCAAATTAAACTGTAGGTCCCGGTCTAATTAGCCCTAAATATTCGCAAAATGCCCGTACAGTGACAAGCGAAATCAAATCAATCTTCAATAGCGCCGCATCCCCATGGTGGCCCAATACGGTCTGCCTGCTGGCAGATTTTTTGACAATAGATGTTTCCTTTTTAAGGACTAGGGTTGTCAACCCTGTGCTCAATGCTCCACACTCGTATCAGACAGGGGCAACGAATTAAAGTGAATTCCGATCCACTCCAAACATCCATGTTGTCGCCGAGAAGCGAACCAGAAACCAGTCTTAGGAAATCTGAAACCACTTAGTTACTTGTTAATTTAGTACTGTTATTATTATAGAACATATATGAATTTTTTAAGCAAATTTAAAGTGGAACAATATCTTTTATGAAACTGAAAACCACATTTTTAAAATTTTAAAAAATATTTTGTTAGGAAAAAGAATTTTTTACACATATATGAGTTTAATAAAAGCCCTTAAATTTATTTCATACATTTTTTAAATCCATTAATAAAAAAACATACTTCATAAAATTATCGTAATAAGTATAAAATATATGTACGTATAAGTACGTATAAAATATATGTACTTCTGACTCTTGACTTCCCTCCCTCGATTTTAAGTAAACACAGTGAACCCATGGGAATCGAACCCATGGCATGTTTCTCCGAAGAATCATAATCCGATTTTCATTGATTCTCTAACGGAGTAAGACATGGGCGGGGATGAAGTCAATCCATAGAATAAAACTTTCTGTATCAAATATTTGGCTTCCAGAAATTCTTATTTCAGCAAACACAATCCCTATTTTCATCCCGAATTTCATACTTTCTACTTCCATAAAAATTCCTTTTCTTATTTCATGAAAAAAAATCTTTTTATTCACTTACTCTACTCTTGGTATTTTTTTTTTTTTTTTTTTTTTTTTTTTTTGAAAAACGGAAAATATATTATCTTCACAAAAGAGAAAATACGGGGACTTCACTCTGAGAGCTCCTTATTTGAACTCGGCTCTCACAAAAGAACCTCTTCTGGGCTTTAGAAGAAAAAAAAAAGTCTTGATATTGAAGAATCTCTGCTATTCTGAAGAATATACGCATCGTTTTGTTTTTATATTTCCCTACTTAATGCTTTCCAGATATCTAATGTTGTTGTTGCGAAAGGAACTGTAACGCTCTGTCCTGATTATTTTTTTGTACAAAAAGAAATTAAAAGAACTTTGCAAGAAATATGCAATGTTAGTGAAATTACAGAATCATTAAAGTGTGAAAGAAAGTGAGCTAGAAACTAATTTTACCTGAAGAAAAGAAAATTAATTTTTAATATTGAAAACTTACTCTGAAAAAATTATGATTTTAAGAGAAGTTAAGAAAGAATGATCATATCTGTTTTTTCATTGGCGCAACAGACCCATGGGGGGGCTAAGGCTAGTGGCAGATTTCGAGGCAGGAGATGTTTTCTTTTTACGGCGTAGGATTGTCAGCCCTATGCCCAACGTTCTACGATCATATAAGACCGAGGCCTACAGTTTAAAGTGGATTCCAAACATCCATGGCACAGCCGGGTCTTGAACCCGAAACCTGTGGCAACGAGAACCAGAGTGCTAGTCACTCGGCCATCAAGGCCCTGAAATTTCCGTTGTTATATTTATGTGAAGCTTTAGTCCATGAGACTGTAATTGTGTATATTAATAAAATTTAGCGTTTGAGATTTATATTCTAACACATGAAAACAAACTAACACGTTATGAACAATGCTGTTTTTAAGATGATATATCAAATTCAATTGAACTGAGGGACTTAAAAACAGAGATGTTGGCTTTTGAAGATGGGTTTGGTTTGTCGCCCTACTGTACACTTTGAGTTAATTAGACCGGGGCCTACTGTTTAATGTGGAATCCAAACCACTCACAAACATCCATATCCAATTACCGCAAAGGCCACAGCGCTAGCGATGGGCCATTAAGCCGCTTTAAAAATCGGAGATAAGAATTTCAAATTTAATCTCCATTTAATTATCAATATTTATCTTCTCTGTCAGATACACTATAATTTTTCATGAGACTGTAATTGTAAACAAACGTAAATGTATCAATTGCAATCTAATGGTGATAATGAAGATCCAAAATGCGTTGTACCAAATCTAGTTCTATTGAGGAACGTGAAAACAGAGGGATTGAGGTTTTTAACTCTTCAGGATCACAATATTTTTCTCTATAATAGTGCGTGGGAGAGATTATATCCTCCGGGTGCACTTAAAGGATTATATCAAGAGTTCTTAAACTTATTGTTCGACCGCTTCTTTTCAGAAAAACATTACTCAGCTCTCCTCTCCCCCCTACCCCCCCGTCTAGAAATCTAATTTTTTAAGAAAATGAAAAAGTAGTAAAAATTTATGTTCTTTTTTTATGTTCCTATATATCTACTTACATCTTAAAATACAGTAATTAAAGACGTTGTAAGCAAGACATCATGAATTTATAAAATTTATTAAAATCAACCATAGTGAATCAACCATTCTAATCCCAATTGAAATATAGCAGCTTCTAGACCAAGTCAAAAAACCCGTGTGGTTTCATGGAATTGGAGGAAAAGAGGTTTGTTATGCGAACTACGGTCATTTTTGCATACTTTAGGCTAATTAGACCGGGACCTACTATTTAACGTGGATTTCGAATTACTCACAAACATCCATGCCATCGCCAGGATTCGAACCTGAAGTCTGTGATACCAAAGGCCATAGTGCTAGCCAATTGGCCATCAAGGGAAAGGGAGGGCAGTTCTATTGTGATGGATCACCCGTAGGTGGAATTATGACTTGGCTCCGTGTCGCTGAAGAAGGAGGGCAATGCCTTCCGAGAGAACTTTTAAGGTGAAACTGCCCCGCTTTTGTGTTTCGTTTGGGAGAAAACCCGAAAAAATCCTCCCCCCATGTAATCTGACTAACGAGGCAAGATGCTGAACATCCCAAAAGCCATCGAGGCTCCTCGTTTTTTAAAACAGTGTCTACAACAAAGCTACCAGCTGATTAAACTTCCTCCTTAATACTAAAAAAGGGGCGCGCGTTGCTACTGGGCTACGTCGGGCATTCGACCATACTAACAAATGCATTATACGCGAAAAAAATGACAATAAAGGATATGAGAATAAAAAATTACGAATAATATTAAAAATTATCTGATGACACGGATAAATAATACTATTAAAAAATTAATTCTCTAGTCTATTTTTGACAGTAGAATTTTTTATATTACCTCGATTCGCTATTTGCAGTTAAGTAACTTTTTTTCCATGTCTAAATGTTCTAATTACTTTAAATATTGTTGTCGTCCTCCCTTTATCATATTTTCATCGGCCTCTTATTTTTATTAATAGTTTTCAAATGTGTCCGATGGTACTATAACCCCCTTTTGAGGGTTAAACTACCCCCCCACAAGGCAGTTGCTCCAATTTTGAGAACCAATGAATTAAGTTATTAGATGCCGTATAGATGAAATCGGATATATATAACTATTTACTAAAATTTGACTAATTATAGTGAAATAAGCTTTTGTTAGAATCGAAATCGGGTCTACTCGTTTTGCGAAACTTTGATATTAGCATACATCACCAGAGAAGTTCGAACTACGTTGGATTATAGCTAGCATACGCTACCACTGTGTCAGAAGATAGCCAGATACTATAATATTTACTTAGTTAAACTTCAATAAACTTTAACTGGTGGCCAAGGGGCTAGCGCTTTGTCCTTTGGTACCCCAGGCTGCAGGTTCGAATCCTGGCGGTGGCATGGATGTTTGCGAGTGGTTTGGAATCCACTTTAAACTATAAGTCCGGGTCTGTTTAGCCCTTGTGTGCACAAGATGACCGTAGAACGACAAACCAAACCGATCAATAAATTTTAAAAGGAACAGGGCACTTTTTTTTTATATAACACAATCTAAAATTATTTATTTCAAAAATAATTTATTAAAAAGCAATCAATTAATTCCAACTTTTCATGCGGCATATATCTAAAACCAAACAATGCATAAAATTCTTTTCGCTCATTTTAATAAGTCTGGCATAAAAAATGGAACAGCATTTATTGGCATTTTTTTTCCATCAAAATATGCTATTCAAAGAAGATAAATTAAAAATCTTGGACAGATTTCAAAATCAATGAACATTTAATATAAAACGGGATTCTTTCCACAGCTAATAATGAAAATTTATCTGTCCTCCTCCCTTCACTTCGCTTCCGAACAAAGTGGCGTTGCCATTAGAAACGGATGCAAACAGCGGAAAATTGATGAAGAAATCTCCATCTCTTTTTTTCTCTCCTGATTCTCTGCTTTCAACATAGTAATCGAAAAATATTGTCACCCAGCGGGTATGGGGACTGGCGGATCGTTAAATTATTATGGAAGGAAATTGTGTGCTTAAAAAACGGCAAGTGAAAACGATTTTTTTTTATTAATGTTAAATGATTTTTTGTATAACTTCTTTATAATAAAAAATATGACAAAATAACAAAAGAAATTATAGTAAAATAACAAACAACAATAAATTTATTGTTTTAAGGAAATTAATTATATGTCTTTTGGAGTAAAAAAAATCTCATATATAATCTAAAATAAAATATAAAACTAATAGCATTAAAATAATAATGTATTAAATTTTAATATATTGATTAATAACATTTAAGTCTGAAACAATTGCTTTTTTGTTATATTATCTTTTGTTCTAAATATCAGTATTGTTTTTCTTTAAATTGTTCATATTCTTCTATTCTAAATATTTAGATTCTTTTGCTCTTAATATTATTCTTTTGCTTTAAATTGTAATTGTTCTATATATTCAAATTATTTTTCACTAAATATTATTCTTTTGTTTTAAATTGTAATTGTTCTACATATTCAAATTATTTTTCACTAAATATTATACTTTTGTTCTAAATGTCAGTATGTTTTTGCTTTAAATGTCATTATTCTTTTGTCCTAAATGTTCAGATTCTTTTGTTCTGTTGTTGTTCTAATGCAACTGCCAATACAGAGACAGTTAATCTTTATGCCAGGCGGAAGGGCTGCAGCGCTGTTAATTTAGAGCTACTCAGAGGGCACATGTAACTTGAAGATATGCCACAGACGAGAGTAACACTAACCCCACAACGGTCTATGGCCATGTTAGAACGGGGCCTATGGTTTAAAGTGGATTCCAAACCCTTACAAACATCCATGGCATCGCTGGGACTCAAACCCTGCGGTACCGAATGCCAGAGCGCTAGCCACTCGGCCATCAGGCCCTCTTTTATTCAAAATCTTCATATTCTTTTGCTTTAAATGTCATTATTATTCTGTTCTAAATGTTCACATTCTTTTGTTCTAAATGGCGTTGGGGTGTTTTCCTTTGCAAATATCGGTCACTTTCACATGTGGTTAATCGCCCCTAGAGCAGCAGATATGAAACAAATTCCATGCTACACCACTGGAAGCGTGCTAGTCTACACCCACAATTTGGAACGAACATCACCAAGAGCAGTTTGCACCCTTCTCCACCTTAAGCCAGCTGCTCGAATTGGCTGATCGTTAAATTATTATGGAAGGAAATTGTGTGCTTAAAAAACGGCAAGTGAAAACGATTTTTTTTTATTAATGTTAAATGATTTTTTGTATAACTTCTTTATAATAAAAAATATGACAAAATAACAAATGAAATTATAGTACAATAACAAACAAAAATAAATGTATTGTTTTAAGGAAATTAATTATATTCTTTTGAAGTAATAAAAAATTATATATAACTTAAAACAAAATATAATAATAATACTGGTTTTAATATGAAGTTAACATTAGAATAATAAGGCATAGTAATTTATAAACTATTAATACATTGATTAATAATATTTAAGTCTGAAATAATTGTTTATTTGTTATATTCTTTTGTTCTAATAGTTCAGATTCTTTTGTTCTAAATGTCCATATTATTTAGCTCTAAATATTCAAATTTTTTTGTTCTAAATGTTCAGATTCTTTTGTTCTAAATCTTCATATTCTTTTGCTTTAAATTGTTCATATTCTTCTGTTCTAAATGCTCAGATTCTTTTGCTTTAAATTATCCAAATTCTTCTGTTCTAATTGTTCAGATTCTTTTGTTCTAAATAATTATATTCTAATGTATTGCTAATCTCGTATTTACTAAATATTGATGCTTATTTACATAATTTTTATAATAAGTAAATTGCAATTTATTTATTCAAGTACAGAGACTTATTGTCAAAAATTTTGACTTTACATCACTGACAATAATCCTTTAAATAACACTTGCACACTTAGCAACACATAACTAAGCACATTTGACTAACACATAACTAAGCACACTTGACTAATACATAACTAAACACACTTGACTAATACATAACTAAACACACTTGACTAATACATAACTAAACACACTTGACTAATACATAACTAAACACACTTGACTAATACATAACTAAACACACTTGATTAATACATAACTAAACACACTTGACTAGCACAAGTGTGTTTAGTATAAGTCAGTTATTGTATTATTATTATTATTATTTATTATTTATTTTTTATGATGTTTAGCATAAGTTATGTTTATAATTAAGCACATTTGACTAACACATAACTAAGAACATTTGACTCACTTATACGAAACAAACTTGGCCAATATATAACTAAATGACTTTTTAAATTCTTCAAGCATATAAATGCTTTGCTGACTTCGGATCAGACCAACAAAAGGTAGTAGTAAAAGTTAGGACCAAATATGTGCGTGATTTCGATTCAATGTTGTTCACGGATATACTAAATAATTTCTTTAAATAAAAATACAATATTTAGCTGTCATATTTATTAAAATTTGCTAAAACAGCACTGTACAACGACACATAATACACAAAACACAATTATATAACAAATATTTACAGAATTATTTTAAAATCAGTTCTTTTAAGCCAGTTCATTCTTTGTATCCTCCTTACTGCCTGGGAACTCTTCACTTCATCCCGGATACTCCCTTTTCTCCTTCTCCCTCTCCCATTTTCAGTTCCAAAGTCTAACGGGCTAAAAAAAACCCTGCGAAATCCAAAATCTAACTTAAGGGTTAATCCATCCTTGAAAGGGGAATCTTTTTCCCGTTCTCTTTATAATTTGTTATGGGAAAGCATGGTGGATCTTTACTGTGGCCAACAAAGTTATGGAAGATTTAGTGTGAACCAGAGTACTGCTACTAGGAATCTTCCCATATTGCAATGTGGTTAAAATATGCAAATAAACATTGTTATGTAACTAAACAAAATAAAAAATATTTTTATACAACTGAAACTGATGAATTTAGTTTTATTTTACTTAAAAACATCTTTTAAAACATTGTATATTTTTCGTTATTAAAATTACTTTCTTTCCGAATTATTATTGAAATGCTTTGTTCTTGCTCTTTTTACTTTGTTCTTTAATAATTGTTATTAAATGGACAATTTGTAATCAAATACCAATCTCGAACTCTCGAATTATTTATGCTGCTATAATTATTTAAGATGCATAAATTATTAAACGAATGCCTCAGGGGCGAGCTCCCATGCATATGTAAATCTGCAATCTCTCCAATTATCCAAAAGTCTTTTAGTGCGCAGATCTTGTAGCCTGCGGCAAAGTAATTAAGTGAAATCTACATCAGGTGGAAACTTCATATTTCAGAACTATAAGTGCAGTTATTATTTTGCTAAGATTAGAAAGTAAATAAGGAGCTGGTGTAAAACTATTAATAATGCATTAGTTATCTAACTTTCTAATGTATCATAAAACTATTTATAAAATCAATTATTTATATATGCACTTTATTATTATACTCAGGCTGAAATGCGGCCAAATTAATTACCATATACTTCCGAATATAAGCCAATGCGTGTATAAACCAAGAGTGTATTTTTTCTTTGAAAAATTTACTAAAATTCAAAAACTCGTATGTAAGAAAATTAAATGTTCTATAACGTTTTTTATTTACGTTCAATTACTTTTTCTGGGAGCTGATGGCCGAGTGATTAGCGCTCTCTCACCCGGTACCACAGGTTTCGGGTTCGAGTTCCCGTAGTTCCATGGATGTTTGTAATGGATCGGAATCCACTTTAAGCCTTAGGTTCTGGTCTAATATGACTGTTGGACGTAGGGGTGACAACCCTACACCGTAAAACGTCAGCATGACGGAGCGAAGTCAGATTTCTACCCACAGGTGCTCCGTCACAACAGAAGCTGCCTTTTCCCGTCCTCCTATGAGAGTGACCACAGCACACGGGTTGTTGGACTTGGTCTAGTTTACCAGGTTGCTATTTCTAGGCTTGAAATAATCATAATAAATCATTGATTAAAAAATATCTTTGGAATTAATTTAAAGTCTGCACAATGAAATAAATAATTAAAAGCAGTTGCATTTATTTATCTTTGCTTTAAGTAAATAAATGCGAAACTTTGTATAAATAATGAAAAGACCCGACGATATGATTAATCATCAAAGAGCTGTTCAGATTAATAGTCAAAGAGCTGTTCTGAACTAGAACAGACGTTGAACAAAACCTTTCAGTCTGTTTCGAAACTCTTTTCAAATTTGAAAAATATATTTCTCATATCATGAAAGAAACTGAAATTCATTAATTATTCTTTTTATTTCTCTCTAATGTATCATTTGTTACCTCAAATTTTTTACAAGTTAAAAATATTTCATTTTTAAAGAAAGAATATTCGTTAGTGCTCAAAATTAAGTTTTTTGTTTGTTTGTTTATAGTAATTGATATTGTATAGCTCATATACTTTTATCTACAACTTTTGTAGAAATTTTTGTTCAACAGTACATGCACCAATTTTCAATATGCTTTTATTAGTTTCACACTGTCTGTTTAAAAATTAACATGATTATAACAAATTGTATGTCTCATATTTTCGGGTGTCACTTTAAGACAATTTAAAATTCAAGGCACGACATATTTTACTTTTCTTTTGATGCTTTAACCTGTGTTTTACTCACAATTAAATTATTGACAAGAACTATAATTCCAGTCCATGAACTTGTATTCTCATGGAAATAGGGATGGGGTCAGCTTGTATTGCGATGGAGCAGCCGTTAGCGGAAGTCTGACTTGGCTCCGTGTCGCTGAAGAAGAAGGGCAGTGCTTTCCGGATTTCCGGAAGAACTTTTTAGGGGCAACTATTCTACATTTGCATATTGCATAGGAGAAAACCTAGAAAACTCACACCAGGTCACACCAACCACCGAAAACTCACACCAACACACTCACTCCTATTAATGACGCAGGATGCTGAACATCACAAATGCCATCGAGTCTCATCGTCTTTTTAAAGTCTCTGCAACAAAGCCGCCAATAAACTGAATCTCAACCCTAATGCTCCCCCTAGCGACGCACGTTGCCACTAAGCCAAGAGTCGGGCAAATCATATTGTTCATGTTAAGCAGAATATTTTTACTTTTTAATTTGATTAACTCAAAAAGCACATTTTTTTATTTTTAAACCATAATTTATTTAAAGCTGTGAGCGTCGGGCACATTATCACACACTCACAGCTTTAAAAAATTGGTACATGGAGATTATAACAAATTGTATGTCTCACATTTTCGGGTTTTGTCACATAAGACACGCAAATTCAAGGCACTTATATTTAAACTTTCCTTCTGATGCTGTATTACATCACACTGTGTTGTTATTTCTTATCCCACTTGGTTGACAACAGCATCTAGACCAAGTCCATGAACTTGTGTATTCTCATGGAAAAAGGGATGGGGTCAGCTTGTATTGCGATGGAGCAGCCGTTAGCGGAAGTCTGACTTGGCTACGTGTCGCTGAAGAAGAAGGGCATTGCTTTCCGGAAGAACTTTTTAGGGGCAACTATTCTACATTTGCATATTGCATAGGAGAAAACCTAGAAAACTCACACCAGGTCACACCAACCACCGAAAACTCACTCCTATTAATGACGCAGGATGCTGAACATCACAAATGCCATCGAGTCTCATCGTCTTCTTAAAGTTTCTGCAACAAAGCCGCCAGTGAACTGAATCTCAGCTCTAATGCTCACCAGCGACGCGCGTTGCCACTGAGCCAAGAGTCGGGCACATCATATTGTATAGCTTCAGGTTAAATACATGGATGTTTGTAGTGGCAGAATATAGAAGATACAGCATGATTCAAGATGCATCCCAATATTTCTGTCGGCGGTTGTTACATTGTTTTGAATATAACTGTACCTCCACGAGTTTTAATACTGCTTTTTATGGCCAATGGGTATAAACGCTCTGGTCTTTGATACCACAGGTTTCAGGTTCGAATAAAATAAAAAAGAAGTGTTTTTTTTTTTTATTATTATTGAACTAATACGTCTTTTTTTTTTATTTTATTAAAAAATTATGTTACAGAAAGTCTAGTTGTCATAAATTTATTGAAAGTGTGCAGCCCAATGTAGTAATAATGGAAGTCTGTGTGGACCATTCAATCCAGTTGTCGTAGCAAATATTTTTTTAGTCAGTTTATCAAAAGACAACATTCTGAAATATAGTCATTATTCATCTCTATATATGAAACAAGAGATTTATTTGTCTGTTTCTAAGTCTATTTCTCTAATTTTATTCTGTCTGTTTCTACTAAAATTATTAAAAAATAAATAATAAAAAAACTATTTGCTCATTTTTTTTTTATTATTCATATCACCAGATGGCGCCAAATACATTTTTTTATTTATAAAAATATTACCAGTAATAAATATCGTCACAAATCTTTATGATTTCTACTGGTAAACTTAGCTTGCACCTATTTTTTTATTTTTCAATTTATTATTTTCCTATTCTATAATTCGGAAACTCAACGCTCTGCACCCCAGATGTTTTTTAAATAATTAGAATTTAGAATTTTTAGAATTTTTTTTATTATTAACTAGCATTCTAGCTCTCGATGCCACAAGTTTCGGGTTCGAGTCCCGGTAGTGCTATGGATATTTGTAGTGTTTCGGAATCCACTCTAAACCATAGGTAACTGCTAATTTGGCTGTAGAGCGCACACAGAGCTTAGGTCTGACAACCCTATTCCCAAAAAAAAGCAAAAACAGTGATGTCCGTGTAGTGGTAAATCAGATGGCTTTGGCCCGCCATGAGGCTGTTGTGCCACCGAAGAAGTATAAATATCCTACCACTCATATTAATAAAAAATCATTATCATCGGCACAACAGCCTCATGGTGGGCCAAGGCCGTCTGCCTACTAGGTGGTTTCAAGACTATGTTTTCTTTTTTACTGAGTAGGGTTATCAGCTCTACGCCCAACAAACATATTAAACCGGTATCTACGGTTTCAGGTGGATTCCGAACTATTACAAACATCCATGGCACGGCCGGAACTCGAACCAGCAACTTGTGATACGAGCACTGGAGCACTAGTCACTCTGCCATCAGTCCTCAGGATATTTATTCATTTAGAATACTAATAGCCCTAATTTAATACTTTTGGTCACTTTGAATGTTGAACACGTTAGGCTTGTTGGCCTCCTTAACAACATTAATTTGATGGGTTAACAAGTCTTTCAACGCTGAACTCGTTAAGCTTGCTGACCTCCTTACAATAGTTCGGCTTGGTTTGTCGCTATACGATCATCTTGTGCACACAACGCTAAATAGACCGGGAACTGCAGTTTAACGTGGATTCCTAACTACTAACAAACATCTATGACACTACCAGGATTCGAACCTGAAGCCAATAATAGCACAAAGGCCTGATGAGTGGCTAGTCGCTCCGGTGCTCAAAGGGCACCCGATCTTTACAGTTTTTGTTTTGTTTTGTTTTGATTTCCATGGATGTTTGCAGGGGTTCAGAACCCACTTTAAATCAGGTCCCTGTCATGGATCTCGTAAGGCAAGTCGCTGGTAGACGTTACTCCCTTTGCATATTTTCAAGGGGCCCTGTGTAGTGCTAAATGAGTAAGACACGGACGCGGTGCAGCCCCACGACATGCCTATTTCAAGGACCTACGGATTGTAAAGTGGATTCACGAAACTGCTAACACCCAGTCCTCGATGCCAATAAACAAAAGAAGAATATTCGAACCTGAAGCCATGGGTTCCAAGTCTCAGTGGTATAGCCTCTTGACCACCAGGCCACCCTCTTTACAATAATAACACTAATTTAATGATTTACAAATCTCCCCGATATCGCTATCCACTATGACAAATGACCGATTCGATTCAAATAAAAGCATTACAATTTTGTTTCATTATATTTTCCTTCTCCACAATAGCAACACCGTACACTATTAATTCAACAAAACATTTCTTCTACTGAATCAACTAGAATGTCGTGAAAAGAAAAGTCAAAGATCCATCCTGTTTAAATACCAAGCGAGGTAATTTTTTTTTTTATTTATTAAATAATACAGTATCCAAAAAATGTTTTTCTTAAAGTTTTAATAACAGTTCGTATGAGCCAAAATGTAAGATATGACCGACTCAAAGACGACTTAAATATAAAGAGAAAATTAATAACATTTATTTTAAATTTCTGATGTTTATATTTAAATGTTTAATGTTAAATGTTAATGTTTTAATTTATGATATCTGTTATCCTGTAAAATTGCCATTTAAAATTTAAAAAATGTTTTTGAAAATGTATGAATCCGGAAAATATATCAAAGGTGTTCTAAGCTAAATTGATTATTTTGCGTAAATCGTTTAGTTCGTTTCGAATTAAATGAATTTAGTTCGATCCGAATTAAATGAATTTAGTTCGATCCGAATTAAATCAGTTTAGCTGATTCCGAATTAAATTAAATCAGTTTAGTATTGTTATTCCGACATTTTAATTTAAAATTAAAATCATTTTATTTTGTTTTCCGACATTTTAATTTAAATGTTTAAATGCTGACAAGATAAACATTTTAAAAAAAAAATGTTTAATTAATTTGACATTTTTGTTTAAATGTTTAAATGTTGACATTTTTTAAATGTTTAAATGTTGACATTTTAGTTTAAATGTTGACATTTTAGTTTAAATGTTTAAATTGACATTTTAGTTTAAATGTTGACATTTTTTAAATATTTAAATATTGACATTTTTTAAATGTTTAAATGCTGACATTTTAATGTAAATGTTTAAATGCTGACATTTTAATGTAAATGTTTAAATGCTGACATTTTAATGTAAATGTTTAAATGTTGACATTTTAAATGTTTAAATGTAAATAAATGTTGACATTTTAGTTTAAATGTATAAATGTTGACATTTTAGTTTAAATGTATAAATGTTGACATTTTAGTTTAAATGTATAAATGTTGACATTTTAGTTTAAATGTATAAATGTTGACATTTTAGTTTAAATGTTGACATTTTAGTTTAAATGTATAAATGTTTTAATTTATAGTATGTTGTCCTGTAAACTTAAAATGGGAAATAAAAAAAAAAATTTTTAAATGTATTAACCGGAAAATAAATCAGAGGTTGTTCTAAGCTAAATTGATTATTTCACGTAAATCTACTGTGAATTTAAATAAAGATGTCTCGTGTGTATTACTTATAATTTTTAGTTTTAAAATGAATCTATTGAAAATTATATTCTATTCATAAAATGTTTTTAATGAAAAATTTGTTTAGTGTTCATTGCAATCTTTTTAAGAAACGTATTGTCGATTTTCCCATAAAATAACAAATACATTTACAAATTAATTGTTTTAAATACTATTAAATTTTTATTTCCAAAAATGATGTATTTTTCGTTAACTGTTTATCGTTGACTTTTAAACAAATATAAAAACTTCACTGCCTGTAATGAAATTTGAACATTTAATTTAAAAACTTTTTTTTTTAGTGAATGGAGTACTTTAAGGATGGAATTGCATGGATATTTTACTTTTAATTAGAAAAATATTTTAGTATTTTAATTCCGAATTAAATCAGTTTAGTCAGTTTGTTCCGAATTAAATCAGTTTAGTTTGTTCCGAATTAAATCAGTTTAGTTTGTTCCGAATTAAATCAGTTTAGTTTGTTCCGAATTAAATCGAATTAAAAAGTTTGTTCCGAATTAAATCACTTTAGTTTGTAAAAAAATTTAAATCAGCTTAGTTTTTAATTTTATTTCCAAATTTGAATTAAATCTGTTTAGTTTTGAATTACTTTTAGTTTGGGAACTGCTTTTGACAAACACTTTTATTGATTTTATCATTTTTAATTTTATTTCCAAATTTGATATTGTACTTTTAGGGAACTTTTTGTTATTGTACCTTTAAAACTTATTTAGAGGACACAAATATCTAGAACTTTTTCTTTGAATGTTCTAAACTACTTTAATTCATCATCAGCGTAATCCCCCCGAGGTAGGCCTAGGCCGTCTGCCTACTGACAGATTTCGAGGCAGGAGGTGTTTTCTTTTTACGGGGTAGGGTTGTCAGCTCTACGCTCAACTGTCATATTAGACCGGGACCTACGGTTTAAAGTGGATTCCGAGTTACTTCAAATGTCCATATCACAGCCGAGACTCGAACCCGAAATCTGTGGCACCGAGGGGGAGAGTGTTAATCACTGGGCCATCAGGTTCCTAAACTATTTTAATTACTCAGTTTGTATTGTATGTATTTTTTACATTCGAACCATCATCTACGCTAATTCACTATAATTCGACCTCTGACTCTGTAGTCAAGTTATTCGACCACAATGTCAATTATTCGACCTCTTCCTCTATAATTGAACCTCTGTGGGAAAGTCGACAAGTGGCCAAGTTGGACGGATTGAAACAGAGAGACGGAATAAGGAGAAAGATATTTTCGGAAAGGTTTTAATTACAACAAAAATAATTTTAATTTTGTATTAAAATTTTAAATTACATAATGTCAAAATAAAAATTGGTTGAAAAAATTTCACAATGAATTTTGAAATTATATTTCAGAACTGTTTCCTCCGCGTATGACGGAATGATTTGGCCACTTGAGCGCTCCGGCCTTTGATACCACAGGCTTCAGGTTAACATCCTGACGGTGGCATGGATGTTTGTAAGTGGTTCGGAATCCACGTTAACTGTAGGCCCCGGTCTAAGCCTAAAGTGTGCACAAAATGACCGTAGAGCCATAAACCAAACCATCCGAGTATGTCTGCCTCGCACCCCTAACAAGTAATCGATTCGTCCGTTTCCGCTTTTAAAACTGATTTTTTTTCCCCATATAATCGGTGGTTGGACTGCAGCTTCATGATCTAATATTGCCTAATTTTAAATCTCTTTAGAGAGAGAGAGAAAGAGAGAATTATATAAATATATTCTAAGCTAATAAATATTAATCTTTTATGAGTTTTATTATTAACTAAAAATGCTATTATTAATCCCTGGTAGAGTGCTTTCTTAAATCACGTTTTGTGAAATTACTATCATCTGATTACACAACTAATTTAAAACCACCTATTTCTTGAAATACGTTAGCATTTTTTTTCTCATGAGAAGAGTTTTGACATTTCATTCCCAAGAAAGAAAAATGTATGCTATTTGACAAATATAAAATAAACCCATCACTCAAATTTGACAGCAGACAAGCATAATATATTAGATATATTACATGCAATTAGTTTTTGTACAAATGAGAACAATCTGTTACTTAAATCAGTTAGCAGATATTCGGTCGTAGTTACAGTCATTCGCTAATTTTCTTATTAGCGAATATCAGTGCAATCTTCACAGGTCGAAACAACTACAGATTGAATGTAACTATACCATGAGTTGTTCCATCGTGATTAGTGATAAACCACGAGTGTAAAAAGGTCTACTCCAATGAGAAGCGAAGGAAGCTGCACTCCCCCCTTTCTTTATGGAGTAGCTTAAAAGGATTTTTTTTATGCAAAAAAAGGGGAGAGTTCTGCGACGAGTCGACCAGAAGTGTTTTTTTTTTCTCTGAAGTGACTGAACAGGCCGGAGTTTTCCGCCCGTTTCCAAAGTGAACCCTTTATGGTTTCGTGAATCACGCTGTGGGATAGTTGAGGTCTGCCGCAGACCACGTGTTTACTGTTGCTCACGTGTACAGAATACTAATATACTATACGTAGTTCGAGATGACTACAAGCTGGAGTTGACACTAGCTCCACTAGCCTTATGTAAGGCGCAACCATGTTGCAATTTTTGAATCATTTGTATATTTACTCGACGTAAACCTTCATGCCAAGTTAAGTAGTGGCATGGAATGGCAATGGAGACTCGTATAACATTATATACTGGAGAAATAAAATGATTACTGAAAAAAAGCAATGAAATTTTTTTGATTTTACCCTTTTACTTTCTTCAAAACAATAGGAAAAATGATACTTCAAAAGCAAGTAATCATTCAAAATATATATATATTTGTCAAAACTATAATTAAAACTAAGTTTTTGCAATTTTTAGTAATTATTTTTAAATAATTAATCAAAAAATATTCAAGTAGTTAACGATATTAAAAATCGCACTTTTCTTATTTTATGTTAGACCAAAATGCAGTCCAAAAAACTCATTTTAAAAGTATTATCTTATATAAGAGGAGGAGTGATTATGGCAGCCAAATGTTCATCGACAAATTAATTTCATCGTTTAAAAAAAAAAATTTTTGTTTTTTTATTTCCAATGGCAGATTATGAACAGTTACAGCAAAAAAAGAACAACGAAAAAAAAAGCATACAACAACAACAACAAAATAATACAACAAAACTTGCTGAAACAGAGTTCATTAATCTAACAATAATGCCAAGTTGTAGATCTTTTAGCCTCTAAAAAGTGTTACCAGGTGCACCACGGGGAGGTAGATCTTCTGCGCACCCTCGTTTAAAATATTGTTACTGTATTACATCAGAGCCTACATTTAAAATATCCAATCATTTTTTTGAAAAAAAAATTATAGTAAATAATTTAATACTGAACTTTTATTTTGTTATAGATCAAAATTCAGTCTATATATTGAAATCTTCTGATAAAGATGGGACGAAGAAATCTTCAACCAAAGACAGTCTTATTGTCACCTGATCATCATCAGGAGATCGATAAAGAATTTTGGAATTCGCATTCATCTAATTATCAGTGCGGACAGAGAAATTCCTTTGAATCAACAATACAAGGTATGACAAATTCTGATAACGATCATCGCACCAAAGCTGAATCCTTGAATTCTACCTCACTAAATTCTCGAAGCAGCCGGGAAAATTCTCTGCACTTAATTTCACAAGCTTCAACAAATCCCGATATTAATAAAGATTTTACCGATTTAGGATCAACGGATTCGAATTCAACCAATAAACTTTGCGAGCAGAAAATTCCACTTCAATTAACACCAGATGGCGCTGTTACTGTTACAGAACTAATGGATTCAGATTCAACTGGGCTTAAAAAAAACGAAAGTCTTAATTCATCAGGGGATGATTCAATGTCTGATTGGAGTACTGAAGAACTAAATAACAGTGGAATACAATCTGATGAAGAAATTGAATCCAAGCGTCCCAAGTCAACGAAACTGATAAACCCTGTAGAACTGTCTCCAGCTGCATATAAAAATGCTATACTCAGCATAGATATGGCAAGGTTTTGTTTACTAAGAACCACATACATCGCCATGAAGCAATTGGAATCTAACGCAAAAGAAGCCAATGAACATATGAATGCAGTACGAAATCTTGTAATCAAAGAATTACTTCAGTTGAACGTTCATCCAAAGCTTTTAGCTAAAGACATGTTCAATCTAATAAAAGAAATCTTTATATGCCATTATTACTTGAATAAAAAAGTTGTCGATTGCCAGAAACAGAGATTATTTGCCATAATAAACACCCTGAATGATGACTTGAAGGCAACGGAAATTTTAAATGAGCCCAAATATGTAAAACAGAAGTCGGAAATTCGGCAGCGTTCAGTCATTAAATTATTGTTCGATAATTTACCACTAATATTTTTCGTTTGTATTGTTACGCTTGTTCTATGGTTAGGGATAAATTCCCACTTATAAGTGCTTATCCGTTAGCGTTTTTAATTTCTTAAATGTTTTGGATTTTAAATTGTTTTAAATTTTTTTATAGATGTTTTAAAGTAACTAGTATAATGAACATGCCAATGAACGTATGACTGTAGTATGAAATATTGCATTCAAAGAATTAGTTCAGTTTAACGTTCACCCAAGGCTTTTAGCTTAAGACATATTAAATCTAATAATGGAAGTCTTTATTTGCAATTATTATTTGAATTAAAAATTTTTGCCAGAAACGGATATTATTTGCCATAATAAATACCATAAATGAGGACTTAAAGATAATGGAAATTTTAAATGAATCCAAATATGTAAAACAGATGTTGGAAAATCGACAGAGTTCAGCCATTAAATTATTGTTCTATAATTTATCACTAATACTTTCCGTCTGTATTATTATTCTTGTTCTATGGTTAGTGTTAAATTCCCATTTATCAGTGCTTATTCATTAGTGTTTCTAATTTATGAAACGTTTTGGTTTTTAAACTGTTTAAGTGAAATTTTTTCATAAATCTTTTATAATAACTAGATTAATTTTTGAAAAAAAAATTTCCACGATATTTTGTAGTTTTATACTAATAAATATTTCCACAAATATTGTTACAAAAATACACGGAATCTTATGTAAGTTGTGTTTTAAAAAATTAAATAAATTTTTTTAACAGAAATTGATTTTTTTTATTTTTTATTATTACATTAAATTTATTTTAAAATTTGCAATTGTTTATGACTTACTGGGTCGTCTAGGCATATTAGACCTATAACGCCTTCAAGAAGAGGGTAACTTTCAGATTCATGGGAGCACTTTAAACATATATAGTGCTTGTAAATAAAAACTACAAATAATGTACTCTGTGCTATTACACAAAGAAATAAAGATTAAAAATAAAATTTGATCACAAGTTCACGATTAAATCAAAAGTACAGTACAAGAGAAAAGTACAGTTTATTCCAAGGTCGGAGAATTTTCAGAGTTCTCGAGTCTACGTCGAGTCTAATTGTCTGGTCTGCGGCAGACCTTAATTATCGCACGGAGTGATAAACGAAACCACAAGAGGTTCACTTTGAAAAACAGGCCGAAACTCCAGCCTATTCAGTAACTTCAGAGAAAAGCTCATAGTATAGTTCATATTCAATGTGTAGTTTTTCGATCTGTGAAGGTCGCACAGACATTTGCTAATTTCTTGAGTCTCATTATAGATAACGAATATCTGCTATCAGATTTGAGTGACAGGGTGTTCTCATCAGTATAAAACACTAATTGCATGTAATATAACTACACACAATACTGCTTGTATACTGTCAAATTTGAGTGATGGGTTGTTAAAATAACAAACATTCCTCTCTCCTGGGAATGAAATGCCAAAACTCTTACTGTGAGAAAAAAAAATGCTATACTTGCCTTCTAAAACATAAAATTTTCAGTTTTCATCTAGAAAACTATGAATTCATTTTTTCCCAGCTTGACAAATTAAAAATCCATATATACGAGCAATACATAATATTTAGAAATCATTAAATAAAGTTGGCTACCCCTTTAGTAATAACAAGATTTGAAAGCACTTTTTCTCATTTATTCTTTTGCAAGTCTCCACTTCCAACTTT
The DNA here is from genome assembly GCA_021605075.1 of Caerostris darwini. Classification (NCBI taxonomy): domain Eukaryota; kingdom Metazoa; phylum Arthropoda; class Arachnida; order Araneae; family Araneidae; genus Caerostris; species Caerostris darwini. The sequence goes on from BPLQ01011770.1 coordinate 189,680, forward strand.
GTATAATTTCTTCTGCTTCATTACAAAGATTTAAATAAAAAAATCTGTTATTATTCATTTGCCTTAACTATTATAAATACTATCTTTATTAATAATAGCTTATAAGATACACTTGATCCACATTTACTTGAATTAAAAAAATTTCGCATAATATTAGATGTATATAATCGGTTTTGTAACATAAAATATCATCGAAAAATCTAAATACATTTCATTACATCTACGTTAATTTTTGAAATTAGCGATTGTCTGTACGACCTTCACAGGTCGAAACAATTAGAATCGCTGTGGACTACGTGATGAGTTGCTGTATCGGGATTGGTGACAGACCATGGGCTGAAGAAGTGTCCATTCCAATGAGAAGCGAGGGAAGCTGACCCCCACTCTTGATGGATTTTCTTAAAGGGAGATTTTTGGATTGAAGAAAAGAGTTCTTGTCGACGAGTCGACAAGAAGTGTTTTTATTTTTCTCTGAAGTGACTGAACAGGCCGGAGTTTTCTCAAGTTTTAAAATGAGCTTCTTGTGGTATCGTGAATCCCGCCGTGTAATAATTAAAGGTCTGTCGCAGACTGGGTGCATTAGTAGATTAGATCGTAGACTCGAGAACTCTGAAAATCCGTTTGAGTGAACTACATTTGTGACTTAATCGTGCACTTGTGATCAAATTTTATTTTTCCTTTCTTTGTATGATAACCCTGAGTTCATTATTTGTATATATACATATATATATATATTAGTACCTGTAAAAAAAAAATTCAAGTGTTCTCATGAGCCTGAAAGTGGCCCTATTCTTGAAGCCGTTATGAGTGTGTGTAGTACAGTATGTAGTACCGAGACGTTACAATATAAATAAAGTATAATGGGATTGTTAACTAAATTATTAAATCCACTATCATGGAACGATACACATTGTTAATCTCTATAAAAATCACCAATATTGAGCAGATAATAAATAGCAACTTAAAAATGATTATTTAAAACTTATTTAACATGAAAACAACATTGGAAAGTTACAAATGTATCACATTCACTATCCTTCATTAAGAAAATTGCTAATTTTTCAGTGGGATATTAAACATCCAATTTAAAAGCAAAACGGATGAATCGATTACTTGTTATAGGTGTTAGTCAGAGATATATAGAGCAATGAAATTTTGAAAAAAAAAACTTTAATAATTATTCTGGAATATTTTCATCGAAATTTTTATTTTGATATCGTGTTATTTAAAATTTTAATGATTAAAAATTAAAATTATTTTTTGTTGCAACTAAAAATCCCTCCGAAATTTTCTTTTCTCCTCCCTCCTTTTCTCCCCCAATTTTTCTCGATAATGCTTGAACCTTAGCCGTTAATAATTCATACACATTTTGGTTGTTAACATTCTTTGAAAGAGATACGAAGGTGATGAAATCACTCTGGATTTAATTAAGTACCGTATAGAGATGATTTATACAAAAAAAAAATTTATATAATTAAGATTACCAGAAAAGTAAAGTCATTGGCATATAATAATCCCGAGGATTAATATATATATATATTGTAACGTCTCTGCCTATACTAGACCTATAACAACTTCAAGAAGAGGGCCGTTTTCTAGTTCATGGGAACACTTTAATTTTTATTAATAAGCCTTATATAATATATATAATTTACAAACAAATGAAAATTAAGGATAACTTGATTCACAAGTGCAATTCACTCCAAGGAGAGACAGAGTTCAGAGTCTCAACTTTAGAGTTATCCAGTATACGGCGAATTTAATTGCCTGGCCTGCGACAGACTTTAATTATCACATGGCGTAATACATGAAACTACAAAGGACTCCCTTTTAAAACGGGCGGAAACCATTGCCTGTTCAGGCACTTCAGAGAAAAACAACTCGACGTAGATCTCTTCTTTTTTCCTCCAAAAGCCTCCCTTTAAGAAAATCCGTCAAGATTGGGGTAGCTTCCCTAACTTCTCATTTGAGTGGACACTTCCTCAGCTCATGATATATCACCAATCAAAATGCAGCAACTCGTGGCGTAGTCCATATTCCATCTTTGTTTCTACCTCTGAAGGTGGAACAGACAATCGCTAATTTCATGAGGTCTCATTATCCATGACACTGATTATCTGCTATCAGATTTGAATGGCAAGTTGTTCTCATTAGTACAAAACACTAATTGCATGTAATACGAGTATAACTATCCACAACACTGCTTATTGGCTGTCAAATTTAAGTGATAGGTTGTTATTATGTACTTGTTAAAGAATATACCTCTCTCCTGGAACGAAATGCTATAACATTTCTCGTGGGAAAAATGCTACAATACAAAACAAGGTGGTTACAGAAATTGTGAAAAGCATTTTCCCGACTAAATTAATATTTCCCTGACTTACGGCTACTAATTATATCAGTTCCTGGCTTTATCTCTATTCAAAATCACTATATGTGTATAATATACATTAAAAATACTTTTACTGGTTAAATTTTATAAAAAAAAAAATTACTTTTTTTTCATATTAAATAACTTTAAAAAATGACGAGAAAAAGAATGTCACTGTTCTAAAATGCTCGATATCAACGTTATAAAAATCAAACAGAGTTAGTTTAAAAGTATATTACAAGATAACCTGTCTAAAAGCATATTTTTTAAAGTTTTTTTTAAAGTATAATTGTTTTTACTTTGTTTTCCACTTGGCCGGTTATTTTTTCTAGTTTTGGTATTGTGTAATTTAAATTTAATTCACTATGATGCACTCCTATGATCCGCCTCTTTTTAGCCACCGAAATTTTTTTCAATCTGTTGGATTGGAAATTTTCGGCCAATCAATTCGATCGCGGCCACTTTGGCGCCACAGCAAAATCGAGCCCAAAAATGAGTTACATACAAACATACATATATACAAACGGACTATAATTAAAAAATTATGTAATACAAGAAAAAGTTTTTTCTAGTTTTAGTATGTGCAGAATTCTTAATTTGCTGAATTAAATACAGTAAAAATGTTAGGTCCATGATAGAAAACTTCAAGTTGTTAGTTAATTAATTCTGTCAAATACTACTGTGTCCAAAAAGTAAGACCAATTTTCAATTTAAATTTCAGGGGCATATGGTATTTTTTTTTTTTTTTCGGTTGTTGGCACTGTGAAATCTGTGTGAAATTTAACGTCAAAATATTCATTAGTGTTTGAGTTAGATTAGTTTTGCGAGATGCTAAAACTGATGATTTTTGAAATGTCTCCTCAATAGACTCAAAATGGTGTCCCCGGAGTGGTCTTTTGGGTTTAGAGAATAGCCAGAAGTAGCACGATGCTAACTCAGGTGAATATGGTGGAACGATATGGGTTTCATTTTTGGCAAAAAAATCACGAAGAATCAATGCAGTGTGAGCTGGCGCATTCAGTGTTTTCGGTACCAATCGAGATTTTACGCGTTTCAGGACCAAAATGAAATTAACCGATCCTTTTGAAATTCCAACATCATCAGCAAGGTCTCCAATTGTAAATCGACGGTTTGCAAGCACCAAATCTTTAATTTTTTTGGACGTGAGCTTCGTCGGTTGAGATCGATGGTCGACCAGAGGGCTTTTCGTCTTCAGTCTTCTTTGAACAGTTTATACCACTTCTACACATTTCTTTCCGATATAGGAATGCTCACCGAATACCTTCTGCAACATTCTGTACATTTCCGCAAACATAATTTAACACAAGTTCTTGCTCAATTAATTCAGACATTTCAAAAATCGGCGGAATCAGTTTTAGCATCTCTCAAAACCAAGCGTACCTCAAACACTAATGAATATTTTGACGTAAAATTTCTCAGTGTGCCAACAACCTAAAAAAGAAAATTGAAATACCATATGCCCGGGAAATTTAAATTGAAAATTGGTCTTACTGTTTGGACACAGTAGTAACATGTACTGCAAGTTGATTCCCTTCAAGCCTTATCTAGATAACACTTTTATAAAAATCTGTTATTTATAAAAGTTGTTAAGAATTAAATTTAATGTCCTCAAATAAAAGATAACAAAAACAACTTTGTATTGTAATACATGCTTATCAAAAGAATCCTTTTTAGATGCAAGTTTCCTTGTCAATATTATACAGTAATTTAAAATTGGTTGATGGTGACAATTTTTATCTAAATTCATTTTTTTTTTTTTTTTTATTTAATCTAATCCATATAATACACCTACTTTTCCAACAGGTTGTTTTGCAAAAATCATCTTTTCCAAAAAAAATTTTGTAGCATCCAAACTTTATAATTTTTTTTAAGAATCATGTCTTTTATGGATAAAAGTAAAAACTTTTAAGTAATACTAAAAGCTGATATTTCATTATCAAGGGTTTTTAAAAATATTAAATTAGGAATTTAATTAAGTCTATTATGATCTATAAAATATACTTTTAGAAGGAAATACCATTTAGAATGGCCTTATTTTTAGCACCAACTAGTCCATTCAGTACAAACTGGATTCTGACATGAACAAAAAGATTTGCTTCTTACATTTAAAAAACTTCAAATAGACAATGAATTATCTTAAACTATCACAAAACTTTCTATTTCAATTACACAAAATTATTGACTCCTCCAGTATAACGGAAACCCATTTGAGCCAAACTTGTTTCACAAAAGGTACCTTTCACTTATTTTCTTCTAAGGTAATTTTTAAACAAAAATTTCCTTTTTGTAATACAGCAACCTCTCCTTAATCTACATTCTGCAGTTTAACATATTCTATAATCTGGAATAGGTCAAGTCTTTACTTATGTATCAATTAAATGTCTGTCGGTTTCTTGACCTTAACTGCCAGATGGCGGCACAATGCTGCTTGCATTTTTCAAATATTTATATCATCTACATAAATTCAGAATGTGTATCAACCTCTGAATATTTCAATTTTTTATTTACAACTTTATCTTTGATATCCCCTTAAACTATTTGGTTGGCAACTAAATGGTTGCAGATTTTAAATAAGAAGGAAAATTCAATGTTTCTGCTTAAAAATATAACTTTAGTCAATTAAGTATTGTTCATTTTTGTTGATGGCCATTTGCCATCTTTCAGGCAGAGTCATAAAACTTCTGATTTTTGCCAGCAAAAAACTAAATTAAATGCTACTTTACATCATTACCATTAAATATTTTATCATTTAAGGAATTCCACATGGAACGAAATAAATGGTAATCTGAAGGCACAAGATCAGGGCTATATGGTGAATGTGACAATACATTCCAACCTAGTTCCGATAATTTTGGCAAGTGACCAAAGATGTATCAAGCTGGAAAACAACACTCTTACAATTTGCCCATTATGGCCGCTTTTCTTGAACAGCATCACTGAAATTGACAAGCTGTTGAACATACTATAAATTTTAATTAATCTTTTAGTTTCTTGGTAAAAGTTCAAAGTGCAGAATTCCTTTATAATCTCAGCAAACTGACAGCATACTTTTTTTTTGGTGAATCTCAGCTGGTTCATCTTGTATCACCTGTAATCTTTTCAGACTGGCATTGTTATAAACTATTCACTTTTGTCACCAGTTATCAATGGATCAATTTCATTGCGTTTCAGAAGATAATCGAAGATGCTAATGCATTGTGTCAAATGAAGGATCCATAAATCAAGTTTCTTGACATAGCCAAGCTGTTTTAATTTTATTTTGAATGCATGTATGCAATACATTCAGCTTCTCTGCAATCTCACGTGTTGTGCTATGACAATCGGAATCGATAATTGCCTTCATATGGGTCTCAGCAACTTCAACTGGATGGCCAGATCGTTGCGCATTTTTCAGTGAAAAATCACCAGAATGAAATTTCACAAGCCAATTTTGACACTGCTTTTCTTTTAAAGCTTCATTCCCATATACAGCACATTTCTTGTGTGCATGCAATAAGTCCTTGCATTTTCGGAAATAATATGATATAATATATCTGAAATGTGCATCTTTTTCTTCCATTTTTAAATTGGGATAAAATCGAAACTAAATAACTAATCAATACAATATTTTTGCTAAATAAAAGGCAGATGTCTTAACAATAAGAAACCAATATAGGTTAGGTGCTTTGAACATGTTGACAAAACAAAAGAATGTGCTAGTATTCATAAAATTGACAAACTTTTGACAAAATCTGCAATGACTTTAGTTGTCAACCCAATATATAGGGCTTATTAATTTAACATGGCAGTGGTCTTGAATGTGATGGATTAAAAAGAGGTTATTGTAATTAGAAAACCATTAAACTTATGTTTTATTATGATTATGTTGTTTAATAAAAATTAGTATTTTGTAGTAGAATTTAGTTTTTATAACTAATATTTTTTCTGTGTTGAAAACTGTTTAATTTCCAAATTGTCTGACGTATTTTAATTTTAAATTCGATGCATACTTTTTCAGAACAAATGTTGTAGTGTAACTTGTAGCAATACTATCTTAATTTACATAATTTGAAATAAAAAATGTTAATATTTTTAAATAGACAAATACAGTAACCTATAACCAATTAAATCCAAGAAATAGACAAATAAAATACATTCATCAAAAAAGATATTAAGCGTTTATTGATTTTATTTCAATAATCAATAAAATCCAATTTACAGATATTTAAGTCAAACTAAGTTTCTTGCTTCAGCTGCATGAAATAAAATTAATTATTTTGCATGACTCAGAAAGGAATAAAGGTCAGTCTTCACATTTAAACATCAATTGCATTAACAACCATAAAACATAAAAATTAAATATTTTTAATACCACATGTAAACATTTTAACTATGAAAAAAAAAAAAAAAAAAGATGAGGTGAAAAGAAATACAAATGCATCTAATATGAGAAAATAAATTTGAGATTCTTAATGGACTAAAAAAAAAAAAAAAAAAAAAAAAAAAAAAAAAACCCCAAAATATTCAATAAGGATAAGTAAGTAAATAAAAGTTAATTTCTAAAAAAATTTTCATTTTTTCATTAAAGAGGGAAAATCAAAAATGTCTTTCCAAAAATAAGACAAATAGATAACACATTTTCAAGGCATTTTAAAATTTTACTGTTAAATAGAATCAAGAAAAATACCGTTTGACAAGCACTGCTATTTATGAATTTTCAAATTTTTGATAGTTTTTCAATTATTTAGGGAAATATTTAGAAACAAAATATAATACATATTTATAAAAATGAAAATAAATTGCAATACATCACACATATATGCAAATCCATACCAAAGATGATTAATTTTTACATAAAGAATCAAATACTGAAAGTATTTATTGAACACTATCGTTCTTTGTACAAGTACAAACATTTTTTTACAAATGCCCCACAAATACTTAAAATATTCTGTATAGTCTTTTACCATGATGGTGCAGTGTTAGCCAAACGTCTCATCCTCCTGTAAAATTAAATAGATTTAAAAATTCCAGCAAATATTTACACTTTCATGCAATATTTAATCAATGAAAAAAATCAGGTATCTTATATATTCACAGTTTAAAGCCCACACCCTCTAATTAACTATGGTACATTATTTTGATTGATAAATCGGAATTATAAATTTTTATAATATATATAGTTCAACCACCCATCATGTGGAAAATTGCCAAATTGGACAAGATTCAAAAAGAATGATGTCATAGAGGAGGAAATGTCATTTAAGAGAAATTTAAATTGGAAAAAAATTGATTTTTAATGATTAAAATTTTAAATTACAAGATATTAAGAGGAAAACTAGAAAAAAAAATTCCACACATACTACGATATTTTTATATTTCAAAACAGCTTTGCATCAAGTTTATCTGACTAGCACCTTAAACATGTAATTGATTCTGCCATTAAATCAGATGTTACCTATTCCTCATGATCCGTGTATAAAAAAATATAATGTTAAAAAAATCATGTTGCAAACCTTGTATTTCTGTCTTGATCTCTAATTTTCTTCTCCATTTCTGCATCGGTCAATGTTTCTAAGAATGGACACCATTGATCTGCTTCTGACTGATTTCGATAAGGAATATCAACAGTTGGCAGAGGTGCTTCACTAAAAAGTAACATTATATTTTAATTTTCTTATTATTATATATGAAATATTTCTACATTCTTTTTTTTTTTACTTTAAAATTATCAGATATCCTAAATTTAAAATATCTGTAACTACAATACTAATAAATATGAGTTTGAATCAAATGAAAATTTAGATATACACTCAAGAGCCAAAACATTATGACCACCCCTACATTTTGCAATGAACTCACCTGGATGGCGTGGAAGGCACATGCTCATGTGGAAGTGGTATTTAACTGGTGTTAATCCATGCCAAGGAGGGTTCAAGCTGTGTTGTGCGCCAAAGGTGAGCCAACTTGTTATTGACTGGTGGTCATAATGTTTTGACCCTTGAGTGTAATTTAACTTAGTTTCACAGGTGGTTGTAGGTACCACTGAAATTTCACTACTACTAATTGTCAAATTTTTAGAAACTGTGAAACAAATTAGAAAAGTTTCGTTTGATCCACTTCAAAAATCTATTTTTCTTTTCCAAAAGAAAGGTAGATTTTTGAAATTGATCATATGAAATTTTCAAAATAGATAGCATAAATTCTTTGAAATTTCAGAGGATAATCAACCTTTGCCTGTTTTAATAAAACCTATTATAAAAACACTCCATACAATTTATTATTTCATCTATCATTGCAAATTCATTCATTGAAGAATATTTTTTTAAATTATTAAAAATAATACAAAATCACCAACGAAACATTTCATTATATATGTAAATTACCTCTAAATCACAGAATCTAAACAAATAAAATAACAATATAATTACAACTTAAATTATGCATAGACTATTTTTTATAAAACCAAATTTCTTGGATACATGTAATATAATTTCAAACTTATTGTCCTATATTAAAACAAAAATCAAAGCTTTATCAATGAACTAAAAGTATATGTCTCCTGATTCAAATCTGGATTTGCATTTGGAATATTGAAGTGAATCCCTCCAAATAAACTTGCTTTTCACTAAAAAATGATTTCCTGTCACTATTTTTCATGAACCAGTACCTTTTGTACATAAAAGCAAGTTCTTGTGACTCATCTTTGATACATAGTTCACTTTTAATATCCACGTTCAGAATGTCATCATTAGTTAGCAAAACTCTTGCTCCCCTGATTTACTGCAAGAATAAGCTCTTAATCAGAAATAAATGCATAATGTATACTTATATTTTACAGCTGATTTAGATTCCTAATTTGAATAACCATGGTCAGACTGAGGAGACTGTGGGTTTTACAAAATTCTCATATTATGAAAATTTCTAAGGCACCCTTTTATTTCCAATAGAAGTTCATTCATAATGAATTCTAACTCAAACCAATCCTAAATCAAGTCAAAATACTTGACAAAAAAATTTCTATATAAATATCTTTTACCAAAAACCCTTTTATTACTAATCTATCAGAGTATAATCACTACAAAACTAAGTCAAAGAAAGGGCCTTGAGCAATCGTAGGTTGGCATTTCCTTAACTTTAAATTTGCAAACCATGTATGTGAAGATCCAGAATAATACTGACTTACTCCTAATTTAATAAGGCTATGAGCTTCGAGGTGCATCTTCATCCATTGTTTCAGATTTTAAACCTAAAATTTTCTATTCAGAAGCCTGGCTTCTTCAATTCACTATGCCACATTCCAACCTAACCATGCACGTTTCCTGCTCCCTTTCTTCTTCACTAACAACACAGGTTAACTTATTAGCAAAGAGATTATTCATTAATTATGTCTTATTTATAATAGAATTCCTTTAATCTTCCAAATTCATATCTTGGCTCTTCAATATTTATCCCAATAACTTTACAATTAAATAACTAACATGACATTTTCATTTAATTATGCAACAAAAGGTAAGTAAATATTTCTGCCCCATGTACTTCATAAGTGGCACTACTTTTCCTTTTATTGCCCTATATTTTTACATTATATAACAAGTAAAAGAATTAAAATAAAGTATATAATAATTCAAAGACTTTCTGATGTAAGTTAAGATTCCTTAAAAAGTCAATATTTTAAATTAAAAATATTTTATTCCAAATATCAAAATTAAAAAATAGCTAATACTATGAAGGAGATAGAAGTTATGCATTACTAATTCAAAAAAAAAAATAATAGATTTAGATAGCAATTTTTTTAAAAGATGAAACTTCAAAATTTAATGAAAATATTTTTTTATAATATTCTTTTTGAAAATTGCAAAAAATTCATACCTGAAAGCATACGTTCTCTGATGCCAAGATAACTGCCCCCGTATGCTGTATGCAATAGCAGTGCAAAACTCACCACCGAGACCCAATTCTGAGCACAGCTTATTTGCGAACACTTCAGGACTGTTTTCTTTTTCAGACATATCCCATTCAAATTGATCAACCAAAGATATATTTCCAACATGAATGTTTAGCTAAAATAGGAATGTTTAATTTCTGTCAATAATTATGCTATTAAAGAACAAAGACTTATTGTTTTAACCAACAATTTTTAATTAATTTATAATTACTATCAATCATCAGAATTTTGTAAATGAGAGATCAATAATAGAAAATTAATAATAATCAAAATAAAAGAACCATCTCTGTTCAGAAGTAAAAAGAGATGGAAAAAGAGTATAGATTGACTTTGAATATAAATAATAATGATTGGCTATGAATAATAATAATATTCATAGCAATCCATACAAATTTCTTTTTTTAATTTTATCAGCAGAAGTTACGGAACACACTGATAAAAAGCTATTCTTCAAAAATATTGAACAATTTCTAGAGCTATCACATCAGCTTATGGTTATATTAAATTCAAAATAAAAAAATTTTCTTAAATTCTAAAATAATGAACATAAAATTATATTCTTAATATGAAAATCTATCAGCAGAAACAGTCATTATAATACTAATGGAGATCCTAATTTATCAGCACTCAATTGCCATGTGAGAATTCCAAGATAACAGAAGTTTATCAAAATAGGAAAATAATGAATAATTATAAAAATAAATAATTTTGAAATATGTTGTAATTTTACAAGATGATTATAATCAAAAGAAAGGATTATTTATGATGTCCCCTTAACTTTATCACTTCATAATTAAAAATGAATTAAGTATACATAATTTTCAAATTAAGGCTTCAAGTAATTGAAAAACTATGAATAGAATGTATATACATTTTCACATATGTTTTCTGTTTCAGAAACATAACTACTAAAAATCAAGCTTTTTAAATCACTGTAATTAAACTAAATTCTATGTGACATTTGCTTCATTTGAGAAAAAAAGGATGAAAGAAAAAAAATTTAAGCATTTCTTTATTAATTTGCATTGATAATTTTATGCATCTTTAATAAAACTAAATTCAGGATGTTATCAATTAAAAAGATCTAAACTGATTTATAACATTCACTTTTTAAATATAATTTTACAAGTTCAATCATATTTAACTTATTTTGAACTTAAGAATAATCTAAATTATTGTATTTAAAGAAATAGTTCAGTAATTTTAACAAAATAAAAAATTTTTAACATTGAATGTTCTTAAATCATTTCATATTAAATCACAGAATGTAAGAATTACGGTCTAATTAACCTAAAGTGTGCAAAAAATTACTGTGGAACGACAAACCAAATCAAACCTTTGAAGTCTCATTGCTAACATAAATGATTTTGTCATTTTTTTTTTTTTTTTCTATAGAACTTTTTTATTTTTCATATGATTCTTTTTTAAAATATATACACAAAAAAAAAAAAAAAAAAAAAAATTAAAATTTTAGAAATATTTTTATAAATTTATTTTTGAAACAAGAAATCTGTTCTTGCTTCAATAAAAAATAAAAAAATTTCATTACATGCAAACATTTATGCAGTTCAAGCAAATTAATAATAAAATATTTATCAATAAAAATTTGGGGGAAAATGTATTTCAGCAATGACAAAATTGGATTCTTGTAAATTTTTTTTTTTTTTTTTTAACTTTGATAAAATTTCTTTGCTCCTTCAAAAAATTTAATTTATAAGTTGTTTATAGGTAATACATTTTCCAAAAATTAGAATATTACAATACAAATTTTTTTTTTTTTTTTTTTTTTTTTAAGGAAGCAAAACAACTTATTTTTCACAGTACATGTATTTCGCATAAAATATAATGTGCTAAACATTACTCAATTTTTTTAATTTCATGAAACAATTAATTAATTTCAATTAGTGATGCATTATCAATACATCACTGATTTTCAATATTTTTGTTCATCTTTTTAAACAAGTGTTAGAAAAATTTCAAATTTGAATACAAAAACTAAACCAAATCTCTATAGTACTTTAGCGATCACATATCACTGAAATATTTCTTATACTCAACATTTCCCATGAATATTTAGTGGCTGAGAAATTAAAGTTTACATTTAATGAGTATCAAATTAATGCGACAGATACAATTTTATAAAAATAAAATTAATAACAAAAATGAAAGATTTTTAGTTAAATATTAATAAAGACGTTTCTTGCTGTCAACATATCAAATGCTCAAACCTTTAAAATAACTCTTTGATCAGCTTGCTCATCTAGTAAGTTATCAGTAGGAAAAGCATCAATCTGTTGTCTTATAGATTGGGCAATGGCAGGGACAAAGGATAAAGGTGGCAAATCTAAATCATCACAAAGAGCTTCAGCAAACTGTTCAGGAGTGATTAGTGATTCTGAAATACATCAAAGTTTTATTGATTTGCATTTTAAATTATATAGCAGTAAACATGTTTCTCTTTTTTAAAACAATTTTTAACTAGTCAATTTTGCACAAGAAATCAAGTTAAAATAAATAAATAATTCTAAATATACGAATAATAAATCAATCTTAATTGTTATGTAAATAGCATTTTATGTAGCATAAATGTTTTAATTAATAGAAAATAATTATATAACTCCATACACATTTAATTCACAAATTTAAATTAGCTAATGCAATGTATTTAAGAAAAATTAATACAAATATAAAATTTTCATTTAAAAAGGTAAAAAAATCAACAGTTGTGATTATAATAAAATTACTTGAAAATTTTACAAAAAAAAAAAAAAAACCCCATAAATAAATAAAGTATCGTTAAAAAATCAGAACAGCAATAATTGACATTAAAATCAGTTAGCTTTTCATAAGCATTGATGAAGGTAATGTGTTGTATTATTAATATTTCATCAAAATTTCAATTTATCTTATAAAATCAAATAATTTTAAAATAAAACAAATTTAAAATCTTCCATATTCTTTTTTAATAAAATATCTATACAAAGCATTTATTCCAATCCTGACTTTTTCATTGATCAAAGAGAATATGAACTGTCCATTACCAATTCAATTTTAATTTACACTATGCATAGGTCATGACTAGGGGTTGCAATATCGGACCAAAAGTTCAATACCAGTATTCTGTATATTTTAGATCTTAATACCGGGATAATGGTTTTAATACCGGTCGTAGAAATTTTAGAAAAAGAAAGAAAGCACATGTATTTTTTGTTTTATTTACCAGTTTTATTAGAGAATGTAAATATCTCAAAAAAATTTAATAAATTATAACAGTATATAAAGAATCACAAAAAAGTAATGGAACATCTTATTTATTTAAATCACAAAAAAGTGTAAATATCTCTAATCAGTCTGTGGTACTATTACAAATTTTTGAAATGTGATCTTAAAAAACATAATGCATTAATGGTATTATTATTAAGCCTGGAACATATTTTGTGCAAAAATTACCAGCTGTCGAAATCGCTCTTTCAGCATCTACTCTAGTTGGTGGTACGGTTAGCAATACGCGATATATATTTTTTCCAAGTATTTACCTCTAAATCCCTCATCTTCAAATAAATTTCTCGTCGGATTGTTTTGGATATAGCTGATTTCTGTATTGCATTTTGGTTTGTTGAATTTTTTTAGTTATCGCCAATTCTAATTTTTGTTCAAGAGGCAATTCCTTTTCACTATCGTCATTAGTGTCATCATAATCTTCGATAGCTGTACTGAAATCTTCTAAATGAGAATAGGATTGAGAGTAAAAAATTTTAAGAAAGTTTGCTATAAACTTGATGAAATTTGAATTAGTTAGTCTCTTTTCTTCTTTTTCGTTCTCATTTTTAAAATCATTATAATTATGTAAATAACGTTCGACATGATCTATTTCGGTATGTCTTTCCTCTGTGCGATTTTTCAATGTAATATATAATTCTTCAAATAGTGATGTGTGCTATTCTTTCAGTGACTGCAACATGAAAGTTATTGTTGCATTAGCTGTTAATAAATTAGAATCTCTCCTACATAATGCCTCAACAGCCACTTTTATTGGAAGTAGAGCTTATACAGTTCTGGATATTAAGTCGAATTCACTATCGGAAAATTTAATTTGCAAGTTTATGTTGATCATTGCTTTATGGATTGGATTTTTCAGTTTCAGAAAAAGCTCCATCATTAGGAGTAAACTATTCCAATGTGTTTTAGAATCTAGTATTAACATATATTCTGTTTTATTTCAGTTAGCATATATTTTTGTAAAATGGCAATTTTTGTAGGGGAACGTTTAAATATCTTAACAATTTTTCGAAAGTTTAAATATCTTAACAAACCACTTCTCTACGGTTGATTTTCCTGGTGCAAAGTCTGGTGCTATAACTCGCATACTAATAGTGCAACAGCTGTCAAATGTATACACACGTCTTTTGAAGGTTAGGGCTAACTAAAAATCATATGGATTTAATACTAGTAGAGCAATCTATGTGTCAGACTACGAACTTTTCAGCTACCTGTTATATAATAAATCTGAAAAATATTTTGAACTCGAAAGTAGGATATGCAAATACAACGTGAATAACAAACTCACTGATTTAAAACTTATCAAAATATTACACAGTTTCTTTACAACTACAACCTTGTTTTCACAGATAAGAATTTCTAGTTTTCAGATAAGAATTCTTTCACATATAAGAATTCTAAATTTCTAATAAATACCGAAAAAACGGTATTTAAACTTGTGAATACCGGTATTACAAAATTGTACAAATGACTCAAAATGCCGGTATTCGGTATCCCGGTATTGCAATCCCTAGTCATGACCAAGATGCAATTAATAAATCAATTTGAAAATTTTGAACACTTTCGAATAGTTAAGAGTGATGTACTGAAAAGTGATTTCATGATGTTATGATTAACTTTGCAAGCTCTATCTATTGCTGTGTTTTCATTTTTTTTTTTTTTAATTTTAATTTTTTTAAATACATTTTCTAGAAAAAATACAACATGATTAATAGATATTTTTATCAGAAGCATATAAATATGCATGGATTATGTGAAAAAGGATACTTTTCTTTGAAACATAACTTTTTTATTGTTGTCAAATGTTAATTTTTTTAAATGCATATTTTTTTATTTGGAAAATTGTGTTTGCAGGAAATGAACAAGTTAAATAAATTTGTTTTTGAGATTGCAGGAAAATATTTAACATAACAATTTTGACTTTATAATCCATGTTCATTATGCAGATTCATATTTAATTATGAAATAATACAATTGTGAAAAATTTAATTATGAAACATTTTCAATAGAAAAAGTATTACAAAAACCATGTTGATATCCATAGTAAAAATAAGAGAATCAATGTACAGAAACAGAATAGTAGCTATCTAGACAACTTTATAAATGCTAAGTTTGTTTTAACAGAGAATTTTATGTGCATTGACTGGGAAACAGACATTGAAAATAGAAATGAATTGAATGAATATTATATAGAAATTAAAAGTGTTCACTTTAATCTTTTTTCTCCAATGATACATGCTCATCAACTTTTTTTATGTCACTTAATTTTTTTTTCCTGCATTTTTGTAACTTCTGTTTATGAATTATGCAATCCTCACAAATAAATTATACCAAATAATTCTAAATTAATTTCTTGTCCCTACAAAATACTAGATATCTATTCCAAATAAATCTTTCTGTTCATGTAGAATGTGATTTAATATTTTATTCAGATTGCTACAATCATGAACAATTTTCATAAGCATTTGTGTATGGAAGAAAAAGTTAAATGTTTAACCTGGATTTTCATATAAAACTTTTTTTAAAATGTATAAATGAAAGTATTGTATGTATCTAGTAGGAAGTATATTCATTTATATAGTCTTGCTATATTACTTATAATGAGAGTAAAGACATGAAAATGAAAAGAAAAAAAAGAAAGAAAAACACCCATGGAGGATAGTTAGTGCAATGCTAGCTTGCTACTTTAATGCAGACTTGGACTGTATAAGTATTTAAATTTTTTTTAAAACTACTCAGAAGTGGGTTTTATTAATTCAGCCAGTTAACATTTTAGTCTCGACCTACACAACATATAAATTTCATTCAAATCAGTAGGAGACAGTTCATAATCTCTTCTCAAAAGAACATATATATATTTTTTTTAATGTATGCTATGATATATAAATACTTTTTAGAAATCTAATGTTTCAAAAAGAAACTAAACTCAGTAGTTGAGGCAAATACTTTTGAAATAAAAATACAAATGAATAAATTTTTTTTAAAGATTTGTGCAATAAAGCATTTGATTTAAACCGTTTCCAATAAGTTCACAGTTAGTTCAAAAATACTGCATAGAATACAAATTAATTATTACTGTACCCTTAATATTTTTGCATAAAAAAATTGCTTAGTATAAAAATAAACATACCATTTTTATTCCAAGTGAAAGTGTCTCTTAATTTATGTCCATCAATTTCCATGTCTAAACGAACAGGAACAAGAACCTCTGACTGTGTTGCATTTTCATGAATTACAGAAGGCTCTAAATCATCATACCTGAAAATACATATTATTTTAGAAAAAAAAAATCCAAATATGCATATGATTTATTTAAATAGAAATATAAAAAATTTGTTTTTTTTTAAAGTTAATAATATTTCATAACTTACAGTGAAACCAATTTTATTCTTTGGACATAAACAAATAGTAGAAAAAGAAATTACAAACTAAAAATGTTATTTTTTCCTTTTAATGTTGCATATTTTATCTAACTTAAAATTTTCAATACACTTTCTCATCAATCTTTATTGAGAATAATACTCACTACTCCTTGAAATTTCATCTTTACTTCTTGATAATATTCATGAGAATGATTCACAAATAATTTTCTTGGTATTTTATAACAATTATTAAATTAATAATTTTTATTAACAAATATAATTTTTTATTCACTGATTCACATTAAATTTTTTATTTATAAATATATATTACATCATTTCAAATTTAAAAAAGGTCTTTTTAATGTCAAACAATTCAAGCAATTTCATATCATTTTTGTGGAATTTTGGGGTTTAGGGTAAATTTTTTGATAATCTAAAATATGAGAAAAAATTTAGAAGATTTTTTTAACTTCTACAAGAAAGCACAGATTCTGGTAAATTTTGGAAAATTATAATCATGATTATTCATTACATTAGAATATCACATTGAATATTTCAAATTTATAGCTATTTATTTATACAGGTTTAACAGTAACAATCAATTCTTTTTAACAAGTTTTCAACAAAGAAAGAAAATGTTTGCATTTATGTTTTAAAGAGATAATTATTTTAATAATTAAATTTATATACGTAAAGAAGAATAACAACAAAAGACATGTGTACTTAACACAAAAGACATATTGGTTCTTTACAGAAACAATGTAGGTTTATATAAAAAAATCCTAAGACAAAGGAATATATTTATATGCATATATATAATTAGTCTGAACTATAAGTCCACCTCTAACCTAACAGTATGTTATGTAAAATATGAACATTTTTCATAGTTTACATAATTGCAAAACTATTAATAGAACTTACAGTAAAGGAAAAGTCCGAACTTTCTTATGGCTTATTCTATTTCTATTCACTGGAGTAGAGCAAGGCACTGCATCCAAATGGTGTGAGCTGTTTGGCATAGTCGGCATCCATGAACTTCGCTTAGATTTCAATTCCCTATAAAAGAAGATTAAATTATATTCAGTGTTTTTAATAAGGGCAGTTGTGGGTATGAATTAAAGCTTTAGAACCCCATGTCAGATTTTTTGAAGTCATACAAAAAAAAAAAATTCCTAGCCCGCAAAATTTCATTATAAAACTTGTTGAGGAATTTAACATTTAATATAAATTAAAAGTTATAAATAACTGAACAAACAAGTTATAAAGACTTATATAAACTAATTTATTGAATTGGTGCATAAGTAATTGCAGTTTTTCTTATTTCCAGGTTTGAGACAAATTTTGGAATAAAGAATTATTTATGTTCATGTAATATACCATTTTGAAAAGTGAATTTTGCTCAACTGATTTATGCTATTTGTTTTTTGTTGTCAGTGCTTTCTTTGTATATTTTAGGCATGAAAGGTACGATAGAAAGAAAGCAAATTCAAGCAACTTTATTGTATGAATTCAAAATGGTATATAAAGCAACAGAAACTGCTCAAAACATCAACCACCTATTTGGCCAAGGGACAGTCAGTGAATGTACAGCTCAAGATTGGTTCCAAAAATTTCCCAATGGAAACCAGAGTTCGAAAAATGCAGAGGGTCACAGATATACTTCCACAATTAACAATAACCAACTGAAGGCCATTATTGAAGGAGACACATGGTAAAAAACTCAAGAGGAATAACTAAATGAATAACTAGATGTTGACAATTCATCAGTTGTTCAGCAATTGCAACAAATGGGAAAATCAAAAAAAAGCTTGACAAATAGATGCTTCATGAGCTGTATGAAAAAAACCCAAAGCTTCACCAATTCTAAGTGTGCTCTGTGCTTCTTCTTTGCAACAAAAATAATCCATTACTTGATAGCATTGTTGTTTGTTTGTTTGTGACTAATCCTCAATGTCCTGCAGTGCGGGACGGACATCCCATCAGTGATCTACTCAGGGATGGAGGGAAAAGGGCAGCTTCTGTTGTGATGGAGCACCCATAGGTAGAAGTCTGACTTTTGTTCCGTGACACTCTTACAGTCATATGAGACTGGGACCAACGGCTTAAAGTGGATTCCGAACCACTACAAACATCTAAGGCATAGCCGGGACTCGAATCCGAAACCTGTGGTACCGAGCGCCAGAGCGCTAGCCCCTCGACCATTCAGGCCCTGATCGCATTGTGACATGCAATGAAAAATAGATTCTGTATAACAACCGATGACATTCCACGCGATGGTTGGACACGGATAAAGTACCAAAACACTACCTCAAATGAAAGCTGCATCAAAAGAAAGTAATTACTGTTTGGTGGTAGGCAAGTGGAATAATTCACTGCAATTTCCTGAATCCTGGAGAAACCAACACATCAGAGAAGTATTGCCAGGAAATTGATAAAATATACCAAAAACTACATCATTTATGCCAGTATTGGTCAATTGAAAAGGATCAATTCTTCTGCATGACAAGGCCATATCACATGTTGCAGAGGAATTGATCGAAGTGGGGTACGAAACTGTACCTCATCAGATCTAAATATTTTTTTTAATTTCATTTTATTCTGAATTGTCTAAAAAAAAATTCTTTTAAAAATCTTATTGTATATTAACAATGAAAATATTTTCCTTAGAAAAAAATGAAATTTCACTGTTTAAAATAATAGTGTACTTTAAAATTATAAAACAGGAAGAAAATATTTAATGCTATTTCTAATAAAAAATTACATACTTATGTATTAATTACATATTATTACTAATTACATACTAATTTAAATACATATTATTTAAATTATTATTTAAATATATAGAATACTAATTTAACTTTTGAAGAAAGAAGTTTCTTATATTTTGTAGAAAATTTAACAAACATACATATTTATTTATGTAATAATTGGTGCTAACTTTTATTTTAGAAAATACAGAAGATTTATTAAAAAGACACAGAAGAAATAAGTAAAAATGCAAAAGATTTTAAAGTAAATTCTTTTAAAAATGGAAAGGGAAAGCTAATTAATAAAATTCAAGAATTTTCTTGAACAATTTACCATTTTCATATGATAGCTTTAAAACTACTTTTAACTATTTATGTGCTAACTGCACATAACACACAATCTAATTATTAAATATATTATTACAGATTAGATTTACAATTATTAATTGCATTAGCTTCACACATAAATAAAATGAAATACATTTTTTTCTTGTATAAATACTTTTAGATTAGAGAATAACCCAATATTTATTTACTTATTTTCTTCTATGGAAGAATAATTTAAAACCATATCTACACAAAATTATATTACTTTTCTTTGCTCTTAACTGGATTAAAGAGACAATAGTTTTTTTTATTCCTTGCCTTATAAACTTGCACATCTTGAAACACATAGTATAATTAAAATATATTGATAATAAAGAATATTCTTTTTTTACAATAAAATTTAATATTCTTGATTAAAAGAAAATTTATCATTTTTTTTTCTCATTTCAAGGACAATTTATGCTGATCAGATTATGGCAAATCTTTCAGCTAGAATGGTATTCAAATAATGCATCTTAGATAAGCAGAAAAAAAAAAAGCTAAAATGCAGAAGAGATGGCAGCTATACAAAGTGTACTGACTTCAACAAACAGCAATCACCCACACCTTTTAAATATAAACAATGTCTAACATTCATATCCTATAATGTTGTGATTTATAGCTAATACATAATATGAAAAGAATAACACACAAGATTCACCTCGATACAGGAGGTTCTGTACTAATGGAAACAGCACGATATTTTTCATCTTTTCCGTCGAAGATTTCATCAACTTCAGTAGCTCTTAACAAAGTAATATTTGTTGCAAGACTGTGAGGTCCTAATCCTAAAATACAGAACAATAAAATATTAATAAAACATTATGAAAAATTATCTTTAAAAAGTTTCAACTAAAACTACCCCATAGAAATATTTTTAATGATCTGAAACATCTGAATTACCTTCTGTTATTTTAATGTAAGAAAATTAAAGTTAGAAGAAACTAAGATCAGTTCAACAGAAAGTTAGTTGCTAAGAGAAAAACCCGATAAAAAATTTTCAAACATCTCTTGGCTCTCCTGCATATAAAAATACACACCTTCCAAATAGGCTTATTTCTAATGCGTTTTTTTTTTTTTTTTTTTTTTTTTTTTTTTTTTTTTTTAAATATAGATACCATATGCTTAATAACTTTCTTAGTGCATTTTTTTAACTTTCTAACATTTGACCATGAAAATCTTTTACAAGTTCATGTTCAACAAGTTCAGGTTCAAAAATGGCACATTGAAAACTGGAATAAAATATATAAAACAAATTATATGGTGCTGAAATGTGTAAAAAAAAAAAGTGCTTTATTGTGCAATAAGTGAGAACGCAAAGAACAGACAGTTACAAAGAAATATTTTATTAAAAACAGACAAAGAGAACAGGTAAAGTTAATACAGATGACAATTACAGTACATATAAAAAAAGCAAAAGCAGTGCAGTTTTTAAAAGAAAATCAACATTCACTTAAGGAGTGCATTTAAAATGAAAACTATTTTTTTAAAAAGATAATAAACACAAATATTTTATCATTCATTTCAACACTTTTACTAAAAATTAATAATTCACACAAAATATAGCATGTGATCAGATCTACACTCTTGCAATGTTTAATATGATTCATTAATTCAGCAACTATTATGGCCTGCTATTAAGTTGCAAATAGAAAGCGCATGGTGATCAATAGCCATTTCTTGCAGTGCTAATGGTTACTAACTTTCAGAGGAAACCATCTGCACATGAAGTGTAATATCAGATGCGACTGACATATCAGCACTTCAGCCTGTGGTATGCCTTCAAGGAGAAAAATATATTAATAATCTAATGTTTGGATAAATCTCCTTTAAATGTAAAAACTCCTCAATATAAACATACAATTTATTTTTTCTAACAAATAAATATATCTTTAATACTACATTAAAATATATATTTAAAAATATGCACATTGGAAAACATTTCTACAATTATGTAGAGATAAAAACCAATGATTTAGAGATCTTTATTCAATAATTGTCTAATATTCAGATTTTCATGCAGAGTTTTCAGAAATTTTATGTAACTTTCAAGAAAGGCCAGTTTTTATTTAAAACATTTCAGTTAATTTTCAGTTTGTTAAAATAAAATTTGCCCACTCTTGTCATTAAAATAATTGTTTTTGTGATCAAATGATATTAAACAATATTACCTACTTTTTCCAAATTCTTATATTAGGAAATTTCTTACTTGTTATTTTTTTTAAAGGCTGCAAAATTATCTTAATCAGAGAATTATTTTTTCATTCTATGTCAAATTAATTCTTATGTTATAGATCTGATTATTGAATTAAAATAGGAAAAATAATCCTTGATTATCAAGGGAAAATTTAAAAAGATAGATAATCATTAATTAATTTGGTTGATACAAACTGAAAATATAATTTTTAAAATGGCTTTCTTTAAAGAAGTTGTAAAAAAATATGTACACAGAATAGTTAAATTACAAAGATAATTAATTTGAAGAATCTATAAGACATAATTTTGTACTGAAAAATATTAATACTGCCTATATAAAGGGAAAGTCACATTATTCAATTACTAAGTGACAGAGAAGAAAAGCATAAGAAGTTACCCAAATTATCGCAACAGAACAAAATATAAATTATATTCAACTTACTGACATGTTTGTGTGTGATTTAAACATTTTTAAAAGTAAGATGTTATGTCATATTGAATACTATTACCTTTTACATCTGCCGGTGTGTTAGAGTCATCAGGTTTAAGTGTTCCAGCTTTCTTAAGTAGTCTGTTTTTGGCATCAATTCCCATTGTTCTTGTAGAAAGACCTACAATTAAAGATTTAGAACATCGTTGGAATCACTAATGAGGCTTTCTCCCTTTATGGAAAAAAAATTTTTTGATACTGTCATTTTTACTTTATCATTATAGTTATGACATGGAAATAGTGTTATCTTTTAAAAATGCTTTGGGATAGGATAAAAAAATTTCCAATTTCAAAAAATGTGTAGTTGTTTCTGTTGCTTATTAGTTAGTGATAATGTCCAATATATGTATGCAAAGTTTCTCTGTCACTTCCTCAAAAACAAAAGAAAAAAACCTGAATAAAAGAAGGAAGCAATAATTCTATATTTTCTATGTAAGAAGCTTAGCATTTATTTTAAAGCAAATAGTTATTTTTTATAATCTATAATTCTCGACAGATAAAAGGATTTCCAAAATTTTACACTAAAGAAAAAGAACTTAGCATCTAATTGTTTTTTCTACCAGAAAAAGTAAATCATTAATACAATATTATTTTTTTTTTCAAAAAAAATTAAGATTATAGTAAAATCTTAAATTAAATTAAAATTTAAAATAAAACCTTAAATCAATTTAAAATTAATTTTTAAAATTAAATCTTAAAATTAAGATTTAATTATTTTTAAGATTAGAAACTAAGAACTTAAGAAACTTTCTATTAAATGCTGTCATAATATGATAATGAAACAAGTATAACTATCAATAAACTACGCACAAAAAACATCTATTCACAAAAGATGTCAGATATGAAAGCAATTTTATATATATAAATATAGCATTAAAAAGTAATAAACCATTTTACTAACAAAAGCAAGTTCTCTAGATTAATATAAGATAAATTATTAATATAAAATTATAATTAAAAAAGCAGCTGGAAAATATGATATTTTTTACAAACTTATTTAAACTCCTAACTGCTTGAGATAGAACATTCATACTGAGAAATATTCTAAAGAGCAGAAGCTGTGCAGCAGATAAAATGAAAACTTGTTTTAAACAATCATGCATTAAAAGCAAATTTTAACATTTTTAACTTACCTTATTAATTTCTTGACTCCATAAATGAAGATAGCTAATTATAATTCTTATAAAATTTTTATTAGAACTGAGCAATAAATTGAACTTTTAATTAATAGATCTCGCATATAAAATTAAAATTTAACAGTGTTAATAACAACGGAATTTTCAGAAGAAACATAATGGTGATACATCATTATTAGCTATTATTAATGGTGATATATTAGTCATTAGTTATTTAGGCTGTTGTACAATTTATTACTTAATTAACCATTGATTTGTGATTTATTTTACATGGTCAAAAAAACTCTAAAACAGGTTTCAAATATTATATAATAAAGTTTCTCACATAGCACATTATTTTACAACATAAAATTAACAAAAGTATTTTTAATCGGTTTTGAACTTATGATTTTGTAAATTGCAAAATTAAAAATTATTAAAAAATAAAATAGTAATTAATCATAATATGAGAAATACTAAATGGATTTAACAAAAAAACTTTAAAAAATTCCAAATGCCAACAAATTTTACGCATAAAAATCATCACAATATTTTTAGACATAACAGTAACAATTACACAATATTTACAACATGAACAATAAGTAAACATGTTAAACCCTGTTTATTAGTTACATTGGATGATGATGGAAATTATAAGTTTGTTAAACACAACTGTAAATGTAATTTAATGTATTTATTATAAATACATAATAATCAGTTAAGTAAAACACAGATTTTCGTAAAACATCACTTATTTTCCTATTTGCTAACATTACTAAACAGTATTGCTTCAAATTCCCATTATTTTATTTTAAATAGGCTTTCTACCATAATGAATTCTATTAAATTAGAAGGATATATGCTGTGCTTCATAAGCCCAATTGTTACAAAATCATTACATCAAAGATCATTTCTTCTATTAAAATGGTTCAATCTAGGAAGCTGCCTTCGAGGTCATCAATCTTCATACCCCAGTAATTTCAGAAATTTTTCTCTCCCCCACCCCTCCAAATTCATTTTGGATTAACTAGGTTCAACTTATACATGAATATCATTTTATATCACTGAATCAGAAAGAAAGGTTGAAAAATGCATTGCTATTTGAGTTGTAAACATGAAATAAAGAGGGTATTACTTCAAAGAATAAGGAATCTTAGGAAGATAAAGAAAAAAATAACAGTAGACAATTCAGTGACCATTTATTAAATCCTAAAGAAGCATTAGATTTAATCAAAGAATCTTATATGAATCTTGCAGTCACTACCTAGGGAAAGATGAAACAACAAAATGAAATAAAATTGAATCAAGGCAAAATGCAAAAACGTTTCTCATAATATTGAAAAAAAAATTTGCTTTCTTCACAGATTCAGTGAAGATTCTTGATGAAATAATTATATCAATTATAGTATAATGTACAACATTTACAACAAAGCTATTTTGAAAATTTTTAACAAGAAAAAGAAGCTAATTGAATAAATATTTCAGTAGTATGAGCCTTCATTGCAATATTTTATTTAGCAGGAATTCATAAATCTTTCCATGTAAATGTTCACGAACTTTGGGCTGCTGACAGCACAGAGTTTTCTACTTCTGATAAGAAGTTAATTATTTGATGATATAAAAGATCATCTTGGTAAAAAAATTGGGTAAATTTCCTTTGATTACATAATGTGTTTGAAAATTTTGTTATAAATTGCAAAAAAGAATACATATTGGAGAATATGTTACATTAGATGAAAAATTAGAAGCATATAGAGGATGTTGATAATTTTATCAATATATCTCAAATTATCATCATCATTGTTGCTACAGCCCTTCAATTGCCCTGACCTCTTAAGACTTTTTAGCATTCTACATGACTAGTTGCCTTTTATTTCCAGTTAGTGATTCTCATTCTCTTTAAGTTCACTTTGGCTTGAATCTCCCCAACTAACTATTAGTCTTCCTCTGAAGCTAGATCTGCTGGGATTTTCCTTAAGGAACATTCTTATTGTTCTGTTTGGCTCCATTCTCTTTGATGACCTAGACATTTGGACTCTCCTACTCATCTCCATGACAATATTTGATTCCTTGTAACAAACATAGATCTCTTCATTTAATATAATTCTCCACCATTTTCCAATACTGCTCCAAAAACCTTTCTCAAAACTTTTCTCTCCCATACTCTCAACAACTCCTCATCACACTTTCTCAAAGTCCACATCTGAGAGCCATACAAAACAGCCAAAAGGTTATGTAAAATGACAACAAATTAGAACAACTTATTTTCAATTTGGGGCACATTAATGCTATTTACAAATGGCACACATTACAATTTAGTTAAGATTAGCTAAGGACTTCGAAAGAAGATTTTTATCATAAGAATTATAAAAAAAATTGAAACTATGAAAATAATTTACATGTGGAAAGAAATGTGAAGTGTATTCATCATTATTTGGTTTCCAAAAGAATGATATTAGTTTCTTATGTGCCAAACAAAAATAAATGAGTTTTATTTCCATGGATAATGATGGAGCCATTGATGTTTCTAGCTCTAATAAACCTTAACACTCGGTACTGTAACATTTTTTCTCACGGGAAGAGTTTTGGCATTTCATTCGCAGGAGAGAGGAATGTATGTTATTTGACAAGTATATAATAACAACCTATCACTCGAATTTGACAGCGACTGTGGGTAGTTATATTACATGCAATTAGTTTTGTACTAATGAGAATCTGTTACTCAAATCTAATAGCAGATATTCAGTATCATGTATAATGAAAAAAATGGCAAATGTCTGAGATAGCATAACAGGTCGAAATAATTATAGATTGAATACGAACTACCTATGAGTTGTTCCATCGTGATTTGTGATAGACCACGAGCTGAGAAATGTCAACTCCAAGGAGAAGTGAGGGAAGTTGCCCCTCTCTTGACAGATTGTCTTAAGAAGTTTTTGTGGAGAAGAGAGAGTTCTGCAATGAGCCAATCAAAAGTGTTGTTTTTCTTTTTTCTCTGAAGTGACTGAATAGGCTGAGATTCTGCCTGTTACCATAGTGAGCTCCTTGTAGTTTCATTTATCATATTGTGTGACCATTAAGGTCTCCCCAGACCACATATTTTTAGATTCGATGAAGACTGGAGAACTCTAAAAATCTCTGGCCCTGCAATAAACTATACTTGTGATTTAATCGTGCATTTGTGAAACAAATTTAAATCTTTAATTTTCACTTCTTGTAAATAATAAATTAAAATAATCCAGAGTTCTGTATTTGTATATATATATATACTGCTTATAAATAAAAATTAAAGTGTTCCCATGATCCTGAAAGTGGCCCTCTTCTTGAGGCCGTTATACTAGGTCTAGTATAGGCCAAGATGTTACAGTACTTTACATCAAAAACCTTAAGAGTATACAAATTCAATGCTAAAACCATAATACCATCAAAAGTTATGAAAAGTGACTCACCTATCAAAACAAATTATTCAACTTATGCAAGTAATTTTTGCAATAAATTTATAATAATATTTAAATGAACATTAAATCATGACTAGATTAATGTATCATACATAAATTTGTTTACAGGAGAATAAATATCAACTCTAGTTCATAACATAAAAAGTAAAAGGCATCTCATGAAAGATATGTATATAATTCATGAAAATCATTTATCCCAATTGGAAAAAAAATTGAGAAACTTCTTTACATAATATTTGTCATGCTTAAAAAAAAAAATCAAAGAGATAAAATAATTTTTATTTTCATAGAATTCACTCCAAATTTAATGAAATACATTCCAAAAATTAAATAACTTTTCTTATATTTTACATATTTACTAAATCATGAATATTGAAATGAAAATAAATACAAATTTTTTCACTTGTATAATAGAAAGACACTAAGATTTTCATGGGCCAAATGTACAAAAGCATATGATCAAAATCATTTTGGCAGTAAAAAAGAATAGCAAGATAAAACATTATACAAGCCTAAATAATGCCATAAAGTAATAGTTATATCATTGAAACAATACAGTACTCAGAGCAGAAATCGCTAAACTAGAATGGTCTCGACATTGATTGTAGTGTTGTTGCGTGTTTGTAATGAATTCTGTGTTAATTAAATAGCAATATTTGAAAGCTATTCTAAATATTTCGAGTGGTTTTGTATTTTTAGTTGCTAACTAATGTTGCTTTAGTATTATTTCATTATTAAAATTTGCAATAATAGTATTATAAAATCATTCTGTTGTTTAAAAGCCAGGCTTTAAAGTAATGTGTTGATTATAAGCTTGGAAGCTATGATAAAAGAAATCTTGTATAAAGTAAATTATACAGCGCTACAGAACTTTTTGACTATCTTTAAAAATGAGAAATATTTTATTACCAATGTAATAATTGTAGAAAGTTGTGCAAATCATGTTACAAGTTATTAATTTTAAATAAGGATCTTAAACATGAAACAGATAATTGTGAATTTCCTTAATTCCATAATTTATTCCAAAATAAATTAATATATTTGTTATATGTCTGTGGACTGTTACAACTGATTAATTTGCTATATCTTTCTGTTAAAAAAAAAAAAAAAAAAATTAGGGAAAACTTATTGAATTGGATTGAAGTGAAATTAATAAAATTAATCGAAATAAAATATACATAAGAACTTCTTTATTACAGTAGTCTTTGTTAAACGACAGTGGCAACACAAAATTATAATTTTAAAAAAAGATTACAAAGTGTTTCATACACATCATATAATAGATAATATTTTCAATCAGAATCATTTGTTCAAAATTAACATGAATTGAACCAACATGACTGGGTATGTATTCATAATAAAGATATTATTAACATGTATAAAAAGAAATTAAAAATACAGCAACTTTAAATAGAATTCTAACTCTTCATCAACAACATATTGAAATGTTTCTTGGCATGAAATTCATAGTAAGAAACAGAAAAACACTTTTCTAAAAAATTGCTAGATACAATTTAAATTATATATATCGAGTACTTACCCAATGAGGCAATCTTTCGTCTTTCATCTACTGTTACTAACCGACGCCATAAAGATGGATAACGTTTATAGAGCGATCCTCGAAACATTCGTAAATAGTTTCCAACCTAAAATTTAATTTCAAAAGTATTAAAGTATTATAGAAAACGGAATTTTAAATTCATATCAAAATTATTAAAGGCACTGTAATAATTAAGAAACGGCTCAATGTCATGCTTTTTTCTAATAGCTAAGTAAATTATATATAATATGCCCAATATCATGCTACTATACATTTTAAACAGATGATTATTTAATTAAAATATTTCATTGAAATATATACGGTATTTCTAAACCAAAAACAAACGAATAAATGTTCATAACAAACCTCAGATCCAATGTAATAGAATTCACCATTTTCTTCCAGCTGAAAAGCGATGGGTTTTTCTCCAAAAGTTCTCATGCTCATTATAAAATGGGTATTCTGGCAAAATTAATTAAAAACAATAGTATAAATGAAAAGGACAATCTTAAATAAAAAGAATTAACTTTCGCGTTACTTCAAATTAAAACATCAAAAGTTAAGTATGGTTGCACCTTCAAATAAAGGATCGGCGTCGGCAGGTTTATTTATTTTTATTTTTTTTTCTCTTCTTCACGCAGTGAATGTTAAGAAAGAATATGCTACAGTTAATACAATTTTTAATTAAATTATAAATCAATTCTTAATCAATAAAAATATAAAAGAATTGAGTAATTAAATTTTTTTTTATTTCTCATATCGATACATATTCAATTTTTTTTAATAACTTTAAGAATAAAGCCAAAATATTTTCCAATTATGGAAGGCTTGTATGTAAATATTTTTTTTACTTTAAAGTCAAACTGTTTCAAAAACAATGTTAAAAAATTTGTATTTATTAAATTTATGAATCAGATTAATCAAATATGATTTTCATTTAAATTTTTTTGAATCTATGATGCACTTAAGGCTCGTGCTCACCAAGGCGAGAGACGTGAAGATGCAAGAGGCAAGCGACCAAATTTTTTCGACCCCTTCACAGCGAAACGTCAGAAATAGCATTACGCATAGTGAAAAACCGCTTGAAGTTGAAAGTTGGGCTACTCCACGCGGCGAACTGCAAACCGGTTTCAGGCGACCGCGGTGACGTCAAATTTTGGTCGCTTGCATCTTGTCGCCTTGGTGAGCACGAGCCTTTAGTAATAAGTGAGTAATAGTGGAACATAAGTTCGATAACTCAGTTGGCAGAGCGGCGGAATGCAGAAGAAATGTGCAGTAATCCATAGGTCGCTGGTTCGACCCCGGCTTGACGAAAGTGATTTTTTTATCAATAAAATAAAAAAGAAAAGGAATAAATCATAATTTTTCTAATTGTACCGATAGCTTTTGCTTTTTCGATCTCTTGCTTTAATTGTTCTCAAGCAGGAGATGTTTTCCTTAAATTCTTTGTTTTTCTTTTATATTTTTACTCTTAAATTTAAGCAATACCATAGTGCAGATAATTTAACTAACTTTAAGATGTGGAGGTTTTCGTGGTTCTAAAACTAGATAGAAACTCCCTAATCGGTACGCCCATTGCCCATCACATGGGTTGCCACACAAGGACTTTTATCATTATTTGGCGAACAATACCTTTCATTTATATGATCATATTATGATACACAATTCTATTTTAGTATTTCACTATTGTTGATTGCATTTTTAGTTACATTAATTTTTAACTGATTTCGAATTAATTTATCAAAAAAATAAGAAGGAATAAAAATTTGAAGTTACAAGACAAGACGAAATTATAAAAATATTTAACATGACTTAAAAAAAGGAAGAAAAAAAAACTACGTATATTTCAAATAACGTATAATGCATGCTTAACAATATTCTATTTGTTTTTAACTGTTATTTATTTGTATAATTAAACTATATTCCTCATTGGATCAGATACGCATACTTCGTTAAAAATTTACAAATTAATTATTATTTAGCACATAGAAAAGTATTGTACTATAAAAAAAACTATTCAAAAATTGAACTTATTAAATTGTTTTTTTTTAATCAAGAAACATTTTAGAAAATTTTGTACAATGAGCATCAAATCAAGTTCGAATAGAGAAATGAAGCTATCTCAAGATATGAAGATCAAAAAATAAATACAAATTCAAGATTATCTAGAAACACTATTTACAGCAGAATTGCAAGAATGCATATTATGGAATCTGTATCAATTATTTACTAAGTAGTTTTATTATCTTTATTGGACTTCACTGTCCTTATTCGAAACATTTTATTCATTCTTCCATTATATATTATTGCATTTAACGAATTTATTCTAAATAATTAAAAGAAAACATAAATATTAAAAACATGTCTGTACTAAATTGTTTCAAAGCAATAAATTTCATTATTTGCACATCTATTGGTGGGCACTGTATTCTCTTCCAAAAAAATTTGATCCCACTATCATGGATTTTAAATAAAAAATTAATGTGTTCTTAGAATTTATAATGTTTATTTCGAAAATATAAATTATTTTAAAACTAATTGACAAGTCTAAAAATGATGAGAGTTTACCTTGATATTTATACGTTCATTTTGAAAGATAAAAAAAATTGTAATAATCTTCACATTTTACTTAATACCTTCATTTATTATTGTTTAATAAAATGAGCTTTTATTTAAAATTGCTTCTAAATATATATAATTTAATTAGGATTTTTTCTATATTCGTTTGAGAATTAAAAAAGGAATAACTAAAACAGGGAATTTTTCCAAATTTTTCATTTAAATTCCATTCAAATATCATAAACAAATAACTAAAAGCATGTTCTAATATCTGACAGAAAAATCTCAATGGGCCATTCGTTGGTATTTTTTATGAGGGATTTATTACTATTATTTTAAAAAAAAATCTATAAAAGGATTTTTGCTTAGAATTGTATATAAATAAAACTTAAGTTATAACATCTTGTTTAAACGAAATTTTTCAAATCACCCGAAGAAAATTTATAAAGTAGACTATTAGTTAATCAAATAAATTTCTAAAGAATTCCAAAAGACTTATAGAAATGAATTGTATGTTTCACAAACATTTTTAAGTGAATCTTTGAATCAGTTAATTATAGAAAAATTATAATAGTTTACTTAATTATTCTTTTCCTTCTGATTGATAAAATACAGGGTGTTTCATATTGAATGGGATAAAAAGAATAACAGAGTACAAATTCTTAGAGAATTTATTTATTTAGCTGAAACAAATTAATACTGAAACTGCAATTATACAAGTTTTATCTAGCAGTAACGAAAAATCTTCCTATTATGAAATCGCCATTGGAGGCATTATTAATCAAAATGGTGCCATTCATGCAGGAGAAAGCGGAATACTCCAAAACATCGTCGTTGATCATCGTTCAACCACATTTTCCCACGAAATTTGGTACAGAAGGACAGCATCGTCACAATATCAAACGAAATGCCATTCGAAACAGCCATTGCTTTATTGGCCACTGAGATCCCCAGATCAAATCTCCTGTGATTTTTTCTGTGGGGTTTTATTAAAGAAAAAAGTGTTCGTGCATCCACTTCTCCAGCAACTGGAACAACGGGTAGCTGAGGTGCTAGAATCCTTAACACAGGATATTCTACCATGAGTGTGGCAGGAATTGGAATATTGCATAGATGTATCCCATATCATCGCAGGGGCACCCATAGAACATCTATGGAAATTTGGAAAACTATGGTTTCCTTGTAAATTTAATTTATCAAAATTAAATAATTACAGCGCTCACCGGTATGGTTTTTTTTTTTTTTTTTTTTTTGCTTTATTAGATATGAAATGTTTTGTATATAAATATAAGTAATTTATTTTTAAGAAGGTAATGTATGTTTTTCTCCAAAATTTTGCTTAAGAGTTTCGAACTTATTGTACTTCTAAAATTATGACCCTTTTATTTGCTTGCATTTTGAACTGTACTATAAAGAAAAAAAGTGAGATTTTTCAAAAGGAGAAAGAATTGATTGTAAGTGATAAGAAAAATAATATTTTTAAAAAAGAAAAACCTTGATAACAAAGAAAAAACTTCTGAAATAATCAGGAATAGTTCTACTATAACCTAGCAAGAGAAAGCTTTCATTCACAAGCTGTCTTTAGCCAATTGCAAGCCCAGTGCATTTCAAAATATATGAGGCTACTATTGTTGAAATTTTACCGTGAGTGTGATTCGACATAGTTTCGTTTCCCCCAATTCTACAGGAATTTCAATAAAAGTAGCTAAAATAATCAAATAGTTATCATTCTTTACTTTTATCACAAAAAAATTTTCAAACAAACAAACGCATATTCAGATTTATATACTAAAAATAGGATGTAAACGAATAATGATGAATTCAAAAACTTGCTGACAAAACACAGCCCCCAGACATCTGTTGATGTTGCCCAAATCAAGGCTCTAATAAATGTGTTAGAAATTTTAATATATAAATATGCTTTATATATTATAGGCAACAAAATTGAAACTTATTAATTCTATTAAAGATTAGTTGTAAAATTAAAAGCAAATTGTCTGTATAAGAAGATTATTATCTTTATCAGCAATTTTCAATTTTTTTCCTTTTAATAGTTTTAAATTTTTCTGTGAGAAAAGCCAATTTTCATTTTTTTATTAAAGAAACAGCACATTTTTAACAATAATATTTTCTATTCTTTTGCAGAAGTCATTTAATTTCATATCTTTTTAAAGCCTATTTACCATTATATATTTTCCCTCATTCTAATATAAAACAAATAAACATAGCTGTTTTAAAACATTTTTCATTTTGTTCACTCTTTATGCTTATACTTACTTGTTTCATAAAGCAGATTTGTTGTAAATAAAATATTTTGCTTTTCAAATGAAAATGGATAACGAACTATCTGTGTTAATTAAGATACAATTTTAAGTGCACAATATCAAACAAAAATAATATTTTTTTGATTGTAATGGATTTAATGATAATACTTAGGATAGGATCTCGAAGAAAAAACAATAATGTTACTGACAAAATCAAGAAGCAAAGTCCTGCAAGATGCCTTAGGAAACTTCATGAAGTTAGTTTTATAGTTAAAGGCTCGTTCAGGCACCGAGGCGTGAGGCGTTGACCAATCACTAGACTCACAGTGTTCGCCTGAAACCGGTTGAAATCCACCGCTTCGAGTTCACCAACTTTCAACTCTCAAATGCTTGCTGCATCATGTGACTTGCATTTAGCCAATAGTAGATCTGTCATCTAGTAGAAGTAACTGGAACTTCACTAGGCGTAAAGAGATTTCTGAAGTTTCGGTGTGAAAGGGTCGAAAAAATTTTCTTCCCTACCGCGGGACGCGTCGCCGCCTCACGCCTCGGTGGGAACGAGCCTTAAGGCGTCATAGAAGACTGCTTCATTTCGCTGACCTCAGCAGTCAGAAAATGAGACTGATCTAAAATCCGGTTGCTCGTATCTAAGTTACTGAATGCGGATTACTTTAAAATAAATGATTCTCAGCGTACGTACCGATGTAGTAATTTATACAAATTATACAGATCATTAAGATTGTTTTAGTTTTCAGCATTAGTTCCCAACATTAAATCTCAACAATCTCCTGGATGTCAAAGAAAATTATAACCATTACCTTCAACTTTAAACGACTGTGCACATTTCTTTTCTTCTGTAGAAAGAAATTATGCTTTCCAATTCATGGATTGACGCTTGGTTTCTTGATTATACTTATCCACATTTCATCAGATGTAGTAATATTCTTTAAAAAATTGGGTACTCTCTCAATCTGTTTTAAAAGATCACAACAAATTTCAGTTCTCGGTTTTAACCAAACCATTGTTACCATTTTTGCACTCTCCTTCTTTATGTTCAAATCTTCTGCTTAAATGAATCGAATATTTTCTTTTGATATACAACATTGACAGTAACAATGCGAATTCCCAGCTTTCAGCCTTTGTATAGTATCTTGAAAGTTTGCAATATTATAATTGTTTATTGTTGTTTGTGATCAGCCATCATTCATGAAGACGCTCTTTCTATATATTCTTCTGATATATATATGCACACACACGCACACACACACACATACATACATATATATATATATATATATATATATTCATTTTTAAAAATTTTACGATGCATTCTAATTCTAGTTAAGTATTACTCAATTTTATTGAATGAATCTGTTTAATGATGAGATGACATCAGTTTTGCTTCTTGATTTCCAGGCAAAAAATTTACAAAAATTAGTTATTGGACAAATCACTATTATTCTTACGTTCCCGCAATTTCTCATAATAGTTTCTTCTTTCCTTTTCTATATATGAGGGCCTGAATGGCGAAGCGGCTAGCGCTCTGGCGCTCGGTACCACAGGTTTCGGTTTCGAGTCCCGGCGGTGCCATGGTTGTTTGTAGTGGTTCGGAATCCACTTTAAAAAGTAGGTCCCGGTCTAATAGGAGCGTTGCGGGGGCATTGTTACTCCGCGTCCGTGGCTTATCTTCAAGTTACGCGCGCCTCCTGGGTAATGCAAAGTGAGTACGTCTGTGCAGCACTTACCTTAAGGCATCCAAAGATCAAGCTGTCTGTGTTTGCTAGCTTCATTAGAAAGAAAAAAAAATTCTATATATGAACTCTCTCCGATTCTTCATTTCCCCATTTTTTATTATATTAACCAAAATACTTTTTAATAATTTGTTTTGAATTTTCATTCGCTGTGACGGATTACCAGACGTCTTATAACTTTCGCCCCCTCCGAATGTACTATTTTTTTTTCCTGCAGTCCCTCGGAGCTGGAACCCAACTCTTTAAAATCCTTAAAAATGTTTATAAAATAAAGTAAAAAGACTCATGACGTCAATTATCTACTAAATCCACTCGGCCTTCGACGGCTATAATTTGTAGCAGCTACACACCGAGCACGCACACGCACACACACATATATATTCATTTTTAAAAATTTCACGATGCATTCTAATTCTATTTAAGTATTATTCATTTTTATTAAATGAATCTGTTTAATTATGAATGCATTGTTAATGCATGCAAATTAAAGGTCCATAGTTGTCATGAAATTTTTTTAGTATTAAAAAATATTAAAATTAAAAAAGTGTTATTAAATATTATTTTAAATGATTAAAAAATTAATAGTTCATTTTAATTTAAAAATACCGAATTATACAAGCGTATCCATCCATTTCCAAATTTTCCATGGCCATGTTTGACGGTTGGATGTAAATTATTTTTTGAATTCATGTTTTCGATTTACTCTAAATCATTATACTCTTACTAGTTCCAAATTTATTAGATTTGCTCTCATCAAAAAATGTAAAAATTGTTCTAATGTTCAAAAACCAATTTTTCTATGTTTTTATCAAATGAAATTTGAAGTTTTTAATTCTTTTTTCCCTTGATATCTTGTCATGATACCTGACTGATTGAGTTACTCTTCAAATTGTTTTTGGAGTAAAAACATATTCAGTAATATTCTTCCAATTCTGCTGTTATTCGTGCAACTGATAAATTTGGATTTTCTTTATTTTTTTCAAATGATAATTTGCTTCCTTTCACGAGATATTTTGTTGGCCTTTCAGACATTAGTTTACTGCTTATTCTTTGATGATTTTTATAGCTTTTTATTGTAGAAAAACAGTTAAATTTCCTAAAATAATAATTTTTTAAATAGTTTATATTTTTATTGAAAAGTAAAATGAAACAAACAATTTTTATGAGTGGTTAAATCGTATGTTAAAATTTGTTTTATCTTAAATAATTTTTTGAATTTTTCCAATATGTGAGAAATTTTAGATTTAAAAAATCATACTGTATTATTTTGAATAAATTAATGTTCATTTTTCTATCCTTTAAAATGTTGAATTCTATCTGCATCTTTTCTTGGAATTTTAACAAAAATTACACACATGTGAAGACTTTTCCAGACCACTGTATGTATACTAATCCAAATAAATAAATGCATTTCTTAGTAAAAAATAAAATAAAAAGCGGTTGAAAACATAAGTTTGAATGTTGAGATTAATTAATAGTAAATTCTTTTAAAATTATTTAAATTTTCTAATATGTTAGATCTTTATTATTTTATAACCAAAAATTCTTTCATATTTGACATAACTCTATGAATCTTATATAATAGGAAATTTCAGTACTCTTCAGAAGTTTTAATTTGTCTTAAGAAGGTAAAATGCATATTACAAAGATCCATACAAAATCCATCCAAATAATGGATCCATCCAAATAATTTATATATATATATTTATTTTTAAAAATTTCACGATGCATTCTAATTCTATTTAAGTATTATTCATTTTTATTGAATGAATATGTTTAATGATGAGACCAATAAAAAACAATAATCATGTAAAATTGGGTGGCCTTTAACGTCTTTCAATTTTGAATACTAAATTTCTACTACTTATTACTTTGATAATCTTATTTTATAAATAAATGTGAATTTTTTTGTTTTACTGCTACGAAAAATACTCCAATTATCACT
Organism: Caerostris darwini; assembly: GCA_021605075.1. Lineage (NCBI taxonomy): Eukaryota > Metazoa > Arthropoda > Arachnida > Araneae > Araneidae > Caerostris > Caerostris darwini. The sequence continues at coordinate 227,071 of BPLQ01011770.1, forward strand.
ATGCAAATTTAAATTTAACCGCTTGTATATTCGACGGAAAAACAATTTAAAAATGAATTATCTTTTATCATTAGAAAATTTTTTCGTTTGCAGATTTTGAATTTTAAAATTATTCAGAAATTAAACTTTATAAATAATGTAGGATGAAGTCAAAATTAAATGTCATTTGATTATGAATATAAACTTACTCACTTGATTATTTGTAAATAGAAAACATTCTTGTCTTCAACAAAAAACTGTAGTAATCTCTAGTGTGGGCCTGAATAGCCGAGTGGCTAGCGCTCGGTACCACAGGTTTCGGATTCGAGTTCCGTTGGAGCTATGGATGTTTGTAGTGGTTCGGAATCCACTTTAAACTGTAGGTTCCAGTCTAACATGACTGCAGAGCGTTGGGCTGACAACCCTACCAAGTAAAAAAAGAAGACATCTCATGTTTTGAAATCTGCCAGTAGGCAGATAGCCTTGGCCCTCCATGGGGCTGTTGCGCCAATCATGATGATGATGATGAATTTCTAGTGTTCCATTAAAAAAATTTTTAAAAATTTCTTAGTCTGAAAATCTTTGCCAAGCCATTCAAGAATTAACACCATATCAGAAGTAACGCGTTTACCATTTCGAGGATGAAATGAAAGTGTGAAGTAAAGTGAAGCAATTCAAATAGCATGTGACACTTAGTAAACAAATACAAATTATCCCACAGATCTCACGATATATCCTGTGGCGAGTGTAAATCTTATAAATTAAATCAAATCAAGTTTTACAAGAATAATTCCTTAATTTTTTTTTTAATGTAATTCAAATATTTAAGACTGCAATAATTTTTTTCGCAATTTTTTAAAAAAGTTTACGTCAAACGATGGTGAATTCATTTATCATTGCAGATTTAAACTCTCAAGTTCTATATTCATCTGTTTTTAATTTTCTAGATGATGCAAGCTCCAGGGAAGAATTGCTTAATTATTTTGTGGAGAAAGTTAAAAAAGAGTTCGATTTCAACACAACAGTATCAAATAATCGAGGAATGGAGCTTTCTGAAAATGTTTCATTTGATACTGAGTCAAAAGGCATTTTTAATGTTAAGATAAAAGATATTCAAAAACCAATAGTATGGCATTCTTATTGTGGTTGTTTGTATATTCTTGTATGTGATGATACAGAAAATAGAATTTTGGCTGCAAGTACTTTATTTTCAATAATAAGAACTCTTAAAGATTTGTTGCCGAAGATCATGAGTTCATCATCCGAATTGGTTTTTAAGGTTGATGTTGTTTCACTTATTGTAAATAGTTTTTTACCTAGCGGACAGTTGTTGTTTCTTAATAATCAAGCTATGCAATTACTCATCAAAGATATCCAAAAGGCTGTTCGCTAGTTAAAATCTGACTCTTTTAACATTATAGAAAAATTGTTAAAATACATGCTGGTTATTTTATTTCATGCCTCAAAAAAAGATATTTACTGAAAACATGTGAATATAAACTTCCCAATTTAAATTGCATTTTTTTCCTTCCTGTGTAATTTTTGAACAAAAAATGTTTTATATTTTGAAGTGAATTCTCAACTGTGAAACTAATTCTCTATCATATTACAATAATTAAAATACTTTTCTGAAAAAAAAAAGCTATTATGCATTAAATAAGAAGATCCTTTCTGAGAAAATTTGTTACTTTTGTAACCTGCAGTGTAAAAATAAGATTCCTTTATAAGTATATATATTTCTATTATAAGAATTTTTTTATTGAAAGATGTTTTAAATTAGAAACCATATTACTGTTTGATGCATTTTATTTGATCAGATTTAATTAATTACATAATAACAGAATTATATAAATTTGTTCTTGTTTTTTTGTTCTTATTTTTAATTGAATTATTATTTTTTCCCCAAATAATAACATTTCGGAAGAATTTTTCAAAGTTACTTCACTTATATGATTGTTTTTATAAATATAATGTGTAAATTAATTTTTACTTTCAATTTAACTTTGTGATATTATAATTTTATAATCTCAAGCTTCATGTTCCAATCTAAATGAATCTTTGAATTCAACAAATTGTAAACACAAACTATTTTATTAAAAAGCATTGTAAAAATGATTATATCATTTTCTATTTTATTGCCTTATCATTTCATTGAAAACATATCTCTATTAAAATGAAAACATATTTTTATCTTTTAATGGTATGAATCTGTTTTCTATCACATACAAAAATATACAATTTGTTGACTCTTAACATAATAAATTTATGTAGTAAAAAATCTTTTCAATAGTACTTCAGAAATTATTTTTTTTCTTTTTAATTAATAACTTGCTATAGACAAATTAAAAAGTTAATTTTTATAATACATTGAAATGTCTTGTTTCTGAAGTAAATAAATGACTGCTATATAATGAAACTTTCAAAAATATATTTGAAACTTGTTATAATTTAAATATTCAACTACAATTAGGTTAATATGAATAATTCTGAAATTTAACTAATATATGTATTTTAATTTTGATATTTAGTTAATTTATTAGTAATGCTTAAAGTAATTTCTAAACTTAAAAAAAAAAAAAAAAAAAAAATGCCAGAATTTATTTCATTACTATATATATTAATAAGAATTCCAAAGGAAAATAATTTTTATTGGCAGCATTTTGTAAGAAAAACAAACAGCAGTGATCAAAAGAATAAATTTTTTTTCACTATTTTAAATGCTCATATACAAAATAACAACATTGAAAAACTGTAGTACAATATTTAATGATTATTAAAATTACAAAAATATAACATAAAATTGAAAAAACTGAATAAGTTTATTTATTTTGATTGCTTGAGACAGAATGTAACCTGAGTGATCTAGTGCATTGTAGGTTTGGTTTCAAGAAAAATATACTTGGTTTGAAACTCAGTAAGCCATGTTGAATTGAAAGTAATCTGTTGGTCAGAATGTTTCTTCCATTGGGCTTGACATTGAGGAAGAAGATGTGAACTCTCCAGATGTTACAGAAGTGCTGATTGGGGTTCTACCCTTCAGATATACTAATTTAAAACTATAAAGTTACAATTTCTCACATCACCCAAAAGCAGCTGGTGAGAACATCTTGGCACTAGGCAGTAATGTGGCATGTGATATAGCAGAAAATTCACCAGAAAATCCATAATAAAATTATTATTATCTTAAAATGATTTTTTTTAACAAAATTATAAATTCATATTAATAAAAAGTATGTACAAAGAAATATGTAATAATAATAGATATAGAACAAATAATAATTTTTTTATTATTATTGATGAAGAAAACAGTTATTTTACATAAAAAATTCAAATAATCATTAAAAAACTCTCAAAGTCATGTTCAGATTTTATGAATTGCTAACACATTTACTCACAATTTTTTTAAAATATTTGTATATCCCATTTATAGTAAAAATATTCTTTATTAATTAAAAACCTTTATATATATATATTTTTAAATAATAAGCCAAATACTTATATCCTATACAAAATTTCTTTTATAATTAAAAAAATGTGATAATTATGTAAGATTACATGAAATTTTTGAAAAATACATTTTCACTTATGCGTTTAGATTTCCTAATTGAAAAAACAAAACTTGGCGATTGATTTGATTCCCTATTAATATCATAATTATTTTAATAAATTATCTATTAAAAATCGATTGAGCTCTGACATTGAATAATTTATACATGCATAAATTTTATAATGATACGATTACTGTTACTTATAATAGCTACTTCTTTTTCCATATATCGAAATAAAAAGTGGTATATATCTAATTAATAAGTATCAGTTTTAAGCTAAAACTTCTATGTTTTCTTTAATTTCAATATCCTCATATTTTCACAATGAAATATTAAAATAGTTTAATCGCACAATGAAACTAATATTTATTCATTTTGAAATTTACAAAATAAAATCATACAATATACTTTTATTTGTAAATATTTAAATAATGAAAAATGAAGTTCTTAAAAATCCAATACATACTTTTATATTAAATATATTTTCCCCCTGATCTTTCAGACATTTAAATAAGAAAAAAATTACTATATTAGAAAAGAAGAGGAAGATACTTAAGAAATTAATACATGTACAAAAATATCTCACTGGATAAGTAGATCCTCATTAAATTTATAATCACAAGCAGACAAAAAATATATTGATATAATGCAAAACGGGATATAAATATTTCCTATAATTTACAGTTTCACTAAAAAAAATATTTGAGGTAGAATAATCATGATGAGATGCAATAATTCTATATTCACACTTAAATTTTTATTTAACAGTAAGTTACGAATGATAGTAAATTCAATATGCTTATGTAATATAAGTTTCTATTTATCCTTCCCATGAAAATAGAATATTATTTTATAACTCTAGACTTTTTTTCTATGCTATTGACTTGTTTCAAATAAATGGAAAATTTATCAGTCTCCTTTCCTAAGTAAATATTAATAATTATAAATTAATGGACAAAAATGTATTTTATTCTGAACAAAAATTTTTTAAACACACTGAACAAATGCTTCAATATAACAATATTTCAAAGTATTAACAACTGTCCCTGTTAAAAAAATAATAAGATATTATTCAGGCAATCAAATAATTTTCAGATAACATTTATTATTTACATCTTGATATTAAATGTTTTTTTAAGCAGTAGTTTTATATTTTGATCAAAATGCATAAAGCATCTAAATAAATTGATATGAAATTCTATTGAGTATCATTTCATATTAAAAAATGTTTTTATCATCATAATATATTTTTTTGAATTTTATCAATGATATAATTTCCATTTAGATAATTATATTTGATTAGGATTCATAAATTATTATAATTTAAATTACAATTATTACTCAATAAGTATTTTCTGGTGGAAAAATTATATTATCACAAGTTGAAAAAAAAAATATTTATATACTTAAAAAACATAACTAATTAACAATATTCTTTAATATAAATAATTTACAATAACAGAGAATTAACTTTTATAAAATTTTATACTCTTTCCAATTAATATAAAATAATAAATTTTAACTGAAAATTCAAAAATTATCTTTCAGTTCACGTAAAGCAGCCATAACTGACACAGGATCAACTTTGTTTGTCCGAAGCTGAATAGCCTTTTTATCAAGCCTTAAAAATGGATTGTAGCTTAATTCTTCACCTAGTTTTGACGGAACTGAAGGTTCAGACTTTTTTAACTTCTCTTGTATTTCCTTAAACTTATTTAAAGCTTCCTCATTATCAGGTTCAATTGATAAAGCATATTTTAAATTATTCAAAGAATATTCATGACCACAATAGATCTTGGTACTTAAAGGCAATGCAGATAAGATATTCAGAGATTGCAGCATATCATTAGCTGAACCTTCAAAAAATCGGCCACATCCACCAATGAAAAGTGTATCACCAGTGAAACAAATTGGTTCAGGGATAGTTTCACAATCAATGAAGTAGCAAACATGACCACTAGTATGACATGGTGTATGTAGACATCTAATTACGATATCACCAATTTTTAAAATTTCATTATGAGAAATTTTGTTTGTTAACGCTTCAATTCTCTCATCACCACCATATATTGTAAGATTTTTTTTCATTTCACTGATTAATTTATTTCCTCCTGCATGATCATAATGGTGATGAGTTGTTATAACTGCCCTCAGTTCTAATTCCTCCATTGCTAATGTCTTCATAATTTTTTCAGGTTCCACAGGATCAACAGCAATACCAAATTTTAAGAATTTATCAGTTAACAAATACATATAGTTATCTGTTAACGCAGGAAGAATATGTATTTTGTATCTATCGCTGATAGAATCATATTTTGAAAATTGTGAGCTGTAAAGGCGTCTAGAAACAAAATAGTTACTTGTTTTCCACGAATATTTAAAAAAAGTTAAAAAATTAAAAACCATTTTAACTTGTATTGATACGATTTTCAAAAAATAAACTGCGTCTTTGTTTACTGTTCCGGAATAAGTAGTATGTCATTGTTTGTCCATGCGCAGAGTAAAACTCCTGTTATTAGGAGAAATAAACATGGACCAATCACTTTGTAGAATGTTTAACGATGTAACCAATCACGAGGGACCGCTCAAAGGATCTACGACTGTGTATAAAGTATTTGTAAAAGTTTCGGTTTGGGTTTCAATTTGAATTGACGATTTACAAAAATTACCTGTACGTTTAGGTTTTAAATTCTTGTGTAAGACAAAGTAGTTAGGTTTGTTTCTTAGTAAGTTGGTTAATATTTTGAGGAGAATTCTAAGTTTCATCCATTTTGAAGAAAATGTCTTTGTAATTTGATGCTTTATAAAGATAAGTAAGTAATATTTTGATAATATTCTGAGCACTAATTAATTGGGTGGAGTTCTTGGTTTCATTTGATAATTTTAAGAATATTTTTGTACATTATTAATTTTTTTGTAGCGCAGTGGTATTTTAAATGATGTGCGTTAAAAACAGGGTGATATTTTTTTGCTTATAATAATGCATTATATAGCCTGTTAATAATTCTAAAAATTAGTAGCTGGTAATATAATTTTATGTAATAGTAAAATTTGTTACTTCTTTTGAATAAAATTATAGCTTACACTTAGTGCAAACTGACAAGTGTTTAATTCTATATATTGAAAGTGAAACTGAACATTAAAACTAAAAAAGAAAAAAAAAATCATCCTCATTTTCGAATTAACGACTTCATTTACGAACATTCTTATTTAATGAAATGAGGAATCAAACTTAATGGGCTTATTAGTACTAGGAAAAGATGCTATTACTTTAAATATTGTTACACAATAAAATGATAGATGGTATGTGTGTGTCTGTGGTATGGAGTTATAAAAGATAATGTAGAATTACATTTATTTGCTATATGTTAACTGTATAGTTGCTTGAATGCTTTTACATTTGAATGCATGTATGTATTTGATAAATTCAATAATTATTAAAATTGAAAAGAAAACAGATTTGAAATTTTTATTATGTGTGAGTACAAATATATGTTGGTTTATATTATTTTTCTCTGTATATTAATAAATGCAGCATTGAGTAGCTCTTTTCATTGTAACATTGAGCAATTATTTAAACTAATGTAAAAATTATTATAGTATTATTTAAGAAATAAGTGTTGTATAATTTTTTTCCTTCATTGCATTCTTAACTTTTATTTTTTGTTAGTTGGTTTATACACTGATTTAAAAAAATATTTTCATATGTATACTAAAATAAATTAGTATCAAGCATAATTTTTTTTGCATATAATTTATTATATGTTTATATATATTGCTGATTTTGAGGTAATTGAAAACTGATGTTTTAGAATGAAAAAAAATTAGTAAAATTTTGTTTTAAGATTATAATTATCATTAAAAAGATGACATAGAATTTTTTCTTCTAACATAACATAGAACTTCTACTATGAATTAAAAATAAATTCATTTATCTTGCTTTTACTATTTCTGTTTGAGATTAAAAATAGTTAAATTTTTTTAAAGCTTAATGTAATATATTTTTAAACTAAATATATATATAAAGCATTTAAACTATTGTACATTTACATTTAATTGTAAATTAAAATTTGCAATTGGTACTTGCACATTATAAGAGCCTTAACTTTGTTGCATATAACAATAGCTGCTGTGGAAAAAAATCTCTTTAATTAAATATATTTATTGCACTAAGAATTTATTTATAAAAAATTATATATTCTTAAATTAATGATTAAGATTTTCCAATCATTATAATTATAGAATGGAAAGTATTTTATTTTACCTTGCTGAAAAATGAATTAAAAAATATGCAATTTAATGTAATTGTGAGTTGTTTTCTGACAATGAGAAAGGCAAAAATTTTCATTTCTGGGTAGAATTCAATGAGATCTTTCCTTTAGCTGAAAGTTAAACATCCTAAACATATTCATAAGACACTTTTTGTTGGAGGGAAAAAAACTGGGGATTCAAAACTTTTGATTGATGTCATATTATAATAAAGTTAAAAAAATTTTTATTGACGAATATCGTTGATCTTTTAAAAATAACAATAAATAAAAATATTAATACCATTTAACATATGTGAAAGTTTTCTATAGAGCGTATATATAGAAAGTTGCATAAGAGAAAGATTTTAAAGAAGGTGTCCGTTATTTTTCAATATCAGTAATTTTCTAAACTTGCATAAAATCAAAACAAAGTAAAATTTATTGTTAACATCATAAAAAGTTTTGTAGAAATTAAAAAAAAGATGACTTAATAAATTTTTTTCAAAGTCTGATAGAAATTCAGACTAAATTCATTTTATTTTATTTAAAAGTAAGATAATTTTACACTTTGTAATTATTATTGCTATCTGAAATGGCTCCAAATAACTTTCATCATTAAAAAGAATGTTTCTGCCGTTAAATCTTTTTTGTAAAGGTTATGGATGTTAACAAATTTCATCTTCATCTGTGTAGTAGTTCTTTCTTTTCTGATAATATAATCAGTAATTAATCTTTGTGATTATGATTGTTCCAAATTTTTTTTTTTTTATGTACACTTTATATAAATGTACAGTTCTTTCTTGCACTGTAATTTAAAGGTTTATTCAGAATTTGGGTCATTAACAAGAAATGAACTTTAAAGTTGAAAACCTTAAATTAATTTTGCAATGAAGAAGTGCTAGTTTTCTTTTACAATATTATCTTCTCGACCTGTGACAGCATCTAAAGTTAGTTCATTTATATAATTGTCAATAAAGATATTGGGCACTGTCAAGTAATGTAAATTATTCTGGGAAATTATTAAAATCACATCCATCAATATTATAAGTTGATAGTGTTGATGTGTGAATGTTTATATTGCTTGTACTAGATACTGGCTTAACTTTGTTTAAAGTTGTTGGTCTTATTTCAGTGGAAGTAGATGCAACATGAAATAGACAAGTAAAAATAAATTTTCTGCATGTTTCATTATTGTTCAGGACTCATTTTCTAATTTATTTAAGGTGAATTGAATAGTTTGCTTCATATATATATATATATATATATATATTAAAAAACTGCAATTATGCCATGATTTAATTGCTGAAGAAGGTCATTGTTATATTAAATGGGTGAAATAGAATATAAACCACACAACTTCAGAGTTTTACAGTGTAATATAACATAAAATATATTAAATAAAAATATATAGCATTGAGAATATTTGCAATTCATAAAAAATTTATGTGCTAGTAAATCATGACAATTCTTATAAAGTTTTTTTTCCTACTTGTTTATATGAACATCCAAATTTGTTAAGGTGCTATAACATGCAAGTATCATTCAATTTTTTTATCATTTTGATATTGAAAATTTTAATTTGTATTTTTATATAGGAAATTCTGTACTATTTGGTTTGAAGTTTAAAATCATAGCAGATAGCAGCATGTCACTGTGAGTATATCAGAATTTCTTGAAATAGAAATGTTTCTTTAATTTTTAATGCTTTACTTTGATTTGATGATGTTTTATAACTGTGAGAATGATTTATATGATGATTGTCTTTTTCTCCTTGCAAATGTGTATGATTTATATAATTGATTATATATAATTTATATTAATTTTACCAAAATATTTAAAAACTTACTATCAATAAAATATGGCACTTATTCATTATAAATGAACCCAATTGCTTTCACCGATGCTGTAAATTGCATAAGTATATCAATTTTCTCAGCATTGTCTGCGAAACAGATATTTGTATCAAATTTTTTGATTGATATTTCTTATTTTACACAAAAATATTGAAGAAACGTTATAGTATTGAATTGATATGGTTGAATGTTCAGTAAACATTTTATAAATTTGATATTTATCAGGGGAAAAAAATACTCTTCTATCTAAACATATGTCTAAAAGTGGCACAGTATGCATCTTTATTTCACTAAAATTGGGTGCTAGCAATACATTTAATAAGTGCTGAATTTTTGTACACATAATCAAGAATGAAATATTTATAAATAGATAATTTACATAGAAAGAAATAAAGATAATAAAATACTTACTATTTTGAAATTTATTTATAGTTGCTCTGAAGAGTTCACATTATTTCCTTTCTATTTAACTTCAATACATAACAATACTGACACAAATTTACGAAGCAATTGGATTCATTTATAACGAACTATATTAAAAAAATATCTTTGTTTCAAGATATTAATCTTTTCTGCTCTTTATTTAAACCGATCCTTTAGTTTTAAATTAATCTAACTGTAAACTAATTGTTAAGTTATTTTAAAACATTTAGATTTTTACTTTAAAAAACTTATGAATAAAACAAAATATAAAATTTGTAATGTTTTTTGAAATTTAAGAAAATCATGAATTTTTTTATGTATTGTAAACTATTAAATTTGTTAAAATTATGGAATACAAATTTTTTTTAGAATTATTCAAGTTCTCTTAAAGTTTCAGTATAAATTAATTATAAATAGTTCATTGTACTATGTAAAATAGAAACAATTTTGCAATGCATAAAAACTATTCTAAAACCAATACATGAGGATTTACCATTTATTTCAAAGTACATATTGTTATAATTTTAAATCTGTCTTGAGGGAAAAAAAAAGTTTGCAATTTTTTGACAATTCAAAAGATTTGCATTGTTTGTTTCTTTTATGGAATTTTCAAATTGATTGATAAATCTTTCTGTACAACTAATTTTATGCCCAAGATTTATATAATATTTTTAGTTTTTGTACTAAAATTTTTTAGTGATCTTAATTATGTTGTTGTCTCTTTATTCAATGTAAAATTTCTATTTATACTAATGCTTAGATATATCATATATAAATTAATAAGATTAACTGATTCTTTATATGATTCCTAGACGGTCAAATGTTATAAGTCCTGTTTCATCTTTTATGTTCACTGTGTTTAACTTAATACTCAGCAGAGTACTGTCTCATTAGAATTTTTTAATATTACTTGATAATGTTTTTAACTTAGAAAATTTACTTCATAGCTTTTTTCATATCAATATATTTATGTATTAATTTCACATTAAGTCTTTGTGTTGATAATGAGCACCTTATAAAATTGTAAGTAATAGCTATACATTAGTACAGTGTGCCACAACATTTTCTCTCTCCCACTAAATTGGGGGTGACCAACACGCCTTGAATATTTTTCTGGCCCGTAAGATTTATCACACTTTTACAAAATATATTTATTCTATAATGGCCAAAGTTGTGAAAACCAATGTATTAAAAAATATATTATTTATGCATCCATATATTATAAAATTAACTTTGATTTCAAAATAATATTCTTGTGAATATATGACAGATATTGCCTGTTTTATTTATGAATTTACAGTTATGAGTTCCCAGAATAATTAAATTATATTCTGCAAACTCGTGATGCTCGCACATCTTGGAAAATCTAATATAACAGTTGTTATGTTTCAATTTAAGTGACCATCCCTAGATATGCACAGTTGATTGTTGATAGCAGAGCAAACCAGTCTCTTAGTTAAAGTTTTTAGCTTTTTTGGTTCAACTTACTCCTGCAAATCGTTTTTTTCCAAAAATGAAATCTACCAAACACAAAACACGCTCAAACATAATGGACGCTAACCTGCAACACCAATTACGATATGCAAATATGCAAATTGAGGTCAATTTGCAAAAGCTGTAAAGGAAAGAGTGGAGAAACAAATATCACATTAGAAAAATAAATATTTATATACACTCAAGAGCCAAAACATTATGACCACCCCTACATTTTGCAATGAACTCGCCTGGATGACGTGGAAGGCACGTGATGAGGTGGAAGTGGTATTTAACTGGTATTAATGCATGCCAAGGCGGGTTGAAGCTGTGTTGCGCGCCAAAGGTGGGCCAACTCGTTATTGACAGGTGGTCATAATGTTTTGGCTCTTGAGTGTATATTTTTACTATTATATATTTCTTTACAATATAATTATTATTATATTATGTTTACATGTAATAATAATAGTAAACACAAAATTATATTTCAATCTTTTACTCCAAAAAATGTCTATAGTTGGTCTAAACCTAATATGGAGATATATAATTTCATATGCGGCCCATGGAGTTATGATGCATTTCCATAGTAGCCCACAAGATCATTTAAGTTGGCCATTCCTGCACTAGATAAAGCCTTTCATTTATGAATATCTTCTTCTCTCATATCCCTTAACCCACTTCTGTAACCAAAAACTTTTTTTTTAAATAGAAAGTGATGTTTTTAAGTTAACAAGCAATTTAATAAAACAACTCAAATTGATTACATATATAGATTCTTATTTTTGATTTCTTCTGTTAAAATACCAGTCTAAAAAAAAAAGCAGAATTATTATATTGAATAACAAAACTTATTATAAATTCACAATTCACAAGCATGACCTTCAAGAATTTTAATATTTTCCTTGAAGTTTCATTGAACTTTTATTTAAAATGAGGCTTAAGTGAAAGCGGGTTTTAATTTCAAGTTTTTCTGTAATTTATTCTTTAATATGTGTATAAAAATGAAAACACTCGTTCCATTATATTCTATATTGCTTTTGTAGTTGAATATTATGAATCGAAACAATATGTTTTAAAATCTGCTAAGAATATTTTAAAAAGTTTATTAAAATGATTAAAACGTTTTTGAGCTCTGCTGTTTTTAGATTTGTCGCTATCTTGTATGACTGTAGAGCGTAGGACATATGGCTGACAATACTACCCCATAAAAAGACATCTCATGTTTTGAAATCTGCCATTAGGCAGATGGCCCACCAGGGGGCTGTTGTGCCATTGAGGATTTTTTAGATTTAAAAAAACAAACAGTAAATTATTGAGAAATATGAAAAGAGCAACCAAAATAATAATAAAAAAAAAACCTAGAGATATTTTATTAACGATTTTGTATTACGTTTTCTTTTTCTAAAATATATGCTACTTACTCTATTTACAAGAAAACAATCTTAAAATAATAGTTGAGGTGATATATTTGCTACTCTTAATGAGTGTTATTCTATTGAATTCATATTTAAAATATTTTAAAATAACTATTGTTCATATTTATTAATTAAATTTATAACACTTCATTCTGATCTAAAAATTGTTCAGTAGGTAAACAAAGTATGCATGTAAATACTCATGTTTACGTTGATAAATTATAAATAAAATAAGGTAGTTAAGTAATATGTTTCATCTTTGTTAGAAAACTATATAAAATAATTATTAAAAGATTGTATAGTAAAAGTGGTATACAAAAATAATAGTGAAAAAACAAACTAATAAAAATTAATGCTTCAAAAAATATCAGAAGTAAATAATGAAATATCTTTGGAATTCAGTTTTATTTTTCATTTATATGTGTATTTATGTTAACAGAAAACAACACAAAATGTAAAACACTAAAGGGAAAAAAACCTATAGACATATTAAATGTAATATAATCTTAAATATGTACATAATTTTGGAAACAATTTTTCACATACTACTTAAAAATGAACCAATTGTGAAGTAGAAAATTTAACAAAGGGCCTGATTTATCAATGAATATGTATCTCAATACATTAAATTCACATTCTGTTTTAACAATAAAAGTGGCTTGGAACTACATATTAAATTTATTTATCTACTCTTAAATTGATAAAAGTGCGATTTTTTTTTTGGTAGCAGTTACGTTATAAATGATTGATTGGTTGATTGAATAATTGTTTCATTTTGCCTTTGCCTTTATGCCACATTTTTTTCCGTTTTTACAATAAATTTAAATAAAGAAAATATCAAATAAATTAAAATTTTTGTGATATTTTTATTTGTAATTTTGTCTTATTTAAATGTTTATTTCAAAGGCTTCAAATTAATTTACATATAAGCATTCTGACAACAAACAATATGGCCCATTTTTCAAATTTATTTGTGTTTAAAGTTTTACTATTTTGCTTTTGTTTTTGAATTTAATTTCCTGTGAAGAGCTTAATCGATAATTTGTTTAAATTATCTTATAAATAACTGGAAAGTATAATTTACGTTGAATGTTTATTAATCGACGTTTAAACTTTACTTTTCAAATTTTAAAGATTTTTATTAAACCTTAACAATAAATTAACTTTAAATTAGGTAGTTTTAATTGATTCAGACTTCAAAAAATCTGAATCTGTTTTTTCCTGAAAGAAAAGTCGTCACGAATAATAGGTTTTAGCAATTCAGGTGAGGCTGTTCATTGAGAAAAGAGAACGAAAGTAAACAATCATGTGAAAGCTGCAACTGCTATAATGCATTGATGCCTGTCTATAGCTAACAAGGAATAACAGTAATGATGATGCAAATATATTAACAAAAGATGTCGAGAATTTTCGCATGAATTCATTTAAAGAGTCTTCAAAATTTAAATTCAAACCTTCACCGGTTAGGTTTCCAGCCAACATAAAAAATGAAATCAGAAGTAGAAACTGGTCCCGGAGAGGTTGGCAATGTACAAGAGACCCAAGAATCCAGACAGACTACAATAATAAAATAAACGAAATCAGAATATTGATAAGAAACTTTGCCAAGTAACGATGAGGACACTCCATTGAGACACTTTCACCCGAGTCAAACATTATTTTTTGGCACACGTCTGTCTTGCGTAACCCCACACAAACATTCCCCCCTCCTTCGTTCAAATGGTTTTTCGGCTTACGCCACGAAGGAGAAAGCAGAACTCTTGGCTGATAGCCTGCAGTTGCATCTTCGTCGTGGTTTATTTCAAATTGCAAGATTCTTCAGATGCACAAACTCGGAGGTTAAGACTTTCCTCTCACAAAATTTCACTAAATCGCTAGACACAAGTTGTCCGAGAGAAGTCTGTAATTATATTAAACAAGGTAATACTAAGAAAGCTCCTGGATTGGACTCTATATGAAATCGCATGTTAAAATCTCTCCCCTATTCTTACATTTTAATTATTACTTAACTTATAAATTTTTTGATTGAAAATTGTTATTTTCCTTAGAACTGGAAAACAGCCGTAGTCATTCCCATACCTAAATCGGAATGCAACTTAGCCTATCCTCAAAATTATCGTCCTATCTCACTGCTTAGCAGCTTGAGTAAAATATTCGAATATTCGATTCTTAAAAGCCTGGATCGGCACAAATAATGATATACTATAATGCACAAACAATACTACAATATTCCGGAACAATTTGGATTCCGGAAGCATCTTAGTACAAATCACCATTTCTTACGTATTCATGAGCTGATTTGTGAAGGGTTTTAACAATCGAAAATCTACGGGAATATTATTTCTGGACGTAGCCGAACCCTTTGTTAAAATTTGGCATAATGGCTAAATATCCAAGCTCATGCGACTTTGAACTTTGAATTTTGTGAGTGACAATGGAAAACAATTAATGTTTTCTGGGGGAGGAGAGGGTGATTTACTGAAAACATCAAAGTGTGTCTTATTTGTATTACATATTTTTATTTAAGGGCATTTTGCATTTATTTAAAATTGTAACATAAGGCATGCTCTTTGATAAAATATATCCTCTTACAAAATGACAATTAATTCGATTAATCTTAAAATTTGCTATTAATCTTAATCTTTTCATCTTTCTATATTTTTTATAACGCATTTATTTGATTGAATAATAAATTAATGCATTACAATAAATGTCAACATCTGTTTGTTTGATGTTTTTCGAGCAAATATGAATTATCACTGAATTTTATAGTTTCTAAAACAACCAGTGATAATATTACAAAATACGCGTTATAAAGAATAATACCAAAAAAATTGTATACAAATGCGTATTGATGCAATTGATAAAAAAAGATTATTCTTTTTTTTCTTCTGAAGTTTGATTTATTTATCTATCTTTGATAACTTTTACTATTAATCTTAAAAGATTTATTTATATCAATGTTATTCTTTCAAGCCCGTCAAAATTATCGTGTTATCATCATATGCCATTGCCCTTGAAATTAAAAAATGACTTTTAGTTGTTTAATTTTCTAATCGAAATTTTGCCTTAAATTACAACTTTATTGTTGGCGTTTGTTTTAGTAAGAAATATTAAGTACGATTATATTTCGAAAATCATGAAAACCATATATCTCACTGCATAGCAATTCTGAATTATAGTGGACTTTTAGTATGATTGAAAAGAATAGGCCTGGGTATCGTTTCTCTATGGCAACTAAAATTCTTTTCAATATATTCGTTATAAATTCTGAGAAATTATCATTCTTAAAAGATAATATCTTAGAATTTATTGTAAAGAATATATTGTAGATCTATTCTTAGAACATATTGTAAAGAATTTTAATTGTTTATTCTTTACAATATATAAAATATGGCTACACATTTATAAGTGTCGTGCAACAAACATTTTGAAAATTGGAATACTTGAAAATCAAAATCCTTTTTTTAAATATTTTTAACATAAATGCATTAAATATTAAATTCATTTTTTAAAAATAAATGTCGATATTTAAAAATATTCGGAATCTTTTTGGAAAAAAAAAAATCAGAACTGGTGAAATCGGAATTTTTGATTTTTACGCTGTTAAAGTAAAAATCGTATAATGTATGAAATTGTGAAAAGAAAATAATAATTTTTAAAATCCCGAAAAGATCCTGTATACTGTAAAAGATCCTAAAAAATATCGTACCAAATTCAGATTCATCATAGAAGAATGGTTACAATTTTTTCAGAGGAATTCGATTTTTTGGTGCCACTTCAATTTGGATTGAATTCTTTCACGTCAAAACATAAAGGGCTTGTTACTACTTCCTCAAACTCAATGGAAGTACGTAGGCATTTATGTAATCTTGCATTGTTATCATGCACCTTTATCATGCACCATGCCTTTGTTATATTCTTATCTTCCGTTTTAGCATCGAGAGTTCGAACTTTATTCTTGTCTGTTAAATCACATTGTTTTCGTTTATTTTTTGCACGTTTTACTGCATTCTATTTTCTGTACGTGTGTTTGTCACTGAACTCTCCTCCTAAACGGTTGGGCCAATTTTGATGAAATTTTTTGTGTTTATTTGAGTGGGTCCCTGGATGGTTTAGATTCGCAACTGGACCGTGTAGGTGGCGCTGCAATCTGGTTTTTTCTTTCGCGTTACTCTGAAATAGCCAAGAGGAAAATACTTATCACTAATGATATATTTTGACTGGAAGACCACAGATTCAACATAAAATGCAGATGCATTTGTCAGACTGAATTCGTTAAAGTTATCAAAAAAATGCAAAGATTTTTCTCAAGGCCGTTTGTCTACTAACAGATTTTGAGACAGGAGATGTTTTCTTTTTACCGAGTAGGGTTGTCAGCCCAATGCCCAACAGCCATATTAGACCGGGACCTACGGTATCAGGTGGATTCCGAACCACTGCAAACATTCATGGCACCGCCGGGACTCGAATCTGAAACCTGTGCACAGAGCGCTAATCCCTCGGCCATCATGGCCCATTTTATTAATGTTACTAATATATAATGCTATTTATTTGTATATATATAATGTTATTTATTTGTATATATATAATGTTAATGCTATTTATTTTTATGTATGTATAAGATTTTAATGGATTTGGTATAAGGTTTTATTTGATTGTATTATAACAAATGTCTTATTTGTTATTTATATGTAGGAATTAAATTGATTTATAAATTGTCTTGAAATGGAAACATTTTTGGACTATTAAATGATAGACTAAAAATGTTTCCATTCAGAATACGAATTCCATTCAGAATATGAATTCTTTTCTAAAAAACATTTCTTTTTATGGATTTGTTTAAAGACATATTATTCCTAATAATAATTCCGAATTTTTTCTGGTATCTTTTCTCATGTATTTTTATGAAAACAATGATTTTTATCATATTTTATTTATTGTTTTTCATTATATTAAATAAGTTAAATTGCTGGAAATTAAAATTGCTTAACCAGGAAAGAAATCAAATAGCAGAATCATATTTATTACTA
Source organism: Caerostris darwini (assembly GCA_021605075.1). Classification (NCBI taxonomy): domain Eukaryota; kingdom Metazoa; phylum Arthropoda; class Arachnida; order Araneae; family Araneidae; genus Caerostris; species Caerostris darwini. The sequence continues at coordinate 245,045 of BPLQ01011770.1, forward strand.
CTACACCACATAACATCACTGTGCCTAGAGCTGAGTTGCCCCTTTACTATTTGGGAATGATGTAGGTGAGAGGTCTGAAAGGACTATGTGATGCTCTATGGTCATATGAGACCTGGACCTTCGGCTTAAAGTGGATTCCGAAGCACTACAAACGTCCATGGCACCGCCGGGATACGAATCCGACACCTGTGGTACAGAGTGCTAGCCACTTCGCTATCAGGCCCCTGAATCATATTTATTGAAGACATGCTAATGTTTACAAGTAATTTTGAGGCACAGAGCATGCAGAAATCGATACCCAAAAACAGCCGCCTTTGACAATTTGCAGCTCTAATACGATTTGCTTGACAGATACCGTTACAGCATTCTAATTAGCTTTATCTCTATACCAGAGGCTATTAATCGTATTGATTAGTGAATCCGCCTCTCGACAACCATGGTCAAACGTTCTCAATTGGTGACAAATCTGGAGGAGGTACTGGCCAGCAATCTTTACAACCTCTATTTTCGAGAAAATTAAAAACAGCACTGTCGGACATATTTTTATACATTGTCCTGCAAAAAGGGGGAAAAAAAATAAGATCCTGGGCTTATATAATTAGAGATGTAAATACGCATTCAATGATATCCCATATCTTCATTCTAACTGATGCGCTCTTACGACGATGACGAATGCAAAATAACATTGTTCATTCCTCTCGATGCCTCTATGGACTTGTGACCAATTGGCTAGCCCTCTGGCGTTTGGTACCACAAGCTCCAGGTTCGCATGCTGGCGGTGACATGAATGTTTGTTAGTGGTTCGGAATCCACTTTAAATTGTAGGTCCCGTTCTGTTTAATTCTTGTGTAAACAAGATGTCCTTAGAGCGACAAACCTCGATGCCTCCATCTATAGATGCAGTCATTATGATCCTGTAAAGAGAACCAGGATTTGTTCGAAAATACGACTAGAAGTTATTCCTGCTAATATGTTCGCCGTGGAACGCACCACTGTAGGCGAGCCTATCTATAGCTTTAAAGGAAATAGCAATGTTCATCGTGACGACTCTTCGTAGTGCGACATATATGTTTTCATCTTATTCGCGTTGGCATTTGACTTGTAAACGAGTAACGTATCGATTTAGCGATTTTGCATGTATGACGTGGTTGTACCATCGAACAGCCAATAGGTGCGTGGACAACTTGTCTATTCTCTCGCATGTTAAAGTGACAGGTATCTTTGAAATCCCGCGTCCTTTCTGAAATCATCTACACGCATGTATGCATGATTCTCGTGGGATCTCGAGCAGCAAAAAATCAGATGAAAAAAAAAATGGTGTCCGGACATGCCGTAATCAAACTACGACAGGTGCAGGTAAGGATTCCTTTACACAATACACAAGCAATTGATATGCAAATGTGATTTTTGTTTTGAGAAACCTGCTCTCTCTCTCCTTTTGTGTACTCTCGGCGGAGCTGCTGCTACTGATATTCGTTAACATGCTAATAATTTGTAAAACACAGCGTATTGTATGTTTGGTTTAAATTTTGCATCGTCTTTACGGTATAGCAATTTTAATGGTAGCAGTGTACGTAATGTTTTACTAATGAATGTGCTGTGTGATCACGAACTTAACAAGTTTGTTTTAAATAACTTTTAATTTATTTTCGCCTTTTTTATTTCCAGATATGCTGTTTGGAATCGTTTGGAAGAATCTGATGATGATATAAAATCCAACGATTCGAATTTTAAAAGTCGACAGAAAACTGTGAAAGGCAAACCAGAAGAGCCTTCTAAAACTAGACAAGTCAATCATCCTCCTAAAAAAAGCGATTCCAACGATTCGAATTTTAAAAGTCGACAGAAAACCGTGAAAGACGAACCAGAAGGGCCTTCTAAAACTAGACAAGCCAGTCACCCTCCTAAAAAAAGAGATTCTAACGCCAACCAAAATAAGAGAAGTAAAGATCTTAAGAAAGCAAATTCATCTCAGAATTTAAATCGCCCTTCTGAGCTTGAAAATTGGCAACAGTGTACTAGCAAACAAAACAGTGGTAATTTTCCTGATAGGCGTAATCAAAGAAATCTTCCTGGAAGAGCAAAATCTAATCAAAATTTAAATCATCTGGGTCTGTCTAATGACACACGACATGCTACAAATAAGCGTGACTGTGATAATTTCCCAAATGGAAATAAAAAGCCTGGCAGTAATGGCTATGTTCACACAAATCCAGAAACTCGCGGTCCAGCATCATCATCCCAACAAAGAAGTAAAAGAATGAGTTTTTTATTAATTAAAAAATTAACAGAAAAAGATAGAAATGAAATATTGTTAACTATTTCTAATAAAGAGAACGGTTTCATCCAATTGTTAAAGCAAGATTTCAAGCGAGATTTAATGGCTTATGCTCTCATTCTTTTAGGAAAAGCTGTTTCGTCAGATTTGAGTAACATTGTGGCTGGACTGATCAACTCTGTCAACAGTTGCAAAGATGAATTTATGATTAACGTTCAGAAGTTTCTAGCATCGTTTCAAATGTTTACATCGGAAGAATATCATTTGGATTCTTTAGTCAGTTTAACTGCGTTTTTGGTGAAATTTCAAAATGTATCACCGTCCAATGCTTGTGAAGTTTTACCTATAATGTTGCCTTTGTTAAAGCAAACGTGCGAAAAATATTTGTTAGATGAAAGAGCTTCCCAGGTTTCTGTAAAGATTGGAGAGATAGAAGAACAAAGTACGTTATTTATGGAGAGTCACAATGTTAAGGCTTTAAAGAAATTGTCTTTTAACGAAAGATTGCAGTTGGAAGAACCCCCAGAAAATTTTCGTTCTATTCCAGTATTACCCAGTGTAAGTGATATTCAACAATTCACCGCATTTTTACGTCCTAATATTACTCAGGGGAAATATAATAATACTGAACATTATTTGGATGTACAGTATCGATTACTGAGAGAAGATTATGTGAGACCTCTAAGAGAAGGTATTGCTGAATATTTAAAGCTAAAAAAGCAAAACAAATCGACCAAAAAATGCAGAGATGTTAGAGTCTATCATGATGTACAAATTCTTAAACAAGAATTTGTAAATGGAGGTTTAGTTCACATGGCTTATTTCAGTGATAAAGGCTTTGAAAGAATAAACTGGGAGTTCAGCAAGCGTTTTCTAACTGGCGCTCTCTTATGCCTTTCCTGTGATGATTTTAAAACACTTCATTTTGCTACAGTGGCTCGCAGAGAACCCAAAGAGCTTTCAAAAGGTTTGCTGATTTTGCGCTTTGAAGAGTTATCTGATTTTGTTTTGACGCTAAATCCTTTGATTCATTTTGTAGTGATTGAAACAACTGCCTATTTTGAAGCCTACAGATATAATTTGGATGCATTACTTCAACTTAATGAAGATACATTGCCCCTGAAAAATTACATAATCGAAACTCAAAAGAATGTGCAAAAACCGCAGTATTTAAGTCAGGCAACTACCTATGATATGCGACCATTACTTTTATCTCTCGATAGTTTAGTTGAATCAAATGGTGTTTTGCAATTACCTGCAAATATTAGAAAAAATGCTGAAAAGATACCTGTTCTTCAGGATGATTTATGGCCCACCCATTCAGAGTTAAATTTGGATCCTTCTCAATATACAGCTCTCAAAGCTGCTGTTACAAAAGAATTCGCGGTAATACAAGGTCCTCCTGGTACTGGTAAAACATACATTGGTCTCAGAATAACACAGTTACTCTTACACAATATAAGTCAATGGCAGTCTGAAACGAGACCATCTCCAATATTGGTGATTTGTTATACTAATCATGCTCTCGACCAGTTTTTAGAAGGGATTCTACTTTTTACCCAAAAAATAGTTAGGGTGGGTGGACGAGGAAAAAACGAATCCCTCGCCAACTACCAACTTAGCAATTTAAAGAGGGTAATTAAATCTAAGAGAGAAGTTCCGCATTATATTTTTTCAAACATTAGACACAAGCATTATGACCTACAACGGTTAAAAGAAGACATTGATCATGTAAAGAAGCGGGTCGATGTTACGGCCACGTCAATTTTGAGTGAAAGTGAATTAATACAACACATCGGTCGTGAGCATTATAGATCTTTGAAAGATATTGGACTACTGTATAAGTTGAAAGATGATGGGCGCTTTATTGAAGATTGGTTGGGCACTCGTGGAAGACCAGTTGATGAGTATGGAAACGTCTTGGATTTTACAGAGAGACAAAATATTCCAGTACGAACCGCTGTTCAAAAGAATGTTCCTGCAAGTGCTGAGAACTTAGATGCTGGAGGAGGCGAAGGAGATGATGGAGATAGCGAAGGTGAAGCCGATATCGAATACATTGAAGCTCAGCGAGATATCAATTCCGAGGAATTTGCTGATGTATCTTATGATATACCTAATTATACATATTATGAAGATGAAGTAGATATATTTACAAATGGATGGCAAGTGCAAGGTGGAAGAAAACAATTAAAAAAGTATATACGTCATAACTTAAGATACAGTGAAGCTATGCCAGAAAATGAAGCGAGACGAATTCGAGACGTTTGGACGCTTTCTATTGAAGATAGGTGGCGTCTGTATAAGTTTTGGATTCAGAGTTTTATAAAAATGGTGGAACAAGAAGTTTTTATATTGCAGGAAAGGTTACGAAATGAATATAGGGAACTCTGTGATATGCGAACTGAGGAAGATATATTTGTTTGCAAACAAGCTCTTGTAGTTGGCATGACAACTACTGGAGCAGCTAAATATAGACATATAGTGCAAAGTTTGAATCCTAGGATTCTTATTGTTGAGGAAGCAGCTGAAATTTTGGAAAGTCATATTGTTACTTCTCTAACACGAGATACACAACATGTGATATTGATAGGAGACCATCAGCAGTTAAGACCTAACCCTACTGTTCATTTACTGGCCACGAAATATGGTCTTAATGTTTCTTTATTTGAAAGGATGGTTCAAAATGGTTTGGATTGCTATAGGCTAGATATCCAGCATAGAATGAGACCTGAGATTGCATCGTTACTTGTTCCTCATATTTATTCGAATTTGCGAAATCACGAGAGTGTAGATAATTACGAAAATATAAAAGGTGTTAGCAAAAATGTGTTTTTTATTACTCATTCATATAATGAAGTGCAAGAAAAAGATTCAAAAAGTAAAGTTAATGAACACGAGGCTAAATTTTTAATACAACTTTGTAAATATTTTATTTTACAAGGCTATAAAGCTTCACAAATAACAGTTCTTACTACATATTCTGGACAGCTTTTTGAGCTTAAACGTCAGAGCAAGAAAAGCTTTTATCAAGGAGTAAAATTTACTGTCGTAGACAATTTTCAAGGTGAAGAGAATGACATTATTTTGATATCGTTCGTAAGAAGTAATGACGAGGGAGAAATCGGGTTTTTAAAAATATCAAATCGTGTTTGTGTGTCTCTGTCCAGAGCGAAAAAAGGCCTCTATTGTATCGGAAATTTTGAGTTATTAGCTGAGAAAAATGATTTGTGGAAAAATATTATTGAGACTTTGAAAAAGCAGAATGCAATTGGGTCTTCTTTACAGCTCACATGCCAGAACCATCCTGGCGTTATTAATTCTGTTCAAGATGCAAGTGATTTTGATTCTGTACCAGAGGGTGGATGTTCCCGTAAATGCGAGTTTCGACTCGGTTGTGGTCACGTGTGTTCATTATTGTGTCATCCATATGATCCTAAACATGAAGAAATTAAGTGCCCCAAACCGTGTTCCAAAAAATGCAGCTACGGTCATCCATGCACCAAGAAATGCTATAAAGAATGTGCACCTTGTCTTGTATTAGTCCCAAAGATGATGGAAGAATGTGGACATATTAGCCAAGTGCGTTGCGATGTTCAAGAATTGGAAACTAAATGTCTTAGCTTGTGTGATAGATTTTTGCCTTGCGGTCATATGTGCATCAACAGATGCAGTGAACCATGTGTTTTACAGTGCATGGAAAAAATTAGATTTAAATCTCCTGTATGTAACCATAAGGTGGTTATTGAATGTTCTTATTTTGATAATATCCAACATCTTATGAGAGAATGTAAGGAGCCATGTAGGACTGAATTATCTTGTGGACACATGTGCCGGGGAACTTGTGGTAGATGCCGTCAAGGGAGATTACATATTGCTTGCAAGCAGCCTTGCAAACGTATATTAGTGTGTGGCCATGAGTGTAAATCGCCCTGTTCTGAAAGTTGCCCACCATGCCAACAACCTTGCGAAAATCAATGTAGTCATAGTAAATGCCCTAAAACATGTGGAGAACCTTGTGAAAAATGTATGGAACCTTGCACGTGGTCTTGTGAGCACAAAAAATGCAATCGAGTTTGTGGCGAACCCTGCGATAGAACCGCTTGTGATGAGCCGTGTCAGTTATTGTTGAAATGTGAACATCCATGTATTGGAGTGTGTGGTGAACCCTGTCCGACTGAATGTAGGATATGCGATGAAGATAAGGTTAAAGACATCTTTTTTGGCTCCGAAGACGAAGATGATGCTAGATTCATTTGCTTGGAAGATTGCAAACATATTTTTGAATTGGAGGGTATCAAACAATGGATGATGCATTCTAACGCTGAAAGTAAAAGAGAAATCCAGATGAAATGTTGCCCTAAGTGTAAGACTGTGATTCGAAAAAATTTAAGATTTGGAAATATCGTTAAATCGTGCCTTGAAGACATTGAAAAAGTTAAGAAAATAACGTACGGAGATAAGACGCATAATACGCAGAAACAAAAGGATTTGTATAAAGCTGTAGAATTTTCGCCCAAATTGGCTGAACTCGGTCTGATTTTTGTAGTACTTCTAAAATTTCTCGATTCTAAAAAGAGTAGAAGTATTCAGGAGTTAATAACTATTGAAAATATTGTCAACGTATTAACTTCTTTAATAGATGCTACTAAAAGCATTGAAGAGAAACGTGCAGATGTATTGCGACTGCAGGAAGTCCTCGAAATACCTAGAGAGTTTATCAGGAGAGAGGCTGACGCTGGCTTATTAGATACTGATGTTAAAAATTCCGTTTCTAAGTTAAAAGCGTATATGACAGAAATTAAAAAGTGGTTGGTTCTCTTCGTCGAAAACGAATATTTCAGAGCTTCTCAACAGCAGTTAAAAGAAGTTTCGTGTGAAGTCCATCGTCTAAAATTAGCCAATAAACTTTTGTCAATAATTAGAGAAAAAGGGGTTAAACCCGATTTAAAAACACACTTGAACGAATTGCTGCAACTTATCATGACTTACGCTCCTTTTCAAGAGGCAGAACAAAAGAATTTCACTTTGCAACTTCAAAATTTTGCACAACAGCTTGGCACTGCTGTGTTAAATATTTCAGATTTGGAAAAGCAAGCTATTTTAAAAGCCATGGCTTTAACGAAAGGCCATTGGTACCAGTGTCCAAATGGACACGTGTATTGCATCACTGAATGTGGAGGGGCAACAGAAACAAGCAAATGTAACGAATGTGGGGCACAAATAGGTGGAAGTAGTCACAGGCTGTTGCCCACCAACCGGGTTGCGACTGAAATGGATGGGGCCACGTTGCCTGCATGGCCCGGTGGAGCAATGAACATGTTTTTTAATTTGAATTAAATATTTAAATCTTTGCAGATTTTGTGGAAGTATTTTATTAAAAGTTTTTTCCTTTTCTTATATCGTACGCAATTAATATAATATTAAGTTGTCTGCAATTGCTTTTATTTATTTTTTTTTTTTCAAATTAAATTGTATGAAAAAAATTGTCCATAAAAGAAAATATTTTATATTGAAGAATTTTATTTTTCTGATTTAAAAACTGTCATTGAATTATTTGCAATAGTTTGAAAACATAACTGAGAAAAAAAAGAAACCTGAAATTGTTTCTAGATTTTTTTTGTAATGCTACTGTTTTTAAATAAAGTTTCTTAATGGGAGAAGTATTTTCTTTTCTTTAATAAGTGTGTCATCTTGATTTAGTTAAATATTTTTATTGACCTGAAATTTTTTATTCATAAGTGTTATGAAATACGTTAGAAATTTTTTTTTATACTTTTTGTGAAATACATTAAATTCATCTGTCTATATTTACCATTTTTAAGAAAGAAATGATGAATATTATATAATAGATAATTATAAAAAAAAAAAATAATAAATAAATAGATTAATAATTTAAAGAAAATTTGAAATTTTTTTATATAATTGTTAATAACTCTCTAATAATAATAATACTCGTCTATTGATATAAATTGTTAATTTTAAAATTAACCTTTTTTGGGAGTTCATTATTTAAGTAATAAAAAATTGAGTTGTAAATTGAAATTGTTGAAAAGTTGTACTTATTTTTAGTTGTACGTATAGTTAAAAATTATATATTAAAAAATAGTATTTGAAAGGAGCAAGCAGATAAAAATATCTGATAGTACACTTAAGCAGTACGATAAAATACAGTGACAGCAATCATTACAATTCTTTCCATATGAACTTTTTGAGAACTATGGAAGTTCGACTAGTGATTCCGTTGAGTTGATTCATAAATATCACTATATAAAATATTTAAAGAAATCTAAACCCTCTATATAAAATACCATGAATTATGGTAAACAATTCATTCAATGTGTCTACTGTTGTGCAATACTTTCTTGATTGATCCCGATCAGTGAACAAATTTTCAAATGCCTTTTTTTCATCTATAGGTTTATTGTAAAGCCATTTTAGCTATTGCCCAAAAAGTAAGACCAATTATATTTTTTCAAAAACTCGATTTATTCTTCCAAATTTATTCATCGCCTTCAAAGTAATCCCTTCCGGATACAATGCACTTATGCCAAATTTTTTTCCAATCCTCAATCATCTGCAGGGATGGCCTTCAAAGCGCGCACCGATTCACGTGGAATCTGTTCAATCACCTCAACACGGTGTCCCCAGAGTAGTATCTTGAGTTTAGACAATAGCGAGAAGTCGCGCGGGGTGAATACGGTGGTTGTGGAACGATATGGGTTTCATTTTTAGCGAAAAAGTCACGAATCAATGCAGTGTGAGCTGGCGCATTCAGTGTTTTCGGTACCAATCGAAATTTGACGCGTTTAAGGCCTAAAATGAAATTGACCGATCCTTTTGAAATTCTAACATCATCAGCAAGGTCTCTAATTGTAAATCGACGGGCTCTTCGTCTTCAAAGCGCTCTCTACCTTCTTTGAACTGTTTATACCACTTCTAAACATTTCTTTCCGATATAGGAATGCTCATCGAATGCCTTCTGCAACATTCTATACTTTTCTGCAAGCAAAATTTAAACAAGTTCTTTGATCAATTAATTCAGACATTTCAAAAATCTCCGGAATCAGTTTTAGCGTCTCACAAAGCCAAGCGTAACTCAAACACTAATGAATATTTTGACGTGAAATTTCACACAGATGTTAAGTACAGTGCCAGCAACCTGAAAAAGAAAAAAAAAAAAAATTGGAATTCCATAAGTGCCTTGAATTTTAAATTGAAAATTGGTGGACACAGTAGTAGTCACTGTATAGAATATTTAAAAAAATTCTAAACCCTGTATATAAAATACCCTGAATTGTGGCAAATACTCCATGCATTGTGTCTATGTATGGTATTCTGTTTGATCTCGATCAATGAGCAAATTGACAAATGCCTTTTTTAATCTATGGCTTAATCTAAAGCCATTTTTTTTCACAAATAGTCGTTATGTAAAATAATAAAAAAATTTAAATTCTTTACACAAAATACCGTGGTAATTGCTCGATGCCGTGCGCCTAGTATGACGACAAGGTGGCTTTCTGGATAGCGAATTTGGTTTCGTAACTAAGGAAGATTGGTTGGAAACTCGACAAGCTATGTCAGAGTCTATACCTTGTATGATGATGATGATAAATCTAGAGGTTTGAAAGCCTTTTTGTAGGTCTGGAGGAGAATACGAAATCTTAAGACACCATGCCTTTGGATAATCTTTTGAAATTATTGTGGCGCTATGTGGGTTCACTGTTGCAGGTCCTCAGGGTGTCCTTTGGATAATGTTGAACCTACTACAAACCTGCAGTTCTAGTGAGGAATAATTTAATTTTAATGAATCCTGCATTTTAAAACTACATGTTCTTAGTGTAGTCATTCATATAAATCTTCGAATTAAATTTGTCATTTTATATTTAAGAATTTTTAAAACATTTTTCAAATGGTAAACAGCTATAAAATCCACTGGTTCACGCCATTTCACTCACAATAGAAATCAAATCACATTAACTTACATGCTGTTCTTTTATTAATCTTATGATCTACTATATATGTAGCATCTAAATTGCTTTTGATGTGTATATTTATATTATTCTGTAATTTTTCATATCTAATAATATACAGCCTGTTTATATCTGGCACATTCAATTATTTCGCGCATGTTTGCAGACGAAAATCGCCCAAACAGGACAAACTTTTTTTATTTATTTTAATGTTTACAAAATAGAAATTAATGTACAGCAATTAAGAATAATATTTATATAGGCAATTTCGTTAACTAAACTACACCTCTAATTTTTAAGTTCAATAAAAATTTATTTTGTCACCCCCTATTCATGGCTAAAAAAAAAAATCTTGACTTCTGAACATTAAGCAAGCAACTTGTTTCGTCGAATTCCAATCAAAGCAAATATTAAGTAAAATTACAATTAAATTTAACATGTCAAGTATCAAGCAACAACTACACACACACACACACAAAAAAAAGACTTAAAATAATAGAAGAAATTAGCACGTGAAGATTTAACAATTATTCTGACCGCCAGATAAGCGATTTTTAATTTATTTATCAGTGTTATTTTTATATTGACACGGATAAATAACTTTCAGTGTCGCAATTTATGTAATAAGTGTCATTAGATTAACGTAGATACGGAGACGCACTTCTCTCTGCTTCATTTATCCTAAAGGGGCGTATTCCAAGCTAAATTTTTGCTCCCATTACTATCAGATACAAGTTACAGATGCACAAGTTCATTGTACTACATTAATAAGTTAGCGAAACTGTGTTTACGTTTATAGTTTTATTGCAATTCAATCGTGTGTATATATATACACTGAAGTGACAAAAGTCATGGGATAGCAATATGCAAATTTTCAGATGGCAGTAGCATCGCGTAGAACAGGTATAAATGCGCAGTGCTTTCGCAGAGCTTTCATTTCTGTTCAAGTTATTCATGTGAAGAGGTTTTGACGTGATGATGACCGCACGACGGGAATTAACAGACTTTGAACGCGGAATGTTAGTTGGAGCTAGACGCATGGGTCATGCCATTTCGGAAATCGTTAGGGAATTCAACATTCCCAGATCCACTGTGTCAAGAGTGTGCCGAGAGTAGGAAATTTCAGGCATAACATCCCACCATGGACAGCGCAGTGGTCGACCGCCTGCACTTAACGACCGAGACCGGCGACGACTGCAAAGAATCGTAAATTCTAACAGACAAGCAACACTGCGTCAAATAACCGCAGAAATCAATGTGGGACGTACAAGGGACTTGTCTGTTAGAACTGTGCGGAGAAATTTGGCTTTCTTGGGTTATTCCAGCAGAAGACCGACTCGAGTGCCTTTACTGACAGAACGACATCGCTTGCAGCGACTCTCGTGGGCACGTGAGCATATCGGTTGGTCCCTAGATGAATGGAAAACCGTGGCCTGGTCCGATGAGTCACGATTTCAGTTGGTAAGAGCTGATGGTAGGGTTCGAGTGTGGCGCAGACCCCTCGAAGCCATGGACCCAAACTGTCAGCAAGGCACTGTTCAAGCTGGTGGTGGCTCCGTAATGGTGTGGGCTGTTTTTTCATGGCATGGACTTGGTCCTTTGGTGCGACTGGACCGAACATTGACTGGAAATGCTTATGTTCAGCTACTTGGAGATCACTTGCAGCCATTCATGGACTTCAACAACGATGGGATTTTTATGGATGACAATGCGCCATGTCACCGGGCCACAACTGTGCGCGATTGGTTTGAAGAACATTCTGGACAATTCCAACGAATGATCTGGCCACCTAGATCACCCGACATGAATCCCATCGAGCATTTATGGGACATCATCGAGAGGTCTGTTCGTGCCCAAAATCCTGCACCATCAACGCTTTCACAATTATGGACGTCTATCGAGACAGCAGGACTCAATATTCCTGCAGAAGACTTCCAACGACTTGTTGAGTCCATGCCACGTCGAGTTGCTGCACTTCGCCGGGCGAAAGGAGGGCCGACACGATATTAAGAGGTATCCCATGACTTTTGTCACTTCAGTGTATATATATATTGCATTCAATAACTTCTACAACTCAAAATCTATTTAAAAAAAAATTCATTAAGTATTTTTTTTTTTTTTTAAAACTTTACAACAACAACAAAATAAAAAAAATGCTGAAATCTGCTCGGCAAAGTTCAACTTTCATTCGCTATGAACATTCGAGAACGAATGAATAAACTCATGCATATGCCAATGTTTCATAATGCAGGAACAATTGATTGGAATACTATAAGAATGGCCAAATTCAATATGAACATTGCAATATTCCACATAAATATAGCAATGTTGAATAGATCAAGAACTTCATGAAGAATGAATTGTTCAAAAATCTTTAAAAGAATATTTAAAAGTTAGATAAATGTAATCGTGAATGAAGTATTCCAAATTCTACAAGCAACATTAACACATACAATACTTTACAACAATAGAAAATTCTAGTAGTAAATGAAGAAAGAAGTATTCCAAATACAATAAGGAGCACTATACAGCTCAATAGGCACCGGAAAATAATAAAAGTGATAAATATGAAACTTCAAAAAGGAGGAATTGATCAACGCACTACGAGTATTTATAGCGATTGAAAATAGAAATGTTTAAAATCACAACCTCAAACATGGAAAGTGATTCAAAACCATACTACAAAGCACTTCAATTAAAAGCCAAATTCTCCAGAAAAGTCCTTAAGATTAACGTTATCCATGAATCATTTCAAGAGTTAAGGGGCCCAAAGTACTATTTTCCGCCAAAATTTGCAATGGAGTTTTATTTGCTTGTCCTTCATTTTCGGATAACGTCACGGACCCCTAACCAGAACAACATGTTCACACGTAATAAAAAAACAATTGCATTCGCTTTCAATTTTTACTGCCTGCCGGCCACAAGGACTTTTTTTGATTATGATTTTTTTGATTTTTTGATTACTTTTATTTATTTTTTTGACCACAAGATTTATGCTCACGTTAGCTGTTTTATCTCAATTTATCCAATTACTCTTGAGAAGAAATCAGAAACAAGTAATATAAAAAAAAATTTCAAAGTCAATTCCTAATTTTTTTCTATATTGCAGAAGTCCTTTATAAATAATTTTCATTCATTTTTTAAGTTTATCTGGCGCCATCTATTGGTAGATGCATACAACTTAAATCTAAAAAAAAACTAAAATTAATTAAATTTAATTATTGAATTAATATTTGAAAAATCTGTATTAACATCCAGTGTCATCCACTACAAGTTGAAAAAAATGTATTTGAACTTGAGTGGATGAATAAAAAGTATTTTATTAACGATTGAAATGTGAACAAGATATATATATAGGGAGAGTGTGAGCTAATAGAAGGAATTGAAAAAAGAAATAGGAAAAGATAATACAAAAAAAAAAAAAAAAAAAAAGATCTCCAGATAAACAGTGGACTTTGACTGATTCCAAAAATATTAAAGGAGAAGCACCAAAATTTAGTGTCTTGCAGAACTTCTATCACTAAACAACTCAAAAAGGTTAATACACACAAAAAAATATGTAATTTTCTGTAGAAAATGAATTAGTGATATAGTTTTATAAGGTTCGTCGCTCATATCAAGGCCATATATAAAAATATAGCCCACATTGTGATAAATCAAGTTGCTTTATTATTCAGAAATACTTATTAAAACTGTACCATATTTTGCATATCATTGCTGGTTTGGCAACTTCGCGAAATAAGATGCAATTTACACATAAAATTCCTTAGTAAATGTGTTAAAAATTAAGTAGATCATATCGGGTTTTATACTATGTCTCGAATCCTTGCAAGGGGTTATTGAATGCATAAAGGTGCCATGTTGTTTATGTATTTTTTCATAGTGCTTTGCAGCTTCAATTAAGTTGCTAACTCTCATGCCAACGTGAAATTGCCTTCTCTACTTTCTTTTTCACCATGCTATCCATTTCATGAGATGTATAATTTCCTTAATGGATTGCGCCAAATACATGCTAATGATTTTACATTTTACATCACATGTGATTTGGGTTTCAAAACATTTTGTAATAAACATGCAAGTTTAAATGATAATGTCTAATTTTCATCCTTGTTCCAATTCTTTTACCTCTAGTATTTTAACAACAATTGTATCTGCCAATAAGGCCTTTTTTAGATTAAGAAATCTGTTTAAATCACAGTTCATAAGCAAAAAAATTAAATTCATGTTATATAAAACCCTTATTAGACCTATTTTGGTTCATGGCTCTGAAATTTGGACTTTGGCAAGATCTGATGAGGCCCATTTGGGTACATTTGAGCGGAAGATTTTAAGGGCTATTCTTGGAGGTGTTGGGAAAAATGATTGTTGGAGAAGACGGTACAAAGCAGAAATTTATAAATGCTATAAAGACTCAGATATTATAAAATTTATTAAGATCAATAGATTAAATTGGGCTGCTCATGTATTCAGAATGAATGATTTAAACCCTGTAAAAAGACTCGTTTTGGAAAAGCCACAGAGACAAAGGGGAAGAGAACGACCCAAGTTGCGATGGATAGACGCATATTTTGCTGTACTAAAGGTTAAGAATCGGAAGACCCTTGTCACCCAGAGAAATGCATGGAAATCTGTTCAAAGAAAAGCCTTAACCCACTCTGGGCTGTCGTGCTATTGCTGCTGATGATTTTAACATTTCGATAAATTGAGATAAAGCAGCATGAGCGACCATAAATCTCAAAATTATTATACGACAAGACAATACAATATTGAATGACAAGTAAGAAAATTTTCTTTGTCCTGCCATTATGTTATAGATTATTGAATTATATTTTATGTTATATTTCCTTAAAATAACTTGCAATAAAATTATTGAGGTTTATCTTTTGTAACATACTTATTTAAGATTATCTTTTATATATAATATAAAAAATATTATTAACTGGAAAACTTGATGTAAATTTTGTGCATAGTAATTGACTTGTTTTGTTCAATATATAAGAACACCAATTAATTATTGTCAGGCAAAATCAAATAAGTAATTTTTATTTATATCCTATTATTTTCAATTGTAAAGTTAAAAATAGACGATAGCAATTTTTTCACCAAAAGAATTCATTATTAATCTTTCAGGACATTAAACAAAAACAAGTTTATACTTGAAAGTAAAAAGTTTATAAAATTATTTGAAATTGCAATTTTAGCATATTTTTTTGGGAGGATTTTAGATCTTTAATCCTTTATATTTTTCATGTTATTTTTCCCCAAATACGTTGTAAAAATCAAAGGAATTTTATTTAATTGATAGGAATTTTAATTAATTTTATTTTTTTGAAAGGAAAATCCAAAAATATTTATTATTAGCTTAGGATAATCATATTTCAATTAATCTTATTTCATCGTATTTTATCTCTAACGAACCTGTTCGTCATTTTCTAATTAATTTTAAATATAATATATACTTGCTCAAAAATATTTGTTCTGAATTAGCATATTTTAAATTATATTTGTGAAGATGGACAACTTCAGTTTAGAAATATCTCTTGGTTCTGAAACTTGTTTAAATGATAATTCTTTAACCTCAAGAAATAGTTTTTGCTGTATTGTGTAAAATATATGGCAACTATAATTTTTTTTGTTTTGGACAAATTTGAAATCTTGCATTTATAAATTATATAATTAAATAAATAAGCTGTATAATTAAATAAATAAGCTGTATAATTAAATAAATAAGATGTATAATTAAATAAATAAATTGTATAATTATATAATATAAATCTTGCAATTATATAATATAAATCTCGCAATTATATAATATAAATCTTGCAATTATATAAATAAATCTTGCAATTATATAATATAAATCTTGCAAAGATATAATATAAATCTTGCAATCATATAATATAAATCTTGCAATTATATAATATAAATCTTGCAATCATACATTATAAATCTTGCAATGATACAATATTAAATCATGCAATTATATATATAAATCTTGCAATCATACATTATAAATCTCGCAAAGATACAATATTAAATCTCGCAAAGATACAATATTAAATCTCGCAAAGATACAATATTAAATCTCGCAAAGATACAATATTAAATCTCGTAAAGATACAATATTAAATCTCGCAAAGATACAATATTAAATCTCGCAAAGATACAATATTAAATCTCGCAAAGATACAATATTAAATCTCGCAAAGATACAATATTAAATCTCGCAAAGATACAATATTAAATCTCGCAATGACACAATATTAAATCTCGCAAAGTTACAATATTAAATCTCGCAATGATACAATATTAAATCTTTCAATTTATGTGTAGAAACAGAACGTTTTTTGAGGTTTAGTACCGTTTTGAAATAGGCATAATTGTTCTACCAGTTGATCTGAATGTTGTAATTAATTTGATGTGATTTGCGTTTCAGTAATGCTTTAGTTTGTAACAAACTTTACAAATATATTTTTTTTCCTTTTTCAGTCTCAGATTTCTTAAAAAAATTACATTACCAATATAATGTGCTTTCTATTTTAAGCAGTAAGTTTTTTAGATTTTCATATGTTTTCTTCTTTTTCAGTGTTTGAATGCAATGCAATTCTGTGAAATCATAAAAAAAAAAAGCTTTTATTTTTCATCGAAGATTTTTTTAACTCTATGTGTCTAAGAATAAAACTAAGGAAATCCTTAAAAAATATATCCGAGGTCAAGCAACTATTTTGTATTCCTTAATTGAATTAAGTAAATAAAAAAATATTCCAATAATAATTGATAAGTATAGTTTGACTACCAATTGCATGGAAAAGTAAACATCCGGTTTAAAGGCGGAAACAGATGAATCAATTATTTATTAGAGGTGCTAGTCACTCATTCAGGGCACAAAACAATTTTGGAGTTAAGTTCAATAGTTATGGTGATATTTTTTTTCATCAAATTTTTCTTTTGACGTTATATAATTTATAATTTTAATTATTAAAAATTAAAATTATTTTTACTTTAATTAAAATCCTTTTCCCCCCTATTACGCCGCTCTGTTTGAATTCACCCTATTTGGTCACTTTCTAATTTCCCATACAATTGATAATCCTATTTTTGATATAGTTTGGTTTGTCACACTACGGCCATTTTGTGCACACTTTAGGCTAATTAGACCTGGGCCTGGTGGTCGAGTGGTTGTCGCTCGTTACCACAGGTTTCGGGTTCGAGTCCTGGCGGTGCCATGAATGTTTGTAATGGCTCAGAATCCATTTTAAGCCGTAAGTTCGGTCTCTTATGACCACAGAGCGTTACAGAGCCTAATCATGTTTCTTATCTCCCAAACTGTAAACGGGCAACTCAGCTCTAGACACAATGATGTGATGTGGTGTGGTGTAGTGTAGTAGTAGGCTAATTAGACCGGGAACTACAGTTTAACGTGGATTCCGAACCACTAAAAAACATCCATGCCACCGCCAGTATTCGAACCAGAAGCCTGTTGTATCAAAGGCCAGAGCGCTACCCAATTGGCCATCAGGCCGCTTGTACTTGGTATAAGCGAACCAGAAGCCTGTTGTACCAAAGGCCAGAGCGCTACCCAATTGGCCATCAGGCCACTTGTACTTGGTATAAGCGAACCAGAAGCCTGTTGTACCAAAGGCCAGAGCGCTACCCAATTGGCCATCAGGCCACTTGTACTTGGTATAAGCGAACCAGAAGCCTGTTGTACCAAAGGCCAGAGCGCTACCCAATTGGCCATCAGGCCACTTGTACTTGGTATAAGCGAACCAGAAGCCTGTTGTACCAAAGGCCAGAGCGCTACCCAATTGGCCATCAGGCCACTTGTACTTGGTATAAGCGAACCAGAAGCCTGTTGTACCAAAGGCCAGAGCGCTACCCAATTGGCCATCAGGCCACTTGTACTTGGTATAAGCGAACCAGAAGCCTGTTGTACCAAAGGCCAGAGCGCTACCCAATTGGCCATCAGGCCGCTTGTACTTGGTATAAGCATCATATAACTAAAACGATTTAAATAGTATCTTAATAAATGTTTTAATTTGAAAAATTATTTATAGAAGGTCGTACGACTTTATGTTTAATTCAATAAAATGGGTAATTATTCGCAATAAAATATAAGGAAGCACAAATATCCTTTGATGTTTATTGCAATGCCATGGAAAAATGATGTGGTCGGAATGGAAATGCATATCAACAAATAAAAAACATTTATATAAAATAAAAAACATATTTATTAATAAAATATATTTCTACTCTGTTTAATAGTGAAATTTAATAATTTTTTTAAGTTTTCATTTCAAACTACTGTCATTATGTGTCAGACTGCATGAATGAATAGTTACTAATAATACTAAGTTTACATTAATAAGTAATGCTAGTTTTAATTAATAATACTATACATTAATAAATAATACTAGTTTTATGTTTAGCCGTGCCAACGGCCGTACCGTGCTGAATATACCGGTTCTCGTTAGATCACCGAAGTTAAGCATCATTGGGCGCGGTCAGTACTTGGGTGGGTGACCACCTGGGAACACCGCGTGCCGTTGGCAAATTTGGGACCTGAATGGCCGAGTGTCTAGCGCTCTGGCGCTCGGTGCCACAGGTTTCGGGTTCGAATCCCGGCGGTGCCATGGTTGTTTGTAGTGGTTCGGAATCCACTTTAAGCCGTAGGTCCCGGTCTCCCATGACTGTAAGACCGCCACGGAGCAAAAGTCAGGCTTCTACCTACGGGTGCTCCATCACAACAGAAGCTGCTTCCTTCCCCTTCAATCATGAGTCCATATGGGCTCGTGGGCTTGGCCAGCCAAGTGGGATAAGAAACAACAACAACAACATGTTTAGCCGTTGAAGATAATTAAATTATACATATTGTTTGCTTTAAATCTTTTTCATTTTTAATAAGTTATTTTAAGGCATTTGACAGTTATGTTTATATATATATATATATATATATATATATATATATATATAAATAAATAAATAAAGCCTTTTATGAAGGAATTAACTAAAATATTAAAATATATTTAATAATTCTTTTGCAATATTTTACATTGCTGATTTATAAAATATTTGAATAACTTATATGAATTTACAATTAAACTTTAAATATTAAAATTGTTTCATTCAAAAATTTAATTTTAGAAATTAATACAGTTACTTAAAATACACATTTTTACATTTCATTTGCATTATTTTTATTTACATTTGCTACAATTATTTCTTTCCTTTTTTTTCAGTAATGCAATTTCAAATCTTGGAAATAAGTACTGTATGATTCTACTAATAAAATGTGCAGAAAAAGGGATGAATTGCTCTTAGACTTTTGAGAACAATTAGAATGTTATATAATATGTGATTAATAATATTCAAATCATTAAAATGAATGGAAACTGGGACATTGCTTTCAATAATCTGGACGAAAAGGCCACGAATCCAAGCAGTGATTGTATAAACGACTTGACATCCTCAAGCGCAATTGAATCAAATTCCTCCAAACATGAAAATTGCAATGACCAGTCAAAGCGTGTTCATAAATGTCAAGAATCTGGCAAGCAACATAGTAATCGTTTTAATGAAAATAGGCATTATCCTAAACGCGATTCCAAAAATGAAGTTACAAAAGCAATGCCCCTTTATTTGGTGAGTAATTTGTTTAAAAAGAAAGATCCAACTGAAGTACTTCTCACTATTTTAAGCAAAGAAAGTGGTTTCTTACTCCATCTTGAGAAGAGAGGTGTTAGCCACGATGTTATGTCATATATCTTGCTTGCCATTGAAATAGCTCTTGATTCCAAGATGCATAGCAACGTAGCTGCCATGATTAGCCAAGTGACAAACTCTAACTTATTTTTTAGTAAGCTTACCATTTTTCTTGCAGCTTTTCAAAGATATCCTTCTGAGAAATTTCATTTAGATTCTTTGTTCAGCTTGTCGAAGTTTTTGTTTAAATTCCAAGCTGCCTTACCATCCAATGCTTCTGATCCTGTTCAAGCAATTCTTCCAACACTAGAAAAAACTTGCGACTTATTTCTGAGTAAAAATGCACAGTTATTTAAGAAAGTTTCTAACATTCTTCAAGAAATCAAAAAACAAAAGAATTTATTCTTCACTTCTCAGCAAAACGTTCCGGAAGAGCAGATTTCTCAAACTCAAAAAGACCAGGAGCCTCCTGATAACTATCGCTCCATACCTATACTACCGACAGCCAATGACATTCATACGTCGTGTACATTTTTACGCCCTAATTTGGTCAAAGGTCAATATAAAGATACGGAGCATTACCTTGATGTACAGTATCGGTTATTGCGAGAAGATTATGTGAAACCACTTAGAGATGGCATCGCATCCTATTTGAATCTGAAAAAGCAGGGTAAATCATTGAACTGTAAAGAGATTCGAGTTTATTCAAATGTCCACATCATCAGACAAGAATTTGTGAATGGAGGATTGGTCCATTTCGCTCATTTTAAAGAGAATAATTTTTCCAAAATAAAATGGGAACTCAGTAAACGCTTTCTCACTGGATCTCTTCTGTGTTTATCTTCAAACGATTTCGAGACAATGCTTTTTGCTACCGTTGCTCGTAGAGATCCAAAAGAACTCTGTAAAGGACTAGTTTTATTGCGGTTTGAAGACCTGACTGATGAAGTATTAACTTTGAGTCCCTTAAGAAATTTTGTTGTCATTGAAACAAATGCTTATTTTGAAGCTTACAGGCACAACCTTCATGCACTATGTGAGCTTGAAGAAACCAAGTTACCAATGAAACCTTATATCATTGAAACGCAAAATACTATACGATGTCCTCAGTATTTGCAGGAATCGACTGTATACGATATGCGACCCTTGTTGCTTCCTTTAGAAGAACACTATTTCGATCGCCATGTAGAAGAAGATGGTGAGATTTCTATTACGTACAATTTTTCTTACGTTATATCTCAAAAAGCCACAGCTGTGAGGATTCTTGAAGATGATCAGTGGCCGACTTATTCAGAATTAAGTTTGGATCCCACTCAATATGCTGCTATTAAAGCTGCAGTGACAAAAGAATTTGCCATTGTCCAAGGTCCGCCAGGAACTGGTAAGACATATGTTGGACTTCGAATCGCTCAACTTCTTTTGCATAATAAGAATAAATGGCAGACCCAAACAAATGCATCGCCAATGCTAGTAGTTTGTTATACAAACCATGCTTTAGATCAGTTTCTGGAAGGCTTGTCGTTTTTCACGCAAAAGATAGTAAGAATAGGAGGACGAGGAACGAATGAAAAGATATCACATTTTCAACTTAGCAATTTAAGAAGAAAAGTGGTAGAAAAGCGAGAAATTCCGAACTACATCTTCAAGTTCATGAGACAAAAAAGATTCGAGCTGCATAATTTGGCTAAAGATATTGCTGAAATCAAGCGAATTGTTGAACAGTGTTATTCAACGATATTGGGTGAGGATGTATTAAAAGATTATATGTCCTTTGAACATTATTATTCTATAAAAAATGTGGATGATGTTGGAAGTGAGTCCTCTAAAATGCAATACTGGCTTGGTATTTTAGGTAGAAAGGCAGATCAATGTCCAACTATTGTCGAAGAAAAGGATGAAATGCCAACTGATTTAGAAAGTAAGAATGGCACATCAGCGAAATGTTTTAAAGAAGAAGAAAATGAAGGAGCAGTTGACATTGAATTCATTGAAGCGCAACGAGATATCAATTCTGAAGAATTCGATATTATTAGATTTGATATGTTATCAAATGAAAATAAAGTACTGCACTTAGAAAGTGATAGCTGGAAATATCAAGGAGGTAAAAAGAAAATTAAGGACGTTGCTGATAACCTGAATGATTTCAAAGCCATGTCAGAAACAGAAGTAAAGAGCATTGATAATGTCTGGTTTTTACCACATTCGGATCGGTGGGGGTTGTACAAATATTGGCTTGAATGCTACATTGAGAAGAAGCAGAGAGCTGTCTTTGATATGCAAATAAGACTTCGAAAGGAGTATGAGGAATTTAATGAAGTTCAAACTGAAATTGATCTTTTTGTGTCCCTTCGTGCCCATGTAATTGGCATGACTACTACTGGTGCTGCCAAATACAGAAACATTTTGCAACGTCTAGATCCAAAAATTGTTATCGTTGAGGAAGCTGCAGAAATATTAGAAAGTCACGTTGTGACTTCTCTTGCATCCAATACGCAACATGTTATACTAATAGGAGACCATCAGCAACTTAAGCCTAGTCCTGCAGTTCATATGCTGGCTGTTAAATATGAACTCGATGTTTCATTGTTTGAAAGGATGGTGCAGAATGGTATGCAATGCTACAGACTTGGTATTCAGCATAGAATGAGGCCAGAAATATCTGCTTTACTGGTACCTCACATTTATGAAAATTTAAAGGATCACGAGTCGGTGAGGGAATATGAGAATATTAAAGGTATTAATAAAAATGTATTCTTTATTTCTCATAACTATAACGAGCTACAGGAATTTGATTCTAGAAGCAAAGTTAATCTACATGAAGCAACCTTTCTTATAAAATTTTGTTCATATATCCTTTTGCAAGGATACGATTCATCTCAAATTACTGTGTTAACCACCTATTCGGGTCAGTACTATGCTCTCAAGAAGCTAATTGGTGATGGAATCTTGAAAAAAGTGAAACTCACCGTCGTTGATAATTATCAAGGTGAAGAGAATGATATAATATTGATATCTTTTGTAAGAAGCAATGAAGAAGGGGAAATAGGGTTTCTGAAAGTTTCAAATCGTGTTTGTGTTGCTTTGTCACGAGCAAAAAAGGCGCTGTATTGCATTGGTAATTTTGAGTTGTTAATGGAGAATAGCTCTTTGTGGAAAGACATTGTTGGTGTTTTACAGAAAAATGAAGCCATTGGACCTTCACTTCAATTGTCATGCCAAAATCACCCGGAAACGATTAACCTTGTTGCAAATGAGAAAGACTTTGATATTGTCAGGGAGGGTGGCTGTTCTCACAAATGTGCATTTATTCTGCCATGTAAACATGAATGCTCGTTGTTATGTCATCCTTATGACACCAAACACGAAAAGATAAAATGTCTTAAACCTTGTAGTAGATCTTGTAATAAAGGACATTTATGTAAGAAAAATTGCTCTGAGGTTTGTGGGTTTTGTACGGAATTGATTGAAAAAAAAATGGAGTTGTGTGGGCATGTTATAATAGTGGAATGCTATTTAAGCCTTTGTGAGGAAATAATTTGTACAGAACCTTGTGAAAAAATTCTGAGCTGTGGGCATCTCTGCCAAAGAACATGTAATGCTCCATGTACGACAAAGTGCTCGTGGAAAGTGGATGTTGTTTCTGATATATGTGGGCATATGGTAGAAGTAGAATGTTATAATTCTTCGAATTCAGAATATATTTCGAAACTATGTAAAAAACCATGTGGAGTAAAACTTTCTTGTGGGCATAGTTGTAGAGGTACATGCAGTACATGTCATCAAGGTAAATTGCATGTAACATGTAATCAAATATGTAAGCGTACATTAATATGTGGACATAAATGTCAAGTTCCATGTTGTAGAAATTGTCCTCCTTGCATTCTTCCTTGTGAAAATCAATGCTTTCATGGTAAATGCACTAAAAAATGTGGTGATCCTTGTATAGTATGTGAAGAAGCTTGTAAATGGGAATGTCCACATAAAAAATGCACTGCTGTTTGTGGGGACATTTGCAAACGTGATGTATGTGATGAACCATGTCCTAAATTATTAGAATGTCAACATTCATGTCCTGGATTTTGTGAGGAGCTTTGTCCTAAAATGTGCATTCATTGTGATAAGGACAGTGATGGCATATATTTTGGAAATAAAGACAACGAAGTGGATAGATTTATAGTTTTAGAAGATTGTGGTCACATGATTGAGGTGAGTTACCTTACAAAATGGTTAAATCCATCTTGTGACGAAGGAAAGAAGATTGAATTGAAAGTTTGTCCGAAATGTAAAACAGTTATCCGAAGAAATTCTTATTTTGGAAATATTATTAAATCTGGCTTTTCTGAAATTGAAAAGGTAAAAATCGCATACAAAAATTTAGGAAAGGATTTAAAATTACAAAAATCTGTCATCGAATTAATTGATTCAAAAAGTGACAAAGTTAAAGCTATTTGTGAACCTCTTAAAAAGTCTCTCATTTATAATAAAAATCGACATACTGTAGAGATAATTAGGATAGAAAATATTGTTCATTTAACAGAAGCATTGATAAATGCAACCGAGTTTTTTAACACTTTCTCCCATGAAATAAATATAAAAGATTTGCAAATACAGATTTTATTTAATAATTTAATGAAATACATGAGTTCATGTAAAATACTGTTGATTGAGTTCATCCAATGTGAATATCTCACTGCTTCGCAAGACCAACTTGAAGATTTGAAATGGGAAATTCACCGCCTCAAGTTAGCGGATCAACTTCTGAAATTTATGGGTAGCCACAATGATGTAAGTCATACTGAAGCAATTAATGCCATCAACTGTATTGCTTCATATACTCCATTTCGAGAGTCTAATGTTAAAACCTTTATTGAAATCTTTCGGAATCTTGCCTTGGTTTCTGGTGCAACTTTTATAGAGGATTTCGATATGGAAAATCAGATGAAACTGAAGTTAATGAATTTATCTGAAGTTCATTGGTACCAATGTTTAAATGGTCATGTTTATTGTATAACTGAAGAAAGGGAAAAAAGACGCTGTTTTGATTGTGAGGAAAAAAATATGTAAATCGTTACTAACTTATGTCTGTTATCTGTTATCTGTTATGAATACTAATTGTAATTTATTAATTTGTTCAAATTAAATGAAAAACTATGAGTATATTAAATCAAAGAATGAATATGTTTGAAATTGATTTTCGACTTGTGAAAATGCTCGTTTCATTATCTCTGTCACCATTTCAAGCTTTGATTATTGATTTCAGTTTGAATATTTTTCAAAAGATAAGCTTCTATTTAAATTAAAAGGATAAAAAAAGTTTATAAATTTACTCAAATATTAATCAATTATCTGCATTTAAATACTATATTAAAAAGAAATTTAACAAAATTAGGCATTCTTAAAATCAGTTTCAATGATTTGATATGGGAAAGGTAGACCTAGGTAGGTTTCTAGGTAAAACTTAAGATAGTCCTAGGTAGGTTTCTAGGTAAAACTTAAGATAGTCCTAGGTAGGTTTCTAGGTAAAACTTAAGATAGTCCTAGGTAGGTTTCTAGGTAAAACTTAAGATAGTCCTAGGTAGGTTCCTAGGTAAAACTTAAGATAGTCCTAGGTAGGTTCCTAGATAAAGCTTAAGATAGTCCTAGGTAGGTTCCTAGATAAAGCTTAAGATAGTCCTAGGTAGATTCCTAGGTAAAGCTTAAGATAGTCCTAGGTAGGTTCCTATCTAAAGCTTAAGATAGTCCTAGGTAGGTTCCTAGATAAAGGTTAAGATAGTCCTATGTAGGTCTTTCCAAATTATCTTCTCGAATTTGCTTTCTATGATGTTCTTTAAAAATAATTTAGCCGATTTTATTATGATCTTGATAAGTTTATAAAATATTTATCTATTTTTTCATCAATACTTTGTTACTCATGGTCCAATAGTAAGCAGGAATTTACTATTTTACTTTTAGATGTCGTCAACTTAAGATTTAACCTATAGCATCCGTTCCGAAGATAGAATTAAAAATAAATGTTCTGCTGTTATTTTAATTCATAAACTGTAGAACTTTATAGCAATAATTTTATTACGATCCCAGTTTTGCATCTATTTTTATGACTTCCCTTTCGACTATACATCCGTTCGATAACCCTTGTTTTTCAAACCGTATTATAAAGAATTGCCAATCAGCACGATATTGCAAATTCAATTGACAACTTGTAAACCCTTTTCTCAGTAATAGGATATTATTGTTCAACCTCCCCTTTCTTTTGACGACAAGGAAAAATTCTATGGCAGGGGATCCCCCTATCCATAAAGGGGAGGAGAAAGAAATCGATTTTTATCTGAAGATATATAAAGAAGTAATATTTGCCATATTATGTTACTGTTGTAAGTTCATATATATTTTTGGAATACAAAAGTGTGTTTAATAACAGAAAGGGGATGTGTTAAATAGGGTGAAATATTGGAAATGAATTATCCAATAATTGGATGTAGCAATATGTGTGTTACATAGATGTTTTTCAAAATACTGTAAGAAAAGGGTTGACAACTTGTTTATTATGTATCCAAAAGCCTCCCCAATTTGGATATCTGTATCAAGGAAAATATTCCAACAAAAATATAGAATTTTCTACTTTTTTTTTAGATTGAGTAATATATAGAGGGATTATAATTAAATTCCCACTTTCAAAATGCTGTAAAAAAAGTAACCACTCGTCACAATGAGTTCAAATTTAAACTGAAGATACTTAAAGGAGGAAATGGTACGGCTCCAAAAAAGTTCCAAAGTGTATTAATAGATGGGGGCTGTAAACTGCATAAAGTAAGTGAATTCGGCTGCCAGTGATATGTTGAATCGAAATTGCAACATATTTGGCATGAGTTGCACATTAAACCAACTGTAGTGTTCAATGTGCTTGATTGTTTCGGTGTTTTGACGAAAACAAATGACTTCCTAGTCATTCAACAATTATGACACGTTAGTGGAAAGCTCATCCACCACGGAAAGGTAATACCAAATTGGATAGGAAAAATCGGCGGAACTTTTTTTTATGCCATTCCGTTTCCCCCTTCTTCAAGTATCTTCAGTTGAAATTTGAACTCATTGTGATGAGTGGTTCTTTTTTTACAGCATTTTGAAAGTGGGACTTCCTTTTATGGAAACAAGTTTAGAAAATACCTGCCTAGTTTTATCTGGGAATTTTCCTGCTACATTTGTTGTCCATTTATATAACAAATTTGTAAGATTGGTTTAAATAATTATTCCTTTTATGGAAACCTGTTTAGAAAGTACTTGCATTGTTTTCTATCTTATTTTGACAAAATTTATTTTTTATTAAACTTTTTTTTTCTAAACATAAAATTTTCTTATGCATTTTGAAGATATAACTCAAGCTTAAATAAGTGAAAAATATTAACACGAACTTAAGGTAAACTTGATTTATTTGTTATTCATTCATGTAAGAAATTTTCCTGAAATAAGCAACAGAATTGTGTCTGCTAATAAGGCATTTTTTGAGTTAAAAAAACCTGTTTAAATCACATTTCATAAGCAGAAAACTAAATCCCTGTTATATAAAACCTTTATTAGAACTATTTTGGTCTATGGTTCTGAAACTTGGACTTCGGCAAAATCTCATGAGGCCCATTTGAGTATATTTGAGTGGAAGATTTTAAGGGCTAATCTTGGAAGTGTTAATGAAAATGAAACAACGCAGAAATTTTAAAATGCTATAAAGATCTATATATTATAAAATTTATCAAAATCAATAGATTAAACCTGAGTAGTAGGTGCGGGTTTCCGGGAGACGGAAGTACGTCATCAGTGACGTCATCAGAAAAGCGCGCGCAACCGGAAGTGACGATTTTGTTAGAGATGGCGTTTTGGTAAATAAGGACCCTAGAAGCTTTTTTTCCCGGTGGCAACACCGGAATGTTGTACTATAACAGAGGGGTTTTTGGAGAGATTACGTGATGACTGATAAGATAAGCAGAATAGGAAACTGTTTTAATTGGATTTCTTCTTAATTTTTTTAATTAGATTATTTTATGAAATGCGTTTTGTAAAGGAATTTATTTGTATTAAATTTGATTAATTTTTTTTATTGGATTATTTTACAAATTTATATTATTACAAATATAATTATTTTCTATTTGCAAAATTTATTTGGTGAAGAAATTAATTAATTTTTTTTTTACAATTTTATTTTTTTTATTTCGATTTGATTAAAAAATTTTTTTTTATTATTTTATAAAACTTTTTTTTTATAAAGGAATTTATTTTTTATTGTTACTTCTTTCAAATTTATTTTATTTTATAAAACTTATTTTCGTAAAAGAATTTATTTTTATTTTTTTCGGAAAATTAATTTTTTTTTATAAATTTTTTTAATTCAATTTTTTTTTATTTCGATTGCATTTGTTATATTTTACAAAATTTGTTTTTGTAAAGGAATTTATTTAATTTATAATTTTTCCCATGTGTGTTATTACATTTTTTTAATTTTTTTATCACTTCATTAGACATGTAATTATCCAAAACTTTGTTTGGCATTTAAAGTTTTCCTTAAAAATCTCTCACACTTCTTTTTAAATACGATATTAATTTCAAATTTTCTACCCAATATTAAATACTACACAGCATTCGTATTAAAAGATTTAATATATTAACTTTTTGAAGATCATATACCAGAATA
This sequence comes from Caerostris darwini, assembly GCA_021605075.1. Taxonomy (NCBI): domain Eukaryota; kingdom Metazoa; phylum Arthropoda; class Arachnida; order Araneae; family Araneidae; genus Caerostris; species Caerostris darwini. The sequence goes on from BPLQ01011770.1 coordinate 273,678, forward strand.
GTTAAAACTCCGAGGGAAATGTTACGAATTTATATATTTAACCAATTAATGAAATGCAGAATTTTTTTAACATAAATGTACTTTAATTAAAATAGGCATGAAATTTTCTTTCAACTCACTTATTTTTCTAATATTTTTTTTTTTTTTTCATACTCGATTCTATTTTGATAAACCCTATAACTTCTTGCTGATACAAAATAAAATGTCTTAGCATGCATTTTTTTTTTCAAACATTTAGAAATAACACAGATTATGATTTTGTAAGACAAAATAATTAAAATATTATATTTATAAGGAACTTACACTAATGTATTTCTTAACCTATTTTATTTAAAAATATTGCATACTTCTAATTATCTCACCAATAATTTTCACCTACTTTATTATTTTCTTTACTGTAATACACAAAATCTTGTACTTACTCGGAGATACATTTGTTAAATTTTCCCACAAATAAATGTTCAATACTAATAAATATTACTATACTAAACTAAAGAATTTGTATAACATGAAAGCATAAAAAAATACATACACACACACACACACAAATTTCAACAGAAAACTTTCTTACAAAATCTAATTGTATAAGCATGCTAAAGTTATATATCTTATTATTTTTTGAGTGATTTTCTCACATTCTTCTTACCTGGGGAAAAACCCCGATTGATTACATTCTATTTAAAGACACACGTTACCGTATTATATTTATAAAATTAAGGTGTATATTTTTTTAATCCAACTATTTTATGAAACAATATTTTCATTGATATTTAAATTTTAACATGTATTGAATTTTCTTACTCAAAAACTTTTATCATTAAAGAAAAATCTGTACGTATGTTCTTTTCGAACACTCATCTCAAATTCTAGTATACAACTTTTTTTTTTTTTTAAAGAATGCTGATAACATGTACCTCTTTCCAATTTCAGATAAGATAGTATTGCTTTCAAATATTGATAGCATTGGAATGCCTATCAGTTTAGATATGCATATTTTTTAATTTTAATTTAATTAATCAACAAACCATTTGTAGTGTAATTTTAGATGAAGAAAAAGAAAAATTATTACTAAATAACATATTTTTTACTAAAGATATTATAAATAAATTATTTTTATTTTTAACAAATTATATGCATTTTTTTTTTCTGGTAAATGAACACACACACGCAAAAATAATATAAATATTCTTTTATTTTTATCAAAGTGAAATCCAATCATCTCGTTTTGCATACATTCGTTTAGATTTTTTATGTTCTAATATTGAATTAGTCTGAAAAAATTTTTTTATTCATGATGTAACTTGCAGGTACATTCATTTCTTTCAATGCTAAATGAAACTCTTTCGAGCCTGCTGGAGATTGTTTCCGATTTCGAAGTAAATCTACAACTAATTTTACAATATTAGTTCGAGGTAAATGTTTTCCTTTATAAACGATTTCTCCATCGGGTGTCCAAGATAATATGGAAGGCTTCTCTTTTATAAAGTCCAAAATATTCCTTGCAGTATTCAAGTATCGAATAGGAGCAGCTTTTAAAATTTTGGTTGTAATGGAATCTTCTTTTTCAGAATCAGATTTTACGTCTTCTTCCTTTTCAGAATCTTCTTCTGTTCGTTCTTGTCGGGGATGATGTATTTTAACAAATTTTTGTAAAACTTGTAAACACTGATTCATCTTTTCCCTCTCGGGTAAACCCTTTGTCCGAATTATTTCTTGCGTTTTATTATCCAAGTCAGTTAATTGGTCAGCTACCTCAACGCGATCTTCTGGTACCAAAATCAATTTTCTACTGTACTCCATGGATCAAGGATGTAATTACTGAAATCGCAGCTGGTAATAGCAAGGATAAAAATCCTTCTCCCCTTTGAACCAATATATTTCTCTTTTTATAAAGTGGTAGTTTCTTATCAGAAAGTTTTCTTAAAATTTTTTTAAAAGGGACTAATTGATTCTTTTGTTTTTTAGAATGGGGTACGTTTCCTTGAAGTATATTCAGGGCACATTCATACAAAGATTTAATAACACTGTTTGGACAATTTTTAAGAATATAGCCTTTTGATTTACTTTTTGAAATCAGTTTTAGATGTTCCAATTGGTGATGTGAGCAGGCAGACATTCTAGAGTCGAATAAAGAATCATCTTAAAATGTGAACTTATATAGTTTCTAAAAACTTGGTGAATACTTTAGCTTTATAGACAGCACAATGGTTAAAATTTCTTCCATGTTGAAAGGGGCACAATACATTCAATGGTGGTAAATCATTTACTTTGGGGCAATCATAGTCATCCAAATTCAAAATTTCTTTACTCGTTAAAAACTCTAAAAATTTCTTTTTCTCTAATCCTTTTACATAAATATAGGGAAACATTTCCATTATAATTGTCAAAACACTGCGTAAGTACTTGTAAGGTAATTCACCATCGTCCCATTTTATTTTATGGAGGTGCTTAGTAACCCATAAATAATTTTCTTTCTTTCGCGGTTCTATAAGTTCAAAAGGGTGAGGGGGTTTAAAAAGCCATCTCCCGCAGAAAGTATCATCGTGCACGGCACACACTGCTAGTTCTTTGATAATAAAAGACCCTGCAGAAATCTGAAATCCTTCAAAATCCAAGACAGCAGCCGCCATGACTTGTAAAGACGAAAATAATTAACGAGGCTGATAAACACAGTATTTATCCCCTGGAAAAATTCCACTACGCAATCGCAGTGAATCATCTGTATCCGGTTTTAAATCGATTAAAAGATAACTAAATGGTTTTGAAGTGGCATCCTCGTAAACTTCTCGAAAAAATTTCGTTTGACTGGGATACAGTTGTCTACCTAAATGCATGATTTGTGATCGGTCTCTAGGATTTTTGAATAAAAACAGGTAATGTGCATTCAGTGATATGTCCCGCATTTCTTTTCCTTTATGAAAAACATTTTGAACAATAAAAATAATACTCAAATTTCGGTGGTGACCACCCTTAGTAAATAACTTTGTTAGTTTAGTATCGCTCGAAAGTTCTGACATGAGATCATCAATCACAATCAAAGCGTTTGATAACGTATGAATGTCTGATGGCAAACCTTCGTGAAATTCTACATTTTTCATTTCTCGGTAAAGTTTTTGATAAACTCCATAACACCAAATCACTTTTTTGGGAAAAGGATGTATGATTTTTAAATCTATTATTTTTTTAACAAGCTGTGTCTTCCCACAACCTGTAGCTCCAGCTATTAAATAATTAGATGGGTGCCTTAACTTTTCCATTACTGAATGAAAATATTTGAGTGTGAAGGAGTATTTATACCCACAAAAAAAAAAAGGAACACATTTGTTTTTTAAAAGCAATTTTTTTATTTTTTAAAAATCATTCTTACACCATATCTTTTTTTTAATAAATTGATACAATCGAAAATCGTTTGTTTTACAATGCACAAGATTGTTTACAATAGAATACAAAGAATTTCCTTGACATCTTTTTAAAATAAAATAAATACAATACATTCCACACACGTTAGAAGTCAGATTTTGTAGAGGAGTCGAATTCCAGCATACAGAAGGGTAACGTAAAGTGATTTCATGAAATCGTGGATCATAAAAATCAGGTGGATTTCCGAAGGAATCAAAGAACTCGATACAACCATTTTCACAGTAAAAGGCTAACCAGTGGGATCCTGGTTCTGAAGATTCATCTGAATTTACGACGAATGCATATATTTTTTTTCTTTTATGAAAGGTATTTTGTCAGATGCATACACCCCTTTAAAAAATGGTGAAGTTGTCGAATCTCGTGATAAAATAAAATGTATCTGATTTCCATTCATTTTCAGTTTCCAAAATCAACCAGAATATTTCTTGTCTTGTTTATTTCTATAACGTTATCGAATTCTGCGAAAACAATCACACTTATAGTTTGAGATAAAGATTGAGAAAATTTTATTTCTAATCTCAAATTGCTTTGCTTGATCAAGTTCAAATGATCCCCGTTACAAAGATCAGGAGACAAATTGAAAGCGAATAGTGTATTTCCTTTTATATAATCTTCTCTAGAAATAAAAAGTCCTTGATCGTGTCCTATTTTTTCAGTTCCTGAGAAAAGACTATGGTAACCTTTAATGTAATTATTTTTATCAAAATTTAATTCTAATGGTGCATGAGGCTTTGGTTGTCCATCTACATAAATTCCTATAAAATTCATATGATAATGTTTGAATTCAAAAGGAGATTTTTCAAACGTACCATGAAATGCATCATTATCAACACATCCTACAATAATTCTTTTAGGCATTTGTCCAACAAAAATATTGTCTTGTACAAATGACATGCTTCCTTGTGGTACTGAATACGCTTTACAAAGAACACGATTGAGAGGATATTTTGCTGTGCCGTTTTCTAAAGCTTTTGCGTGTCCTAAAATAACACCAGGACTAACGCGCACTTTTCGGACAAGTAAATTTATTTTTTCTAAAACAACTTTGTATCCAGCATTTCCTTGTAAACAAAATTCGGGTTTACTTCGAATGAGCTTTATTTTCACGTCTACTAAATTCAATAATAATCTCTCTTGATGAAATAAATCACCGTGTAAACCACCTATCATATCCACGGTGGCACTTAATTCAAAAAATTTGGAACGTAATTTAAGTCCATCGTTGTTGTCTTTATAAAACATTTCCGAAGTTAATTGGGAAGTTTTACAGTCGAAACCATGATTCAACAGTGTCTCAAAATACGATCTGTATGAATAGGTATTACTTGAATTCGAAACAAGACGATCGTTTAATGAAATATCTATTTGAGAAAAGAGAGAATGCATAAACAAATTAACAGGACCAATTTTTTCATCTTTTTCCAAGGGCTTTCCATCGGCTTTTACTATTTTTGCTTTTACATAAAGTTGGGTTTGACTCAAGTCAACATATTCTTCTCCACTACCAGAAATATGAAATTCGACAGGTCCGCCATCAAAAACGTTTGACAAAGGGTGAAATTCAACCCAGTGACCGTCTTCTATAGCCGTTTGGGTTGCAGGCAAGTGAAAAAGTTCCAATTCAGACTTTACACATTCGGGTGATCCTTTTAAAATAAATGCCATATTTTTTGCTAATCAAAAATATCGTGTTCTGACACTTTTCGTTTTTTAGAAGAAATGACTCGCTTTCTATTTTTTCTCTTCCTTTTATATACTCCTTGACCTATCATACACTGTACCCGATTGATAGCTTTACGGGCCAAACTTTTGCCAGCTTCTTTACTTCTGCTTTTAGCAGCAGTTTCTAAGTCTTTTCCAGATAAAACATCATTGATTACTTTCGTTCCTGTGACCAGGGCTTCTTTTCCAACGACCTTTCCACCTCTTACTAAAAATGGTAATGCTGCTCGAAACAAACGACGAAACACACCTCCTAATCCATACCCTCTTTGAAATGAAATGCCTTCGTAATGTGGAATTCCAGAACCAGATTGATTGGTATAATGTTCTTCAAATTTTTTACTGCAACACACGTAAGGCACTTTCATGGTGCAACTTATACTTGTAACACTATAAAAAGAAATGTTGATTTCTTTTCTCTTTCCCCTTATTTATAGTATCTGTCTCATTCGAAAATGTAGCACGATAATGACTTTTCCTCTTTCGAAGGGCACTAAGTTTCCTGAATTAAGACGGATTTCAATTTCGATGGTCTGAAATGATTGACGTATGACAGGAACATAGTGTGGTCTATCATAGAGTACATTGATAACGTCTCCGTCATTTCCAGAAATTCTAACAACTCGTAAAAGGGGTGCTTCAACATGCCCAACCACTACGGGCTGAACGATATCACTATAAACATAAAATATTGGAAATTCGGTATGAGGATCTGCCGTAAAAGAACTTTCTTTTATATTTTCTATCACTTGAGGTTGAAAACCTAACATGCTACACAAACCTTTTTTCAAGTATAACTTTAGCCCCGTCTGTAGTTTTTATTTTTACACGTTTAGTATGAGGATTGAATTTAAAATTTATTTTACCTTCATGAGAAGTTAAAGCCATAGCTTTCAAAATATCAGGTATTGTTTCATATGATCCTGGTGATAATTTTCTCGTGTTTAATTTACCGTCCCCCAGATCAAATCCGAACATGTTATTCGTTTCATTTACATTATACCAAGTGTGAGGATAAATAATTTCGGCTAATCCAACTTCCCATTTTCCATCTAAAGTGATCGGTGAAGGGAGTTGTGTGACAAAACTAGAAATTTTGTTATTAGGAAAATAATGCAGAGAACTATCAGAGGGTAACGTCAAGTAGAAAGACATTTTTCTTTTAAAATGAATAAATATAAATCTGGAATCAGTATTTATAACATTTTCACGCTGCTCACCCAAGAATTGAATTTTTCTGGATATCCAAGAAATTTTACAAAATATTCCACTTTCCCATCTTTTTTCTTTTTTTTTCTTAATTATTTTTTCAATTGGATAAAACCCTGAATCTGTGACTTTTTGAATTTCTTTCTCGTAAAATGTACCTTCGATAATCTCACCCTTTAAGTCTTTTAGTTTGTAAACTATAGGTTGTCTGGGAAGAATTTGATGAATCGTAAATATTTCTCTGGACCAGTTATTTTTATAACCCTTTTCAAATCTATCTTTCCATTTACTGATACGAACACTGTCATTTAATTTGAATGAGAGTGTTTTATGTTTGGTTCAACTATATCATTGTACAAATTTTTCCATACTTGGGCTTGATTATCAATGTTTACAGCATATGGTTCCATTTTAATGCTTCGGTGCCATGTATGATTATAGCTATAGATTAATTTTTCAATCACATCTATATACTTTTGGGTATTATATTCCGTAAAGTACTTTGTTAATTTCGACATGAGTGTTCTGTGAAAACGTTCAACGATACTAGCTTTTGTTTCATTATTCGTCGTAAAAAAATGGACATTTATTGTCTTAAGATATTTCTGCAGAATTTTATTTTTGAACTCTGTACCTTTGTCTGTTTGCAAAGACTTTGGTTTTCGTTCTTTGAATATTTTTTGGAAACCTTTTAATATACTCTGACCTGTTTTATCCTTTAAGGGTATAGCCCAAGCATATTTTGAAAATACATCTATACAAGTAAGTAGAAATTTATAACCATTGTTAAATTGTTTAATAGATTGTAAATCTAATAAATCAGCCTGAAATTGTTCATCTATACCTCCAACAATAACTCTGTTTTTCTTAAAATTTCGTCTTGCAGGTTTATGTAAAGTATACGAATCTTTAGTTTCCAACC
>BPLQ01011773.1:0-144749 GCA_021605075.1 Caerostris darwini
AGAAGAAGCAATATTATGGTCATTAGTGAGATCTGTGTCCATACTGTTTTCGTCCAGATGTAATTTATCAACATTTTTTTAAATGTCTTCAATTTTAGCAGGAGGTATATTTGTCTGCATCACTAGGACCAAGACTTTCATCGGGGTTAAGGCAAGCAAATTTGGAAGATAACTTGATAACAGTGGGATCACTGGTATTAGGCCGTTTAGCTAAATTTTTCTTTGCTTTTGTGTGATCTTAAGTTTTTTCTTTTAGTAGAGAGTAGTTACCGAGTTGTTTGAATCATTGAGTTTCAGCAAGATCAGACTCCATTTGCTTCCTTAAGTTTTTATTGGTAATATTAGAAAGCGTAAGTTGTATAAAAATATCTAAATTAGGTATTTGAGGTTCAATTTTTAAGGAATTTTCAATGTTGTTCAGATGATCATTGAGGTTTTCGCACTCAATGAATGAAGAAAAATTGTTAATGCTAATATTAAGTTGATCAATTTCTTGAATAAAGTTAAACGCTGTCGGGTTAGTATTAACGTCAATTAAATGAAGCATACTGGTTGATTGGTCAGCAGGGGAGAGAGACATGGTTGTGCTGTTTGAGGAGAGCGAAACTCCTTCGACAACAGCCATAATAAAATAAAATAAACAAAACCAAATATTTAAAGAAACTACTGACTAAAACAGAAAATAAAAATGCACTTTACTGAGTAAAGGCAGTGAGAAACGCTCGTAGCTAAAAAAAGCCCGAACAATTCTGCGCCTACACAGTAAAATACAGAAGAAAAAAAAAAAAGAATTCTAGAATTTAGCTAAAAGTTCTAAAAAAGAATTCTAGAATTTAGCTGCTCATTTTATACAACAAAATAATAACATAGAACCAAAGAAATCAAATAGAGAAAGGTAATAATGAGATTAAGACAGAATAAGAGAGGAAAAAATCACATACCAATGAGGAGAAACATTAAAAAACAAACAGATTTGAGGGGAGGGGAGAAAAAACACGACCGCTCAGCTCAAAGTCCAAACGATCAATTCCAATAATAATCAATTTACACATGAATAATTTAAAAGGAACGGGCTTATGATTATGTGAAGCAGAAAATGAACCCTAACTGGTTCAAAGAAATCTTGATTGATAATTAAAACAAAATTCTACCCAAACAGTATGTTTTAGAACTTTTTAAAATTCAGTTAAATACTAGATGGAGAAAAATAAAATAATAGAATGATCACATTAACGTTCTAAAAAAAGGAACATAGATCCCCACGAAAATTAACGATAAGAAATTTGTTCACTTCTCTAAATCCTAATTCCCTCCAGCTTTCTCTAATAAGTAATTCTTCTCTTTAACATCGTCAAGCCTAAATCACAAAGTCAAGTGAAGTCAAGCCAAGTAAATACAAATTTACGAGTAAATGCACGTGTGTGTTGATTAGTTTTTGTATAATATGATGTTCTTTTATTTGAAATAATTTCTTATAAAAAATAAAACTGTTTTTATTACTAGTATTCTGTGAATCTGCAGTTTAAAATAAGACGTAAGTTTTTATATATGGAAATTATTTTACTTTTTTAGCATATTTGATAATCCACATTAGTTTTATATATATTTCGTATTTAAATTAGAATGTGTACATTTATATAACGAATTTCTTAAAGGCATTTAGAGATATAATTATTTTTCCAGATTATCAATGCATTCTGTTATTATATTTGACTTTTATTTTCAGCCATTTATTTTTTCACCTCTGAGAGAGAAGAAAACAATAATAGTTTTTAGGCAGTAGAATTTCACACAAATGCAGTAAATTCAATAATCAAATAGAATACAGTAAATATTATAATGAATATAGTATAATTTTTATATAATGATATTTTAAAAAGGAAAAATAAGCGTTGTAAAAACATTTCTATAGTCGTTTTCACTACTTTTTAAAAATTGGCAATAATGCTTTGTTAATCAACATCTAAGTTTAGATGAAAGAATAAACTATTGTTTAGATTTATGGAACTATATCTTCAAACGTTTTATGGTCATTTACTTAAGGTTTATCAATGCTATAGATATTTTTTTCGTCAATGTTTAAGCATGGCATTTGATTGGACTAGAAAATAAGAGATGAAATTAATAATTTGTAGTTTTTTTAATATTGCTTTTAAGTTAGATTATTTATCCATGATGAATTATATCCAGGTGGTATTATTAAGATTTTATTTCAATGAATAGTCTGAAGCATGTATTGCTTTTGACATATTGAAACAATTTTATTCATTTGATAAAATAATTATTGTTGATTATTTCTAATAATTTTGTTTGGTCGTTTCCATGTTTGATTAGTTATTTTTATACTTTTAATTTTAATTAATTTCCATGCTGTTAAAATTCTGCCGTTGTATGTGTGTGTTTTAATTCTCTTATATACCTCTAGTTATAGGTTAAGAGCTTTTCTGATATATAAGTTAAACACTATTCAGATATTGATTGCCCTCAAGTACAATATTATATTTTCTCATTCTAATTTTAAAATCTTATTATTGATATTTCACTGTTTGGAAATTCATGTTAACCAATAAAAAAAATAAAAAAAATTCAGTTTGTGTATATATTGTATGTTATCTTTCCTGAAAATGTTGTTGTAATTCTGGAAGTAAAAAAAAGAAGGAATATTACCCTAACTTTTTTATATTCTGACGCATTATTTATATTTTCATAAATGTCTATGTAAATTACATTCATATAAACAATTTTAGTGCTATTCATGAATTTTTCTCTTGGTGATAGCAAGTTAAATGGAAAACTGTTGTTTTGGCAAGGAATTTTGTAACTATATAATGAAAATTATTAAAAATATTAATATTTTTTCAGTTAATCTCTGATTTGATAATAATAAACACAAATATTTATTTATATTTTTTTGCACTAATCTATATTTTCCAAAATTTCTGAATTCAAAAGGGAAAGAATTGTCAATGAATAAAACTTAATATCTAAGCTCACTTACTTGAATTATATAATATTTATTTTTATTTTAGATAAGCTATTGGTATACTTTTTAAAATCTATCATGAAATCTGTTGAACCTAAAGGTATAAAATCATGGAAAAAGAAGGTAAGTTGATTTAATTTTGTTTTACATTGTATAGAAAATTATTTTGTTTGATACTTTTTCTTAACATTTTATTTTTCATCATGTTGTAATTGAGTGCATACTGACTATTAAATTGTCTTCAATCAATGATTTAAAAAAATTAACAGTTTACTTAAATTAATATTAAAAAAAGATGTGAACTTTTAAGTTAAAAATATTTATAGTAAACTATTTTAGAGGTAAATTCAAATGAATTTCTTAGAAGTGAATATTTTTAAAATTGCTGTAGTAATGCTATGTGTTAATTGTATTTTTATTCATTTCTTAATCAATATTATTTATTGCAGAAAAATCAGAAACCTTATTCTGATAGTGACATTTCAAACGCTGCATTCACTGCAGACAATGAAACAAATCTTAAAGAAAATGTCAGAAGTGAATCTGTAGAAAATCAAAATGTAGACAACAATGAAAATTTGAAATCTATTTTAAAGAAAAGGAAAAATGAACTTGAAGATCCCATTTTTAAGAAAAAGATTAAATCTGACAATTTAACTGGAAAAGAAAGAAAGATACTTCATTTGAATAAAAAAGAAAAACCTCAGAATATGAAAAGAAAAGCAGATGATTCAGCCAAAACTAATGAGGTAATTAAAAAAGATCACCTTACTGGAAAAGAGTGGAAAAAACTGAAAATGCAAAAAAAGGGAAAAGGAGAACAATTTGAACTTGGACAGTCTTTGAAAAATATATGGGAAGAATTAAGACGGTTTGTCATTTTTTTTTTTTTTTTTTTTTTACTTTATAGATAATTTTATTCTGACTTTTCATCTAGACAACCGCTTTTCTCTTCTGTTTACTTCTGTTTTTGTGTAGATTTTGTTATATTTATAAAAAAAAATGAATAACTGTTATATATAACATAACTTTATTTCAATGCATATCTACACATGACACTAGACGCTGATTGAATTTCTAAATTAGTTTAAAAAAATTGCAAAAAGGTGAAATTATCTAAAATTTCATTATTTAATTTCTTCAAATTTAGTATTACTAATTAGATATCAGTAAAGAACAATAAAGTAAATCAAACCTATTACTTCCTTTTTTTTTCTAATTTTATTTTTGATCAGTCATATAATGTTTAGTGAGTCTGTGAAAACATTGAATGCAGATTGTCACAAAAACTTTTATTTGATGATGTTTTTAGTTTCTATTTGTTTCATGAACAACAATCAAAATCTTTTAGAAAACAAATAGTTTTAAAAGACAAAATTACAGTAATTTCTTTTAACATTACATTTTATCACATTTTAAATTTTAAAAATGATAATTTAAAAAATATCGATGGAAATATAATGAAAATTTTATAGATTTTGGCAATCGTTTATCCGTTTTAATCAAGTTTGATTGTATTATGTATATCACTTTTCATAGATTATATGATTATCTGTTTGTTTGTATTACATATTTATGAAATATATGTTTCAGTTAAATACTGTTTTATTTTACTTAAAAAATATAAGTAAAAAAATGTGAAATTAAAATTTGTCTAAAGTTTCTCATACATAATTTATAACTGTATTGGATTAAAAGTCCTTAATAAAAAAATTTTAAGGGAATTTTTTTTTTTATAGAAATTAACTTTGATCATAATATTAAAAAAGGTAATTTAACTGTCTTTATCTTTAAAATTTTATAAAATGATTTTGTAATTTTTATCTTATAGAGAAGATTGCAAACCAGAAAGAAAAAATCAATTGTTGAAACAAGCTTGTGATGTTTTAAAGGGTCGTGTAAAAGAGGTAAACATGTCTTTGAGGTTATTAATAATTTGGATTGCGTTTTTTAAACACTTTTATTTAAAATCTTTTTTTTTTCTTTTTATATTTAATGCTTTTGTATATTTTTTTAATATTTTATCATTTTATTCCCATTTTATCAAATTGAAAAATCTGCTTAAATTAAAGTTTTTTTGAGAAATAAACTGGAAAAAGTTCTTTAAATTATTAGAAAAGTATTTTAATTAATTTATAATTATTTTGTTTTAGTCAATTTCTTTTTAGTAAAATTTTCAGAGGTAATTTATCTAAAATTTTTATGTTATTTTTGTAATAATTTTGTGTGTTTTTTTTATTTTAATGACATTATAACGTCATTACTTTTGTTAAATAACTAAATATGCTTTTTTTATTTTAATGATAGTATAACTTCATCATTAATAAAAATTTTTTGTATGCAATGATGATTTTTTTTTAGTTCACTTTTGCTCATGATACTGTTAGAGTTTTGGAATGCATCTTAGCAGAAGGAGCTGAGAATCATCGTGATTTATTGTTTAATGAAGTTAAAGGTATGTTGTAAAATTTAAAACTAGAATAAGTATAAAATAGATTTTAGTTGTTTTTGTTACATTGAAAAAGTAGTGTTAATATTAAACAGAAATATGTAAGTGTAAATGATATAATTTGGAAAATATGCAGCTTAGGAATTTTTATAAGAATGATAATTACTATTTATCCACCATAGCTTATAATTTAAGGACGTCTAGAGGAAATGATAACAAATAATGTTATCTTGTGGAGGGGAAGGAAAAATTAATTATGCTAAAGAATTTTTTTTATAACATTAAAAAAAATTGCATCTTATAACTTTTGCCAAAATTTCTCATTTTATTTTGAGAAAGTAATTTCAGATTATAAGTGATAAATCAAATGAATATATTATAAATTAAATTAATAAATATTAACTTAAACAATAATTGATATTTATTGTTTAAGTATATATTTAATAGTTACATATAATAGCTGCTATTAATATACATATTTGAATATCAAATTATTAACATTTTAATTTTGATGATGAAACAAATATCTTGCTTTTTCTGTTATTCTTCAAATATTATTCTAATTAGTCTTTGTGCCACAAATATATATTGAAAGTATTTAAATAAATGTTTATTTATTGAAAGTTTTTATACTTCTATTATTATGTATTTATTTTAGTTTTAATCTAGAGCACAAATATGCAGTAATGCTGCAATATATATATATATATATTTAACAAATTATATAATATAAAAAAGCAACTAAAATATTTGCTGCATGATAGATTAATTTAATATTGTATAACAGAATCAAATACATTTTTATAATAATCTTAACACAAATGTCAAATTGTTTTCATTCATCAAAATTTAAAAAATATATATTTACTTTAAAAAATGTTTGTTCACAAATACATGTTTATTTAAACAGACTTGTTTATTTTAATGTATTACCTAGCTACAACCACATCTACTTTGTTTAGAACAATTTTAAAATGGAACATACGTTTTGTCAATAAATGTAAAAATTAAAATATGTCAATATGAATCATACATCCAGACTAGTTTGTTATTGACAAATATTATTTACTAGTTTACAGTAAATTATTAACAAGAATAAACTATTTTCTAATATTTAAATGCTTATTTTTAGATTCTTAAAGTGTAATTAAAAAAAAAAAAAACATAAATGATAAAAGAAAAAATTGTTTTTATATGAAATAAAAAAAAGTTGCAAAAATGCATTGTTAGTCAAACTAGTAATGTTTTGAATTTTTTTGTGTATCTGAAATTTATGCAAGTAATATTACACTTTTACAAATAGTTAATGTTTCATGCTATAATATATGTGCATTTTTTTTTCATAATATGATTCATTGAGATAATTTATTTCATGTAAAGCTAAATTTGGAATAAAATGAATAGGGAAAATGAAGGTTGTGAGCTTTTAGACTATTTTGCATGAAGCAATGCCAAAATAGTACTTCATTGAAAATCTAAAAGGGAAACATTCAAGCTTGCTGCAATTTTATACTGCTTCCATGCATTTATTTTTGCTACATCAATAAAATTTGAAAAGAATTTCCCACCATCATGTATTACTCTTTATTTTTACTGTATTGATTACATAGCCGCAAAATTGTCAAGCTAGTCTATGACACTATCTGTTAATTGTAATTTTCTAATGTGTTTAGATTGCTTTTTGAATAAAGATTTGTGTACTTTCTTAAGTACCTCTTAACCATTGTAGATAATTCAATTGTCTTCTTGTTATGATTAATTAGTGTTCCATGGACTATCACAATCCCATACTTCTTGTCCAAAGCACATTTTTATGTTCCTTCTCTTTTCATTTTGTCCACACGCTTAATGATTTGCTGAAAATTATCTAACATTTTGCTGAATTCTTAAAAGTCTTCATCTCCTTTTCTCTACTTATATATATATATATATATATATATATATATATATATATAAATCAACACATGCACACAAAAAATCATAGGAGACCTAACAGAAAATGAATTATAAACACAAACATTTTATATACCAAAATTAATACATGTATTGACTACATGCAAATTGCATAACAAAACTACTGTACAATTTGCAATACAAAAATTTGAAATGCCTTATATTCAGACCTTTCAAAAAGGGCAGGGGTTGAAATTGATTGCTATGCCGTAATCTATATTTATCACTATATATGTCTGAAAATGTGTGCATGTCTTCTTAAAAATAGTCACAATTTGCATCCAAATTTCACCAAAATTAGCAGGTATACTTCTAATACAAAGCCTAGATCAACTGAAAACTTTGAAATTGAATCAATATTCGTTAAGAAATTACCCAATTAGGTTGCATGCAAATTTCACGACTTTTCGCAAGTGGTGAATTTTTAAGGGTTGATATTATTTTTTACACTTTTGTACTGTTCATAGACTAGTAAATATAAAATAAATAAAACGTATTAATTGCTGAATTGCAATCACATAAAATTTGTTTTAAGGAATAAGAAAAAATTTGCATTGACATTTTACTAATAAAAATGTCTCATTTAATCCTATACCTCCAAAACATCAGCAATATCAATGAAATTATATTGTCAATTCAAATTTCGATATTTTGCTAAAAATCATTTGAATATATATTCTATTAAAGAACTCACTTAATAAAACTTTTCATTTGTATTCTAGATGACATTTTGTTTTTAGCAAAATCCAAGTATGGGAAATTTCTTGTTCAGAAAATTTTACGATATGGGTAAGATGTTTTAAATTTATTTTTCCTTAAAATATACTGAGAATATTGATACATTTTTTTAATTTTTACTTTAAAAAAGTCATTTAATTACTATTTATTTACTCTAGGTTTATGCTGAATCATTTAATTAAATTTGAATTGTTGAATTTTTATTAAGTTTATCATTAATTTAGTTAATTACTAATTGTGAACAATATTTTTTTTAACCAAATAAATTATTCATTGATACATTGGGAAAAATCAAATGACAGATGTTGAAATTATGAAATATATATAAAATATAAAAAAATTCCTATAATTACTTAAATGCTACTAATAATATTTAATGTGTAAAAGTACATGATTTCTTACCTTGCTCTTACAATTATACCCTTTTGGTCCTTAATGCTGATTTATTTGAATATAATACGATATATGCTCATTTATTTGAATATAATTATGTTGTTATATTATATGAAATAGTTTGACTGATTAAAATTGTTTAAGATTTTATAATCTTTCCTGAATAAAATTAATATTCTATGTTTTTATTTTTTTTAAAAACCCGTTTTTTAAATGTGTTCATATAAGTAATGATAAGAACCTTTTATAGAAAAGTATTTTGTGCCAATCATTAAAACTATATAAGGCTTTTAAAAATATTTTATTTTAGACAATTTTATCTTTCAGATCAAAGACACAAAAAGAAGCTGTGAGGAAGGCTTTTCATGGAAAAGTTGTAAAACTAATCAGACATACTGTGAGTCACTGTTTATACTAATAAAAATTACATTTTATGCAATTTCTTCAAAAAATGAATGAAGCATTTTTGAATTGTAAAAAAATGAAACTGAATATAAAGAAATATTTAATTTTCTTTTTATATAATGAAATAAATTGTCTAAAAATTATTTTCTTTTCTTACCTATTTATGAGTAGCCATTTTGCATATGAATAATTGAAAAATAATGGTAAATAGTGTTCATATCATACATTGACATAATCATTTTACAGACACTAGATGACTGATAAAATCACATACCTCACATTTCACACACTCAGGCACTGACTCACTAAAAATTAAATGAACTATTATATTATTCTTCACCCTTGTGGAAGACTGTTGCTGAATTAAGAATAATATAATCTAAATATAGAAAAAAATTGCATCTACAAAATTTTTATTCATTAAACAAAAACAGAATTAGCACAATTTAAAAATAAATATCAGAGATTTAATTTAATTTCTTCATTAACATTAAATAATCCAATATGGCATTTTTCCTAATGGCTTTTCCAGGTCTGAAAATGTCCAACCTTTATAAATGTAATAACTTTTAAAAATTACTTAAATGATTAATCATTCCTACTAAATGATTAAAATTTTGTGTTGATCTTCCATGGTGTTTATTACTATGGAATAGATCATACAAAATTATTATTTGCTGATTAGTTACAAAAATACATAATTAATATTAATTATCTCATATTTATGTATTCATGAACATTTTCTTTTATATTTAGGAAGCAGCTGAGACCATAGAATTAATATTTAATGAATTTGCAAATGCTACACAAAGATTTGAATTAGTTCAAGAATTTTATGATCCTACTTACATGTATTTTAAAGTAAGAACTTTTGAATTTTTTTATTACTTTTTAAGTATTAAAATAAAAGATAAAAATTAATGGTAAATAAACTAATTCTTAAAATAACAGTCAATTTTAATGTTTTTATTTATAGACTTATGAAATCTCTTCTTTGGCTGAGCTGTTTGAAAAACAACCTAACAAAAAGCAAAGTATTATCCAAAATTTGAAGGAAGCATTATTAAAAATGTTGGATAAGTAAGAGTATAAATTTTCACTTCCTATATTTTTGTTTCTTACCTTTGATTGAATTTTGTATGAATTTCAAATTATTGAAGTTGCATTTAAAAGAAAATTTCAAATTTTATTCTTTGAAAATTGAAAATCAATTATCGTAAAATCCTAACAATATGTCCCCTTTTTGAGAATAAATTCCTTTCCTACTTGAAAATTGAAATAAATTTTGGTGAGATTCTTTTTGGTAGTGTGGATAATTAATTAATTTGATCTTTTCTTATTTAATGTTTTTTCATATTATGTTTTTTATTACAAGAATCCTCTTAAATTTAAGATTTTAAGATTAAAAAGGAACTGTTCAATTTCATATATTTTATAATAATTTTATGGAAATAAATTTAGCCTTTAATTATAAGTTCACTCCGGGTATTTTTCAGTTGTAGAAGGTGGCATAATTTTTATATTTTATACTACATACAATTTTCAAATACACATTATATGATACTGCAGTTATCATCATTCTCATTCAGAAATTATAAAGCCTTGTAATGCACTAAAAATTAGCATTGTGATGTGAATGTTATTGGATACCAGCATCTATTAAATTCTAGAATTCACTTTTTTTTTTTATTAGTTGTAGATTATAACAGGACATTGCTTGATTACATGTGTTTGGAATGTCTGTGCTTATTTCTGAGCAAATAACGCTTCTGTTTTGGTTTGACCATTGCCAGGCTGTCACTAATTGAATGCATGTGTAATTTGATCACTTATTTATTGACCCCTATTGTCTTCCAGTAACAACCAATAGTTTGTAGATTAATAAAATCAACCTGACTAGCTGTCATCATCAGGGAACATATTCAAAGTGTATTCAATTTGATTTTGCATTATTTAGAAGCTCTTATTACTGCATATTGCTATTGACAAAATGATTTCATATTGATAATGTTGGTTGTATTGGTTTAAAATTTGAATCATTTATTTTTTATCTACATGAGTTATGAAATTTTTTTTAATTTTATGAGAGTTCTTTATTAGTGTTGTAATTTTCTTAAATACTGACTTATTATTTTATGAATGTAATACATTTATGATATAAATCAAAGTATTTTTAAGATGTATTTTTCTATTTAGTGCAATTCCTTGCATCATCATTTTTGTGAATAGAATTTGAGTCTTTTGGGGACATTCATTTGAAATAAAGAAAACAAAAAGAATAACATTTTGAATTTAATATTTCTTTATTTTGAATAATCATATGTCATTTTTTAAGCATTTCCTCAATAATAGGTAAAATTAGTATAGATAATTTATTAAATTAAATTTTTTTTTAAATTAATTTAATTTAATTTATAAAAAATTTTATAATTTATAAATGTTTAAAAAGAGAGATTAAATTGAATGCGAGTATAATGTTCTATGATAAAAAGTAATAATTAATATAAAAGAATTTAAAATTAAAATCCTTTGGATTTTACGAGAATCAAAGAAAGCAGGTAGGGGAGAATTAGAACCAAAACAAGTAAAAGGAGAAGTCCTTTTGTCAGAGCAATAAATCAGAAAAATTGTAGAACAATTGTTGATTGACCAAAAAAAAAAAATGGAAAAATTAGCGATAGCCATCAAAGCAAGGAAGTGTTGCAGTGAGAGAGTAAAATACTATCCTGGCCCGAGTCAAATGCATTTAGTTTGTTCAGAATTAATAAATTTATCATCAGTGACCATTTCTTATTTTTAGTTAGTTTTGTGATAGTTATAAAGTGGAAAATCATTAATTAGTAAATTATTTATACTAATAAGATTTTTATAGAAAATTTTCCAGATTTTTTTGCTGTAATTCAGTTTAGGGTTGAATCAAAGTTCTTTGTGTATGAATTGCCTTCTAAAATAGCAGGAGCATTGCTAACTTTAAGAATTTGTGAGTAATGAAAACCTGCATTTTTCTTTGTCTGTTCATTACTGTTGTAATCTAAACAGGGGTGGCATAAAGAAGGAGGGTCTAAAGTTAAGCCGAGGCACTTATATTCCTATACAAAAGGCACTGGTTCATCAAAAATAGTAATGTGGTTAAGTTGATAGGATTTCTATCTCAAGTGAAGATTAGACAGGCACATTTAGAAGAGTTTAACACATATTTCATTTAGAATATTATGGAAGATAGCAAAGTTCATGATTGTGTCAGAGAATGCAGAGTGATGCTTGTTAATAAGTAATTTCAAATTATCACTAAAATAGTTGACATTTCCAAATAATCCACATAAAAACATTTTTAAATTTACTAAATTATCTTTTTTTGCTAAATTTAAAAAAAACTGCTGATACAGTTCAATTGTTGTTTAATTGTTACAATTTAATTGTACTCATAAAACACTGTATATAATGATTACAATTATGGGGATTGAAAAATTCTGGTAGGAATAACTGTGTTAAATAAATATAGTATTTTATTTATAATATATTAAATTATTACCTATCCATTTTTATCTGTGCAGATCAGTGATAAAGCATAGTATCGTCCATCATATACTTTGGCAGTTTATGAAACATGCTGATTCTGTATCTAGAAATGAAATGATTGAATCCGTTAAAGAAATTGTCCATGAAATTTTGCATACCAAAGATGGTGCCAGAGTTGGAATGCATTGTGTGTGGTATGGTACTTTAAAGGTATGTAAAGTTCCTCAATTAATTGATATGGTTTTTCTTAAACAAGTACATATATATATATCTTTACAAAGGATCAAAGAAAATGTTTTTGTTCAATGGAAATTATTATTTTTTTTTTGTAAGATATCTTCAAAAGTAAAAAAAAAAAACTGTTAAAAACTCATTTTTTATCTAATACAAATGCAATGTAAAAGGAATAAAGAAACAGTTCCAAAAATATAGCTTTCAAAAAGTTATAAAATTAAAATAAGATGTATAGTTTAAAAATTTTGAAAAATATATTTATTAACAGAATAATTTATAAGATAATGTGAAATGCATAAAAGTCTTTCATTTTATTATGAAGGCCTACAGATCAAATATCGTGTCTTTAAGGTCTATTTCAAATATTAAATTGATTTAATATTCTAATAATTTTTGATATTACTGAGAAAAAATAGTCACAATATACACACTCGAATATAAATTATTGAAAAATATAGTATTTGCTGTTAAGTTTTTATAAAATCAGAAATTATTTATAGAAATGTTAGGAATTTTTCAGATTGTATTTGTGTTGAAGGCAGATTTGAAGAGTCAGGAATCTGTTTAAAAATCCAACTAATGACTCTTACCAATTTTATTGTCCCAATGTTCTTAAATTAATATTGAAATTAAATGTTAAGGAAGCAATTCACTTGTATTCTTCAGTTATACAACAGTTGACAAAGACAGTTACTCTTTTAGCAGCAGACCAAGAGGTCTTGAGAAACTTTTCTCAGCACTAATATCTTGAATCAATAATGAGAGAAATTCTTACAGAGGCTATTCTGTTAATGTATTTCAAATATGGCATTTTTGTGCTTAAAATGTACAATTTTCTTTTCATAAGTTATTCTATAATTCTTTGGTACAGTTATTTCTTATAGGTTTTATATATTTATTGTAATCAAATTCAGAATACAAAGATATTTTGTGAGTGCAAATACTACATTTTTGAAGTTAAAGAAAAAATGCTTTGTTAATTCAAGTGTTTTATCATCACTGGCGCAACAGCCCCATGGCTGGCCACGGGCGTCTGCGTGCTGGCAGATTTCTAGACAGAAGATGTTTTCTTTTTATGGGCTAGGGTTGTCAGTACTACGCCCAAGGCTCTACAGCCATATTAGACAGGGACCTACGGTGTAAAGTGGATTCTGAACCACTACAAACATCCATGACACCACTGGGACACGAATCCGAAACCTGTAGCGACAGAGCACTAGTCACTTGGCCATCAGGCCCCAATTCAAGTGTTTATATATACATATTCAATAAAAGTCATTTAATTTATTTTGCAAATTCTTCTAAATTTGTTAGAAAAGATCTTTATACATAAAATTATGGAAGGAGTCTAAAAATGGAAGGAGGAGTCTGGAAGTTATGAGGAGTTATGGAAGGAGTCTATCAGTATAAAAAATTCAACTTAGAAGTCAGAAGTTTTTTTGGCCAACTTATAAAAAAATTTTTGTAAGAATATATATGGACACTTTTGCTAGTAAAATATTAAAAGACACTTTAAAAATGTCAACATCCTTTGCAATTACAAAGAAATGGTAAATAGAATATAATATTAATTTTGTAAATTAATAAAGTGTTCTCTGTTTAACATAAAAGATGCAGGTTTGTTAAAAATAATGGATTGTTATCATTCTTATAACTATATATTGAAACATATATATTAATAACTAAATAACATCGATATTTAAATTTTTGATTTTTTTTAATAATCTTATAAGTAATTTGTTAGTATTTTTTTTTCTGAATTAGAAAATTATTATATTAATATATAAAAATATTATATTTTTATTTATTAAATCTTAACATAAATTTTATTTCTAGGATCGTAAAGTTATCGCTAAAAGTATGAAAACATATGTAGCAAAAATAGCTATGGAAGAATTTGGCCACAGAGTCCTATTGGCTTTGTTTAGTTGTTTTGATGACACGGTATTCTTAAAAAAGCACATTATTAAGGTAAATATGGAATTTGTTTATATATTTTACAATTTATGTCATTCCTTTTCTGCCATTATTTTTTGATATTACTACTAAAAAGATATAACTAATTGTTCAAAATTACTGCATGTTTTTAAAAAATGCTTTTACTTTTTTTTTATTTATTGAGCATGTTTTTGAAATAATTCCCTGTGTACAATTGTATTTATTTTCTATCTTAAAATTGTGATCAAAACTTCTGAATTATTTAAAAGAATATTAAAAAGCATTAATTGTTTTATGACATTCTTATATTTAAATTTAATGTTATCAGTAGTTAAATAAAAACGTTTAAGCAAAGACCAGAAACTTTTAAACAAATATGTTATTAATTCAGAGAATCATTATAAAATATATTGTTATATAGAAATTTAATAAATTAGGAAAAGCATCTTAAGCATAACTTTAAATGAAAAAAAAATGTATTTGTTTCAGGAACTGATTGCCAAATTGCTGGATGTAGCTCAAAATATATATGGGAAAAAAGTACTGGCCTACTTATTGAATCCAGCAGAATCTCATTATGTGCATCCTCAAATGAGAAATATTCTTGAAGAAGGAGAAATCGGTGCAACAAAGTATTGAAAAGTTTCATTGCATTTTAACATTGCTAGATTTTTATTAAGACATAAGATTTGCTGAAGTAGTAATGTTTTAAAACAAACGTATTTATAATGATAGTATAATTAATTTTTTTCTTTTTGTAATCAGCTTTTAAATGATTGTAAATGTATTTGATTGTATTCTATTTTTTACAGTTAATACTATAGATGAAGTGTATTTTAACAATGGTATTTTACCAATACTTCAATTTAGTTTAGTAAATAAGAAATCAAATTATTACAGGGACAATCAATCATGATTTTTTTTATTAATTACAACTATGTTTATTAATAAATAAATAGTGCAAAGTGATTAGAAAGTCATAACTTTAAAAAAAAAAAAAAAAAAATTTAAATACAAAAGATCAAATCATACAGCTTGTAACATACAAGAGAATGTTTTGAAAAAGAATTTTTTTTACATGTGTTCAGTTTTCGGGAAGTGGAAATCAACAAAATTTAGAATACTATCCACCATAGTTATGGATATTTTTCATAATTTTTATATTAATGGAAATAGCATTTTAAAAAATAAATGATTTAAGTGTCATTTTTTTTTGCGGCCACAACCATATTACAAATAATTGGAATGTAGGCATGTGGAAATATCTTTTCTATTAGAAGTGTTCCATAGAACTATTGTTGATAATTTAAAAAAAAATCAAATTTTTTTTTCAACTATCACAAATTGTATGTTTACTTTTAAAAATTTATAATTTCTCTAAACAGGTAAAAACATTCTGACCACACAGTACCATGTATTGGATTTTTGAATGATTTGTAATTCGACTTTGTTTCATATAGTTCTAATACCTTTAATTGCTGACTCTCATCAGCAATTAAAGGTATTGTTGATTCTTCTGATTAACCTAGAAGTCCCTCCCCCCTTCTGCTGCAATTTGATAATAATAAAAAAAATTCTGGAAACTAAGAAAAATTCCTAGAAATCTGAAATATTCTATGTGCAGATTTGCATTTGAAAGTATCTCATTTGCAGATTACTATTCATTGTTTCCTGTATAACATTATAATTGTAAATGCTTATTTTATTGCATTTCCCATCGTCTTTTTTCAACTAGCATAAAAAAGATACTATAATTTCAATTTCATTTTTGGTTGTAGAAACAGGTAAAAATCTCCTTGAGCTAGGTCAGGAAAGTACGAAGGGCGTTCCAGAATGATAACTGTATGCTTGCCAATGCCCCCCCCCCCCCACACTGTCAAAGAATGACGTGCATTCTAGTGTAATGCAGCAAAATCCAATTGTTTCCTGGCCATTTTTCAGGTTATTTTCATCTCACTGTGTCTCTTAGCTGTCTAAGGATTTATGCTTAAGTTCTTTGTTTACAGTTTGGCCTAGAGGAATGAATTCATGGCTAATCACACCTTTGTAACAAAAAACATCTTCAGCATCATTCTCTTCCTGTTTTATCGAAGCAAGATTTTTTTTTCCTTTTTAATTTCCATTGATGTTTTGCCTCACAATCTTAAATAAATTGTCTCAATTTTCTTCCAAATGCTGTCATCTACATCAATCATGTCAGTCAGGTTCTTGAGCATTGTTACTTCACATTTCTTTCTTTTTTTTCTCATATCTTTTGGTTTGCTCTCTCATTTCATTGGTAGTTTGTCTGTCCATAATTTGTTGAACATATTCAATACTTGCATCTGTTATGGAAGAAGAGAGACACCCACTCCAAAGATTATTTTTAATGGTTGTGCAACATAGACAAAAATACTTAAGCTACTTATACACTGCCTGGTTTTTTCCCCACCACATTGCTGCCATTTGTTTGATTCTGTATCTCAAGGGTTTCAGATATGGATTTCACCAGCAAGACAGAATTTGATGTTTATTCACATTCTCAGTGATATTTTAAAATCTGATCAATGAAAACATCACTTTGTCAGAAAAAACCTGTAGTTTTTGCTGATAATATCCACCATTGCTGGGTGGCTTGGTACCTTCTGCTGCTAGCCTCAGAAAGAAATTTTCCCTCTAGTGAACACTGGTTGACTAAAGGCATCCATTTTATTGAACTTTTTGTCCTTATTATATATATTAACACTAAATTAAGTTTAATTGATTATTTACTATGCATTTTATTATTTTGTATTAATTGTATTCATCTTTTTATCATAGACTAATTTTCTATAACTTTGGTTTCTATATGAATGTTTTTTTGTATAATTTTCTATTACATATAAAAATATGATTATTTTGCAGAAAAAAAGACCTGAATGTTCGATGTTCTGAGTTAAAAGCTGCTATTGTTGATCCTCTTTTAAAAATGATAGCATCCAACATTCAAAATCTGTTCACTGATAACTCATTCTGCCATTTTACACTAGTTGTTTTAAAGCATGCTGATGGTAAGATTAACTATTATATCTATTCTACAAAAGATAAATAATTTTAATTAGTTTCAATGTCTAATTCAATATCTATTAATTTTTTCTTATAGAACACAAAGAAGAGGCATTTAAAGCAATTGCTGATCTTGTTGTTGAACCATACACTACTGAAAATAAAAAAACACATCCAATAGAACTTGATGGTATCAGTTATGTATTAAAGCAACTCATTGTTAATAAAACAAAAAGCGAGTCCAAAAATGATGGTAAGAGGGAATTTTTTTTTTGTTGTTGTTCAGTAAAATTAAATGAAATTTCCACAAGAAGTAGAAATATATTCACTACATGTCTTTTTACAATTCTTATTTATTTATGTTTTTCATTTTACTTAATGTCATATTTGTAGAAAATTGTGACACAAGTATTCTCTGACCTTTTATTCATGAACTTGAATTATGTTTTGAATATGTATTCGAGTAAAAAATAGATCACTAAAAAAAATTCTAATTATTATATATTGTACAAAAAAAAAAATATATATGTGCTACATCTTATATAATAAAAGTATGAATTAACATAAATATATAAATTTAAGAAAGTTGTTATCAAAATCATAAAATAAATTTTGATGGAAAATTTATTTTAATTATCAGTTTATTATTGGAATACTTTTTTCGCATTTCAAAATATGTTTTAAATTTTAAGTTTTGAAATTTTTCATCATTTATGCTTCATATGAAAAAATTTGATATTTTATGTTATATATATATATACACACACACACACACACGTATAGGTGGTTATCAAAATAATAGAAACACCATAGAGTCGTAAGGAATCCTTTTACTAATATGGTTCATGATCACCTTTGGCACCTAATAAATCTTGTATTTTCCTGAGAATCTAATCATATAAGTGCTGAAAGTATTTAGAGAAATATTGTACCGTTCTTCATGGAGATATCCGGAAAGAGGCCGGGGGAGGATATCGATTTCGAATTGATCACTCTAAAATAGACCATGATGGTTTGATGATATTGAGGTCGAGGGACTGTGTAGGCTGAGGTAGATGTTACACTTTATCCTCATATTCATCAAACCATAATTGGACAGGTTCCATTGCATGAATAAGAGAATTATCATCCTGGAAATTACCATTTCTTGTAGAAAACAAAGTTTGCATCATTGGATGAAATCATTGTTAAAACTTCTGTATACTTTTCCCCAAGTAATCCTTTCTTTCAGGGTTATGATTGGTCAGCAGAAAATCATGACATGGCTGCCCATACCATGGCAGATTCACCTCCATGCTTGACATTTGGAAGGGGATAAACATGATCATTATGCTTTTGAGGGTGTCCTCCAAACATGCACTCATCCTGTTGTCAGGAAAAATATGAAATATTAATAGTTGTTTTCTTTTTAGACATTTTAATCCACTTCAATACTTGTTGGTGTCTTTCACTGGTCTCTCTTTGTTCTCTTTCCATCCACTATTTTACTTTGCTACACTGTGTGTACATAGCCATGACTTTAGATATTGTATTTCTAGAAACACCTAAAATCTGGTATGTTTCAGATATTCAGATATATATATCTATATATAAATGAATGTTATAAAAATAGAATTCAAAATTGTTCCAGAGCTAACAATTAGTAATAATACTTAAATTAATAATATATATATATTCAAACATCAATTTAAAATTACTAATAAATATTGAAACATTTTTTTAACACTGTAATTTATAATAATTTTATGCCAATTTTTATGATTTGTCATATTAGATAATATATTTCCTGTATGAATTTTATCTTAAAAAAATTTTATTAAAAATAATTTAAAAGATTAATGTTAAATTCTTATATTTTAGTGGAATTTAGTGAAGTTTTGATTCAAACTGTTCCAAACATGGTTTTCAAGTCATGGATTGAATGCAATAGAGGAGCTTTCTTATTAGTAAAGTAGGTGTAATTAATTGAAGATTTTTTAAGAAATTGATGTTTTGTAAATTGTATTGAAATTACTGTATTATTTATTTTATGTTTGAACTTTGGGATATTTCTTGGATTATGGGATGCCAGTTGTTATTTCGAAATATTGTAATCTGTTTATGTCACTAACTGTGCTGCTCTATATAATGTTTGGATTGCTATTTCTACTCTAATAATATTTATGTTTAAATTAAAAGAAAAATATACATATCATAATTAAATAAAGAGCATGTATATTTCTTAAGCTTTTATGCCATACTAAATATTTTTATACTACTATTTTAAGACATAAATATTAATTAAATTAATTTTATATCATAATTTATAATTATTTTGTTATAGTTTATTGGAAACAGAAATACCTGCAGTTGTAAAAAGAATTAAAGAAGAATTAGCTGGATGCAAGAAGTATATGTCTAAGAAATCTTATGTAGGAGCAGCAATATTGAAAAAGAAACTTGATTTACCTGGTAAATCTAATAATACAATAAAATGATGTAAAAAATGAATCTCCATATTTTGTAGTTTATTTTTCTATAAAACATATATCTATATTCACTGAATTATTATTTGATTTTTTTTTTTTTTTATAAAATGAAAACCTTTTTATCGATTGTTAACCAATTTCATTTAAAAAATCCATAATGGAAGGTACTGTTCTTACTTGCTATGAAAATTATTCTTTTCAGTTATTCTGCAAGATTTCAAAAAAGAGAAAGATGTTTTTTAATTGCTGAGTTCACAAAATTTATTATCTTGTTTCATATCATTGCACAACTTATCTTTACAACTATAACATTTAAAAATATTAAAATTTCATGTAAAGAAGTATTTTTTAGAAGCACTAATTCGATAGAATGCACTTGTGAAATGTACATCAATTTTTTTAAACTTTATTTTTTAATGCAAAAAAAAAAATCATCAAACTACTAATATTTAGTTTAAAAAAAAAAAAAAAAAAAAAATTAGATTAAGCATATTATTTAAAGAAAAACATTTCTTTGAATTATAAAATGTTTAAAAAATCAATAAATAAATTAATTCATTTATTTAATATTTAATAAATAAAGCTTTAGATATTTCATTGTTGTAAATGCTTAAGTACTTATCACTCTTTCTATGTTTATTTATGTATCCATGATACTATAATCTTATATAATAACGTGGACTTATAACACAATTTTTATTTCTCCTCTATTTAGTGTACGATATATAAGTCCAAATATTCACTTAAATCTTTTTATTAATCATATATATATATATATATACACTGACTACCAATAAGTATTTGGACACCGATGCAAATGACGATATCTGCGGTCCTGAGGTACGTCACGGACTCCGCCGGTATATATCGTGTAGGAAACGGCATCGGCATTAGTCGCATGCAAGATGTCGCGCAGTTCGGAGCTCTTTGATTTCGAGAAAGGTATAATTATCGGGTATCACAAATGTGGCCGATCCTTAAGGGACATATCTGGCGATCTGAAGTACCCAAAAACGACAGTGGCCTATGTGATTAAGAAGTGGAAGGTGAGCGGTGATTGTCGGAATGTGCCCCGAGTCGGCAGACCAACGAAACTGGGAGATAGAGACCGACGAGTGCTCACCAGAGAAATTCGGAAGAACCGCACCCAACCGATGGCCCTCATCCGTGAGGAGTTTCAACAGGCATCCGGGAGTATTGTTTCAATGAATACCATCCGTAAGGCAGCACATCTGCATGGTTTTCATGGTCGTGCTGCTGCCCATAAGCCTTTAATCACAAAGTCCAACCGCGCTGCTAGATTAATGTGGTGCAAAGCACATCGAAATGGACTGTAGATCAGTGGAAACGGATTCTTTGGAGTGACGAATCAAGGTTTACCGTTCGGATGGCAGGGTCTGGGTCTGGTGTCTGCCTGGAGAACGTCTCCTGCCAGAATGCATTGTACCAACAGTCAAATTCGGCGGAGGTGGAATTATGGTCTGGGGGTGTTTCTCCTGGTATGGACTGGGACCCTTGGTCCCCATTCATGGTAAGCTCAACGCCGATGCCTACTGCACTATTTTGGATGACAATGTGCTTCCTACGTTGTGGCAGTTTTACGGGTTGGACCTCTGTTACTTTCAGGACGACAATGCCAGTTGTCATGTTTCGACGTTAACCAAGGCTTGGTATGGTGCCAATGGAGTTCATCGAATGGACTGGCCTGCCCAGATCTCAACCCTATCGAGAACCTCTGGGACGCTTGCATCGCCGAATTCAGGGGTGCACTACCCGTCCAAAATCGGTGAAGGAACTTCTGTCTTCTCCAAGCCGAGTGGAAGAAAATACCACTAGCTGTCATACGAAGACTTGTGGAAAGTATGCCCCGGAGGGTTCACGCTGTAATTGCCTCTCGTGGAGGCTCTACCAACTATTGATTTTGAATAATGTTCGTTTTTCTTTTCTATCACAGGTGTCCAAATACTTATTGGTAGTCAGTGTATATATACATATAACCATATCAGATTATTCAAAATAGGTTTCATTTAAAATTCATTCAGATTTCTAACAGGCTAGTGATTGAATATATTATTTGTTAACAAACTTTTTAGAACATGTAAATTAGCTGGGAAAAAAAATTTAGAAAAATATATCTCACAAATATTAATATAATAAACAGAACAAAATTCTAAAAAATATATATAAAATGAAGAATGGGGATTAGCTAAAATTAGCCTTTACAGAGATATTTGTAATTGTATTAAAAATTTAAATAGAAAATATTGCAGGTTGCTTATTTAAATTTCAACTTTGGTAAACATAAAATTACTTTCAATCTTAGATTATGCAAAGAATGTCTTTGTTTAAATCTTTCAAACCAGTGATGGCTTTCAGAGCAGACAGCTTCTTTTTGTCTGAAGTATTAGATGGTTACTGATTCTTAATTTTTTTCATAAATCTTCAAAACCTTATTTATAATTGTATTGGTATCAATTGGAATTCGTTTTTGAGGATGTCTTCTAGCCATATCATTAATGCTTTTTCCATATTATACATTACAACAATTCGTACTTATGAAGCTGAGCTCATATTCGCAGAAGATCCAGCTGCTCTTTTTAAATGGAGTTCATTTTTTTTTTCTTATTGTCCTTATTGGGCTTCATTCATGGAATAAAATTAACGTCTGTTACTCATTCTCCATTATGTACATGATCTAAAATTTTAATTTTGCTTTCTAAAGATATAACTTTTCATTTTTTTTTAAAAATTTCTTTTGGGATGATAAAATTATAAAACTGCCACAGAAAGTATATAATTGTTTTTCACCAACCTGTAAATATGAAGTTTTAAAAAACACTTTGCTGTACATCTTGTTACTTCTAAAAATTTATTGCATTAAATTACAAGAACAGAATTGTATTTATAAAATGGGTTATTTGTACATACAAGATCGGGAATCCCCATTTTTAGGATGTAATAAATGGAATTCAGAATAGAATGGAATTAAAATATGGTTAGAAATACAAGTGCTAACGTTACCAAGCGAATGGAATTAAAAAATGATTGCAGAATTTCTTTTAAAATTCTATATTTTAAAAACTGTGTAAAAGTGAAGTCATGTAAAGAAGTACAGTATAAGTCGGGGGATATGTATATATGACATTGAGAGAAAAAAAAAACATACGTTTTTATGTTAAAAATTTTTAATGTAACCCCCTCCCGCCCCGAATTTAATTGAAAGGATGCACAATGATTAATTTTGAAAGTATATTTTCACTACTGAACATAATTTTTTAAACAAAACTTTCAAAATGATTATGAATGTGCAGATATTATTTTATATAAATTGTCTATTCTACACACTATATCGAATTAAATGTACCTGGAAAATGAAATCTTATCATTCTAAATAGGGATTTTGCTATCATAAAATCCAGGGATAGGGAGTCACCCAAAGCACTTCTGATTCTCGAGTCAGATTTTTTATATCATTTTGTAATTTTTTTACTCATTTTTGTAATTTTATGTACTGTGTTCTTTCTAATGGATTTAGAAGAATTTGTGAAATTAAAATAGATAACTTTAATTGACTATATATCTATAAAAACAATTTTTCATAAAGTATTTTTTTACAAGTTTAAAGGTGTAGCATTTGTACTAACTTAGAAGACATTCTTGTACTCCAAATTTTCTTACAAATATATACACATATACATAAAATTATGGGTTGTTATAAAAAGCAAAATCTAAATATTTTTTTTCGTCAATAATGATTTTTTTTTTTTTTTTTTTTTTTTTTTTTGAAATCTAAGAAGATATTTATTTTAAGATACCAAATTTAGAAATAACGTAAGAACAAAATGCATAATAGCAATCTTGAAAAATAAGAAACTATAGAATTCCAAACGATTTTATAAAAACGCTCGTAATAAAATTTTAAAAATAAATTACAGATTTCAGTGAAAATATTCAAAATTGAAAGGTATCAAGGACACAAAAAACCCACCCCCTCAAAACATTCTGCATTATTTTACATGTAATATAACAGGTATTATGTTTTCCTTTAAGAGAATCAGTGATCATTCCTAGATTCGCACGGTTGATTGTTGATGGGAGAGCAAACCGTAGTCTTAGTTGAAGTTGTTAGGGCTTTTGGTTCAACTTACACCTGCGAATCATTTTTTTTTTTTTTTCTTCTAAATTGAAATTGACCAAACACAAAACAAGCTCAAACATAACGGAAGCAACACTACGATGTGCAAATATCTAAATTGAGATCGATTTGCACGATCTAAGTGAAATAGTGGAGAAACAAATATCGCACTAGTAAAATAAATACTTTTTAATGATTTCATTTTTTTTATTTCTTTTATATTTATATATTTTTTATACTTCATTTTCAGTGTTATATATTTCTTTACAATTTGCGTTTAGTATCGTTATTATTGTATTATCTATGTTTACATGTAAGAATAATAGTAAACTCAAAAATATTAACTCATTATGTTTCAATTTTTCACTCCAAAAAATGTCTATAGTGGTTCTAAATCTAATATGGGGATATATAATTTAATATGCGGCCCGCGGAGTTAGGGCGCATTTCCAAAGTGGCTCGCACGATCATTTGGGTTGGCCACCCCTGGTCTAGACAAAAAAGTTCGCTTTTCTTCTCCTGATTTGACCTTTGCCCATTCTGTTTTATTTTTCGATTACGTATATGCAACTGATTTCATTAACATTTACACTCTATTTAATTCTTTTTATTTTAGTTATTTCCAAAATTTTGTTTTTACTTAATGTTTAAATCATTTTATAATTTTAATACATAAATAAATCTTTTTTAAGAAAGGCATTTATTTATCTTTTATTACTTATTAATTTAAAAGGCATGAATCCATCGCTACGATTCAACATTTTTTTTTTTTTTTTTTTTTTTTGTTCTAATGCAGCTGGCAAAGACTTAGACAATTGTCTTCCTTGCCTTAAGGCAAACGCTGCACTGACGTTACTCACGTAGCACTACCCAGGAGGTGCGTGCAGTAACAATACCTCCGCAACGCTCTACTATTATGTTTGACAGGGACCTACGGTTTAAAGTGGATTCCGAACCAAATCCATGGTACCGCCAGGTTCCATTTACAAACATCCATGGTACCGCCGGGACTCGAACCCGAAACCTGTGGTACCGAAAGCCTGAGCGCTAGCCATTCGACCATTCAGGACCCCGTTTCAACATCTAACAGTGAACAAGCTGGAGGCCCTCTACGCTTCCAAGGATCTCCGTATTAATCTACAATAACTCAGGACAAAATGCAAAGCTGTACAAAAACAGATAATTCATACAAATGTAAAAATAAAATGAAGTAATATTTACATTAATAAAGGAATCTAAGCAATTTTATAATCTGAATAGATTTACTTCAAAAACAAAATTTACAAATTTTGTTGTAAAAAAAAAAAAAAAAAAAAATCAAACTATAGTAATAAATGACAGTTCAACAGATCTAATTTTTTTAAGGTAATCAATTTTTTTTTCTGCTTTCTGATGAAATTACATTTTCTGTACATATACTGATGATTTATATAATTTTTTGGTATTTTCAAATAACGTTTGTTTTTTTAAAAATTAGCAGTAAATATATTTAAAAATCAATAATCAATTTTAACAATTTATTTAATTAAAGAGAAATGGCAATAGCGGTACAACGACCTTAATGTCGGGCGAAACGTGGTTTACTTGATAAATAAATATTTATTTTTATATTGTTATTTAAATTTGGAGTTGCGTGTTGTGAGTGCTTTCACAAAACTCTTAATTTTTGAATGTAAACAGATGTATTATTTATTTAAAAAATACAACGTTATTAGTGTTCGCTTATATTTTTCATTTAAAATATAAACTATTCCTTTAATAAAACTGCATTAAAAATATTTTTGTTTAGTGAACATATGATATATTTTAATTACGTTTTTGAGATGATTTAAAAATGTTTTTTTTTTTTTTAATGTGTTAAGTTTGTAAAAGTCTTATTTTGTTATACTAACTGGCTGCAATATTTGTTAGGACCTAATAAAAAAATTTTCTAAAAGGCATTTATTATTTCAAAAATAAATTTCTTGGAAATTTTTTTAAGAACTATAATTTTATTGAATTTCATGCTATAACGATGTTGACATGCATTGTTGTGTTTACAATTTTCTTTTTATGTAGAGTTGTTTGAGGTTTTGAAATTTCATTATCTATAAAAAACTCATTTTAGAAGGATGCTAATATAAAAGTAGTGAAACTGTTTCTTGATACACATTTTTTTTGTATGCACTATTTAATTCGTAATTATTATAATTAAATAATTATACTTTTTAGTTGTAATATTTAAGAGCAATTATTTAATTGATCATGCAATACTAATTTTTAAAATATTCAGTTTTTCATCCAGTTATGCTCAGAATTTTTCTGTAACATTAAATTTTTCTTACTGATTATTGTTAAGAGTATCGAATATTATCAGTTATTAATTATTTAATTCTAAATAATATAAAATTAGAGTTGATCTTAAATAATTTAGTAATTGATTATGGCTAAACAGCAAGCTATCTCACATCATGAACTATTTAAAATTTCATTTTTTATTCAATGAATGCTATTTAGCTTTTTAATTCTGATACAAACATCAAAACCAGAATTAAATCAACATGAAACTTTTATGACCATATTTTCATATATATATTTGTTTGAGAAATTATCATTTAATCTTTATATATAATGATAAAAATATATAAAATAAAGATAATGCAACAAAAATATATTATCTTCTGTATGATTTAATAGTTTATTTTGTATAAAATTAGTAAATAATTATAAACTAATTTAATACATGTTGATTAAAAATTTTAATACTATTTGTAGTAATTTTTTACAATATATATTTCCTTCGATTGATTATTTATTTTTGGTACCAAGTTCAATATTAATAAAGCATATACAAATTTTTGTTCTTTATTTCATTATTTATTTCAAATTCCAATGTGCTATTTAAAGAATTAGATAAAATGAGCTGATTAATTATTCAATTTATTTGTTGAAATATAAAAAAATAATTTCTACAATATCATTTTTATTTTATCAATAATTTTTCTGAGGGCACTTGTTCTATATTATTTAGTGAACAATGGCTCCTACTGCTACTGCACCAGCATTTGATGTTAAAAAGGAAGTTGATCAGCATTTATCAAGAACAGGCATCAATGCTATTTTGCTAGGACCTCCTGGTGCTGGCAAAGGAACACAGGTTCAGCTTTTATCATTTGTAAAATATCAAGAACTTACTTAAATTTTTATACTAGAAACCTATTTTTGTAAATTTACCTTGAAATTGTTTGTTTTGTAAACATGATACGAAACATTTAAAGCTTAGAATATTTTTTTATATTTTCCTATTTCTTATAGTAAAATACTACTACTAATAAAATTGTTTAAGAAATTATGTATATTTTCTCTGGCTGAAAAAATAATAATTTTCTTTCTTAAAAATAGTTTATAAATTTTAAGTAAAATCTAATATATTTGAATTAAAATGTCCAAATTACTAATTTATTCATAATTAATCCATATAGGTTGATAGATAAAAAAATTAAATAATTTTACAAAATCAATCAATATAATGAGATAAATAATAACAATTTTATGAGTAATTACAGAAATATAGCAAATTATCAAATAAATAACAATGAAAATTTAAGGGGTTTTTTTCTATTGATATTTATTTATTTTTGTTTCTCAAAACTAATTTTAGTTGATCAAAAAAAAAAAATACCAAAGCTTTTTCCTTTTTATTTATAGTTAAAAGTTATTAACTATAGATTTTTTTTTTTCTTTTTAATAGAATTAATCTGTAGGACTAGCATATAATAAATTTATATTTTTAAATCTATGAAAACAACAAGTCATAATCATAAATTTAAAAAAAAAAATTCTCTATTGTTTAATTTTTTTCTGTGTTTGATACTATTAATATTAATGTTAAAATTTGTAACTGCATTCTTATTAAAGAACATTTTTTTAAATGATAATTGATGACTTCATTAAGAACAATTTTGCTTTGAAAACAATTGGAATTTTTTATTGCACCTTTGATTCATTTGATAATATTCTAAATGATTCCTTCTGTAATGAATGTCATTCATCATTATGTGTTCAAATCATTATTTAATATTTCCTTTTGATATTCATTAGAGCACCAGGCTAATAACTTCAGATAAAAAAAAATGCATTAAATTTTCATTAATAATTATCTAGTAATTATTTTATTCTCAGTCTGCTGAAACAATTTTATTTCTACTTTTTAAAGCTATTAAAATCTAATTTTATTTATTTTCATTGTCTTTTATTTTGTGCTTCATTTTTATGTTTTCAAATTATTAAATTGGAAAAACTTTACTTTTTAACTTAATTTTATAACTGCTGTAATTAAACAAGGAAGTTATTTAAGCTGACAGTATTTCTAATAAGATATTTTGATATGATAATAATAATAAATAAATAAAAAAAATTGAAATATATAAACAATCAAAACAATTAAATTGATTTCATTTGTATTTATTAGGCACCACGGTTAAAAAAGGAATTTTGTGTTTGTCATCTTGCAACTGGTAAATATAGCTTTTCTTTGCATACATTTTTCTTATATTTATTTTTTCTTTTAAATATATTAAATAAATAAGCTGTAATCTTTGTTTTGCACAGATATTGTATTTGTTCTAAACATTGATTAATTTTCTTATTTGATATTTATTTTGAAAATTTGTTGATACTTTTCTTAAAGTGATTATTATTATTATTTTAAAGATAGCCATCATAAAAATAATACATTATTTATACCAGCATCAGTAATTGTGAACAGTACATATTATTAACTACTCTTAATTTTGGTCAATAAAATCAATTGCTTATTAAATTCATTGTAGTTGCACTTTATTGAATTTTTTTACTAAGAAATTATCTTTTAAAAATTAAATATTTTATAATTATCTTAAAAAATTAGTCAATTGTACATAAATTAATATTGAATACCAAATTTAATACTTTTAATAGCATGCATCTTTTAACAAAAATCACTTGCTTTTATTAAATGTTGAATTATAAAAGTAATTATAATTCAACTAAACAGTTTTTCTATTTCTGTGTTATTTTGCATTATTTTTAAAATCAATGACATTTTGTTTTTCTGTTAAGAATTTTGCTTCAAATCTATTAAGTTCATTAAAAACCATTTTAAACAGTTAGTTTAAAAAAAAAAATTTTTTTTTTCATTGTTTAATATATTAGTATGTGCATATATTTTAGTTAAGAAGAGAAATATGTAGTATGTTAGATCTTTAAATATAGTCAATGAAATGTATCACAATTAATAATTTCTGTTTAAGAATAATATAGAAAGTTTGAGGATTATTAGTTCTTAATTTTATTTAGTTAAAAATAAAGCTCATAAATAATTCTTTTAAAAAATAAAATTTTATTTTATAAATAAAAAAATATTCTAATTGCAGTAATGATTAAATTGAATCGTAGGCTTGAAACAGTGATTTAAGAAAAATATCTTAGTACATTGTATGTAGTTGTGTAGAGATTGTCTTTAAATTATACTTTTTCTCCCCCATAAGGTGATATGCTAAGAGCAGAAGTTGCTTCTGGCTCTACTTTGGGAAATACCTTAAAAAAAGTTATGGATGAAGGTAAACTTGTCAGCGATTCCTTGGTGGTTGATCTCATTGATCGAAATTTGGATAAGGAAGAATGTCGTAATGGATTTTTATTAGATGGTTTTCCCGTACTGTTGTACAAGCTGAAAAAGTATGGCTTTAAAATTTCTATAATACATAAATAGATGCTTAAGAAATATTTATTTGAAATTTATTATGCTGAATGTAAATATTAGAATAAAAGTACATAGTACTATAACTATTTTTAAACTTTTTAGTTTATTGATTTTTTCCTTTAGTTGGATGAGCTTCTTGATAAAAGAAAGACTAAGCTAGATGCTGTTATAGAATTTGGAATTGATGATTCGCTACTAGTTCGTAGGATTACTGGGCGACTAATTCATCCTAAAAGTGGACGATCTTATCATGAAGAATTTCATCCACCAAAAAAACCTATGACTGATGATGTATGTGAATATTTATTATATATTATAACTTTTTATTTTGTATATGGTATAAAATATCTTTTATAAAAAAGTCTATCATATTTAATTATTTAATCTATTTCATCTACAATTTCAATACCAACCTAATATTTACTTTAATATAATTTAATAACATTAACAATAAATCTTTTAAAGTATTTTTTCCATTAGGAATTCTAGTCAAAAATATCAGTTGCGTGTCAAAGATTTAAACCTGTTACTGCAAATTATGCTATTCACCATGACTTGTTACATTTTGAGGGATTATTTAGCAGTTTTTTTTTGCTGTTATCATTTATATTAACAGTGGTGCATTTGCCAATAGAAATCATTTCAGTAGCATTTTTATGCAATTTTTGTTTCAATTTAAATTTAAATCATTTATTGTTTTATAATGTTGCTTATTATATGCTTTTTATAAAATTTTAGTTTTGAAAAATATATATAATATCCCATTTAGTATTAATAGTGTTATAGCATTTTTTTAAATCGTTATTCTTAGATAATTCATTCTTATTTTGTTAGTGATTTATTGGGTATATTTTATATGGAATTACTAATATTTTTTTATTAAATTATGAATGTGGCAGAAAAGTCTTTTTTTTTTATATCATCTATTAATTATATTTGCCAAGTTTATTTGTGTTGTTTTTATTTAATTTAAACTCGAATGTCTCTTGGATATTCTTAAGTTTCATATTTTTGGGGTTTATCGTATGCAATGTGTTTTATTGCATTGCTTAAATCTGTATAATTCAATATGTAAAGTGCAATAATTGTTAAAATTATAATCTTATATATATGAACTTTTTTTTATGATACCCAATGCCACTAATGTCAAAATTCTTAAAGAAAATGCCCTTAAAAAATGATAAGTTATTAATTGAAAATTTTTAAAAACATCCATTCCAGTTTGCTAAGATAACAATCCAAAAAGCTCTTTTCCCTAAACATTTTCATATGTATCTATGGATTTATCTTTGATTGACTCAGCAGTATTTTTTGTAACATTACATTGATAATTACTATGGTTACTAATGAAGTTGTGGAAATATGACTAAACTTATAATTAAATTGTGCTTATCATACAGAAAATATTTATCAAGCTTGTTTAATTGTTTTTAATTTTTTTCAATAGATAACTGGAGATCCTTTGATTAGAAGGTCAGATGACACGGCAGAAGCACTTCATAAAAGACTTGATGCTTATCACAGGCAAACCAAACCTCTTGTAAACTATTATCAATTGAAAGGCATCCACTCTTGCATCGATGCAGCTCTTGATGCTGATAAAGTATTTGAAAATATCCGTAGGACATTTCTTAATGCCAAATCTAAAGACAAAGTTATGTTTCTTGGGTGATAATCCATATTTTTAAAATTAAAATTAAAATTTATTAACATAAATAACAATTATCTTCCTATAAAGTACTTCTTAATAGCTGTGTATTGCTGCTTTTAAAAGAAAGAATATGTTAATTTTTTTTAATGTTTAGTTTTCATAATGCGTCTGACATTTTTTTATTACATTTTCTAATTATCATTAATTTTATTCTTAAAATTAATTTTTTTGAGGAGTAAATGTAAAATTGATGATTAATAATTCTAGTGGCTAAATTAATTGAAAATGGTTAATTATCAATTTGGTAATAAGTTTTAATAATTTAATTAAAAAATATTAATGTTAAAGAATGTGTTTTAATTTGACAACTCTTGAGCAGGAAGCAGCTATTTTGAAGTTAACCTTTCCTATCAAACATTAACTCTGTGATGAATATTATTTTTATAATTTTAATAAATTAAAACAAATGAGATTGTATTAATGTACAAAAATAAACGAGATTAAATTTTTGTACACCAAAATATGTAATTGAGATTCTGTAAGGATTTATAACTAGTTAAAAAAATTACTAATAATGCATCAGTTTTAGTTATATCTAGTTGCAAATATAAATTTTTTATCACATTTATGTTACTTTTTTTATGTTTTCTATTTGAATTTGTAGTTTAAATATTGTATTCAAGTGCACTTTTAATTATAATTAAAGTATTTGAGATTAATATGAAAATCAAGAAATCTTTAGAATAGCATGCATAACAGAGGGGCCAAATTGCAAAATATTTATTTTCTGCAACTTATTTTAATATATGGCTATTTAAGAATCAATTATGTGAAAAATATATTTTATTTGAATGATATTAAAAGTTATTTTAAATGATTGAAATGTTAGATTTTTCATAAAATACATATATTGTGTTTAAAATATGTTAAATAAGTAATATTAGCATTCTGTATCAAAGTAATGTTTTTTGATAAATTTGAATTAACAGAATTATAAAGCTGCAATAGCTTTTTCTTTTATAACCGAATTAAAAATTAGCTTTTTAAATACTCAGTTTTAAATTTATTAACAAAAATGTGTTTTACAAAAAAAAAATAATAATAATAATAATGAAATCTGAAAGCCTTATTGTTCCTGTAAACTTTTAATCAAATTTTGCATTTTTTAGATTGGTTGTGGATTTTTCATTTTGTTGTTGTTTGTAGTATGTGACAATATTTTCAATTGATTGAAATAGTATTGCATGCAGTTTGTATTGATACATATCATTAAACTTCTTTTCAAAACCATTTGTTTGTAATTTTTATTTGAATTTTAATGAACAATGATGCTTATAAATCTTTTACAGGTCAAATAGTTTATTAAAACAATTATTACTTTGCTATTTTGTTCTTTTTCACTTTTATGCACGCAAGCAGTATCTTTTTATATTAAAATAAATCAATCTGGACACATCTTGCAATCATTTTATATTAAAATCAATCCAGACACATCTGACAAGTGATATAATATTGAAATTGTGCATTTTTACTTTTAAAATATCATTCAAGAGCTGTTCTCTTTGTTACTGTTCGTTATTAAAAATCCTGAAACTTAACTAAATTGAGAAGTTGAGTTGATATACTTTTAGTGTGACGAAAATTTAAATTAAAAAAAAAAATTATAAATTTTTTAGAAAAGCAAAAATTAATGCCTTTGACACTTCATGAGATGTGTTTTTATGTAAATTTTTTTCAATTTAAACTTCTTTTTGTAAAAT
This sequence comes from Caerostris darwini, assembly GCA_021605075.1. Classification (NCBI taxonomy): domain Eukaryota; kingdom Metazoa; phylum Arthropoda; class Arachnida; order Araneae; family Araneidae; genus Caerostris; species Caerostris darwini. The sequence continues at coordinate 33,373 of BPLQ01011773.1, forward strand.
ATTTAATTTCATTCATTTCAGTTGTTGTAAATATTTAGTAAATCATAAAAGTGCAGATTGTCATAGAATATTTTATTAATAGAGGCACTCTTTAAGGGGGAAAAAAAGATTTTTACACTGATTCAAAGATTTATAAATTGAGATTTTGGATTTTGCTATAAATAACTTAAATAATAATTAATTAGTCAATTTCTATAATTAAAAAAGTGTTAATTATTTAATTTTTAAAGAGGTCAAAATAATATTAATGAAAAGCTATTTCTTGCCATTTTTTATGGATTTTAAATGAGCAAATCCGTTGTTGATTTGAAGTATGCATTAATTCACTTATATTATTTAGTGTTTAAAAAGTCATAATTCTGATATAAAAAATTAATTTAGTGTAAGAAATAGCAAAGATGAAATTGATTCAAAGAAAGCACATTATTATAAAATTAAAGTATTTGCTTTTAAAGTATAATTATGAGCAATATATTTATAAAATTTAAAATATAAATATAAATTATATTTTTAAATATTATATAAGTATAAAAATTATATATGAGTATAAAATTTTTTTTTTTTTTTTTTAAGTGAAAATTTAGTTTTAGGTTTAAAAAACAGACTTAATTTTGTTGACTTTTTAAAATTTCTGCTACTCATGTTTTCCTTAACATTAAATCATTTTTTTTAATATCCTAATGGAAAAAAGAAATTTATACACTTCATTAATTTTTATGAAAATTATTTGTTTATTAAAAACATTGCAAAATAATAAAAATTTTTATTCAGACACAATAAAATTAAAATAAGTTGTAGGTAATTCTAATTTGTCTAGATATAAAGTAGTCCATAATATCTATTAAATTAAAGTAATTCATAAATATTTTTTGGAAATCAAGCAGTTGTCTGCTTTAAAACATTTTTGTTAAATTTATAAAGCTCTATGCAATGGATCATATATTTTAGAAAAGTTGAATGTACCCCGTAAAAAATAAAGTATAAGTTAACGTCAGATTTTATTCTGGACATTTTTTTCCCCATTTTATTGAAGGAAATTTCATTATAGTAAAAAATAAGTTTATTGAAAATAGAGATATAATTAGGGTGAAAGCATTAGAAAATAATGTAATTAGAAAATATGATTCTGTTTATGTCAAGTGCAACAATGATGTTATTTCGAAACATATGTAAAAAGTATAGAAGCCAATCATATATACATATGAGGTGGTTTCTTATCTTTTTTAACTTTTTATGTCCTTATAGAATTAATGTTTTCTCAAAATGCCTTATGTCAAATTAACAAAGGCATTTTGTAAAATAGATATTTTTAAATTGAAGGAATTGATAAAAATAAACATATATTTTAGGTCAAAAAATGTTGTTGAACAAACTTGATTAATTATAATTTATGGGATGGATAAATTAGTTTGACCACAAAATATTTTCTCAAATTTTGGAATCAAACTAAACACAACCATCATCATTTACTCCTCGTTGTTTTTTCTTGTGATGATTTGTATCATAATGATTGTCGAAAATCCATTCGATATATTAAAAATGTCATTATGTAAATGGAGTAAAAAAAAATATATTATCCTTTTTAATCTAAAAAGATATGTCCATCTTTTACTAACAAAATTAAATTAATTCCATCTTTTATTAACATTCCAAATATCAGTTCAGGCCATTATTGCATTAGGATATTTCTGAAGTAGTGAATGCAGAGGAAACGCTGGAATTAAATAAATTTTTAATTCTTACAGATTTATGGACTTTATTATTTTGAAAATTTTTCGGTGGGAATACCGTTCTTTCCCCCCTCTTGGCAAAAAAATTTGTTTGGGAATAATGTGTCATGCCTAAATCACTTTAATGAGACTAAATCGCAAAATAGGGGACCATTGTGATTTGGCGACTTTTTACGTGACGCCAACTGAGCGATAAGTTGGCAAATATGTACCGTAATGTGTTATTTCTTGTACCGTTTGCAATTCACTGTACTTACAATCGCAAAAATTTTCTTGGCGCATTTTGGTTAAAACTATTTTTTACTCCAATCCCAGTGGCCCTTCTGTGATTTTGCTTTTATGTATATTCCGAAATCTCAAGAAACTTCGTAAAGTTTGCAAAATTTGGCGACTTTTGAAATTGCATCAATGGTGTGGGATAGACAATATTAGTAACCATGTATTTCTCAAGGCAAGTAATAAGATAAGTGTTGTTCACATTCAACTAAAAATGGGAATGAAAGTATGAAAATATTGCAATATTTTGTGGCAACCCTGCCAGGAAGATTTACCATAAGTGTTATGATGTACACTTTAAGAAACATTTTCTTCTTCTTCTAATGCAGCTGGCAAACACTTAGACAGTTGTCTTGGATGCCTTAAGGCAAGCGCTGCACAGACGTTACTCACTTTGCATTACCCAGGGGGCGCATGTAACTTGAAGATAAGCAGCGGACGCGGAGTAACAATGTCCCTACAACGCTCTACGATCCTATTAGACCGGGTATCTACGGTTTAAAGTGGATTCCGAACCACTACAAACGCCCATGGCACCTCCGAGACTCGAACTCGTAACCAGTGGTACCGAGTGCCAGAGATCCATGGCAACACCGGGACGAGGGTTAGGCATTCGGCCATCAGACCCTTGTAAATAGAAAAGTAAATTTTGCAATTCATTGGAAAAAGTAATAAATAAATAAAAAAAATTCCTTTATCAAAATAAATTTTGTAAAATATATCGAATACAATCGAAATTAAAGAATAAAATGTAAAGAAAATGTATGAAAGATGTAGAATATAGGAAAGATAGTTGCAGAATATATGTAAATTTGTAAAAAAAATATTCATAATAAAATAGAAAAAAAATAAAGGAATTCCCTTACCAAATAAATACGTTGTTGTTGTTCTGATGCAGCTGGCAATATAGAGACAGTTAATCTTTATTCCATAAGCAAAGGCTGCACCGCTGTTACTCATTTAGCACTACCCAGGGGGTACGTATAGCTTGAAGATATGCTAAGGACGCGAGTAACACTACCCCCCATAACGCTCTATGATCCTATTAGACTGGGATCTACGGCTTAAAGTGGATTCCAAGTCACTACAAACATCCATGACACCGTCGCGATTTGAACTGGAAACCTATGGTACCGAGCACTAGACATTCATCCACCAGGCCTCAATTTTGTCAAATTCAAATGTCCATGGCACCGCCAGGATTCGAATACGAAACCAGTGGTATCGAGAGCTAGAGCGCTAGCCATTCGGCCATCAGGCCCTAATAAATAGAAAAGTAAATTATGCAACTCATTGGAAAGTAACAAATTAAAAAAAAAAAATGCTTATCAAAATAAATTTTGTAAAATATAACAAATGCTATCGAAATTACAGATTAAAATGTGAAGAAAAAAAAATCTTTTGTTGAAATAATTATTTGTAAAATAAAAGTAAAAGAAATGAAATGAAAAAGAAAATTTGTAACAAAATTATTCATAATAAAATAAATTAAAAAAATAAAAGAATTTCCCATCCAAAAAAAAAAAAAAAAAAAAAAAAAAAAAAAAAAAAAAATTACTACTACTAATAATAATAATAAAAATTAAATAATAATAAATAAAATAAAAAAAATAATAATTATTTAAAAATAAAAAAAAAATAAAAAAAGCGACTTTAAAAGAAAAATCCAATCGAGAGCCGAATCCAGTCTGTCAAACGCCAGTTGGTCATTTCCTAGGCTTCTCCTCTGCACAGTTTATATATATAACAGTTAGACTGACACATAGAGGGCGCTACTAGTATTAAATCCATATGATTTTTAGTTAGCCCTAACCTTCAAAAGACACGTGTATAAATTTGACAGCTGTTGCACTATTAGTATGTGATTTATAGCATTTTTAATGAAGCAACTTTTGTTACTTTGAAAAAATGGATAGAAAGGAATTTCGTGTGTTAATCAAAGCATTGCTTTTTGGAGAAAAAAAATACTATTGAAGCCAAGGCTTGGCTTGATAAACATTATTCGGACTTTGCACCAGGAAAATCAACCGTAGAGAAGTGGTTTGCTAAATTTAAACGACGCGAAATGAGCACCGAGAACGATGCACGCAGTGGACACCCCAAAGAGGCTGTTACCGACGAAAACATCAAAAAAGTCCACAAAATAATTTCTGATAACCGTAAAGTGAAGTTGATTGAGATAGCTGAGACCCTAAAGATATCAAAGGAACGTGTTGGGGATATCGTGAATAATCGTAGCGCCATCTATGTGTCAACCTACGAACTTTTCAGTCCACCTGTTATGTATTATATAACTTCATCACAACCTATTATATCTTTAAACGATTAGAACAAGCTCACTTGCAAAATATTCACTGTATTATATAATTATAATTTAATTACGCAAAAGCAATTAAAAATAATTAAATTCATAAAAAACTCAAGCAATTGATAAATATATAGCGACTCTCAAACGATAGAAATATTCAATAAGAATGTTTTAAAGTTAAAAAATATTGTAGAGTTAAAAAAAATTATGCAGACGTGAATGCGATATTTGAATTTAGTTGGAGTTAAATTAAACTCAACTCTGGATGATACTAAATACACTCTCCCTGTAAAAGAGCTGAATTCTTTTTAGAAGACATCAAAATTAACTGCTAATATCACATCCTTGCTATCAGAAGAGTCGAATCGATTGTCGTTAAATTCTACCTAGTGTCAAGGCTGTGAAGCACAATAACTGTTCAACTGCAAAACCCTTCCTACACTGCAAGTCCTTCCTAGTTTTTTGCAGTTGTTACCCTAAATCAGAGGTCTCCAAACTATGGCCCGCCAGTGTCATTAATCCGGCCCGCGACAGCTTATTGTTGCTGTAATAAGTTGGATAAAAAAACACAGAAATAATAATAACCCGGTTTTATTTTCTTGCTTGGTAAAGCTTAATGACAAGCATAATACGCAGAAAATTTAACTTAAGCATAACAACTAACTGGAAATTATAGATAATGGCAGAAAAATTAAAAGGCTTTTGGCCCTTGGTACTTACTGCAATAAACAGTATGGCCCTAAGGCTGGAAAGTTTGGAGACCCCCTGCCCTAAATCAACTGTAAAAAAGCTTTCCCCATCCAAAAAATTGAATTCAACTAAGTCGACAAAAAAACAACAACACTCCATCCACCCCGATTCTCAAGGTCATTTAGCATCGACGTTGAGTACCATTGCTAAAAGTAACCTTGCTTCCCCCTATGCACTGCAAGAGCGCCCCTTGTGGCTTTCAGGAGAAATGATCAGTAGCCCTCGAGACTTTCACCTGAGAGGAAGTACAGCGCAATCGGCGCTGTCGCTGAGAAATGTTTAGTTGACAATCTCTCATGCCGAGAGGAAATTATATTTAGCACAATCCTGTGTATTTGATGGCCTACAGATTCTCACCCGGAGAAGAAGTATATTTCACGCATCCAATGCGTACCCGAGTACCTTAATTATATGTATTTAAATGTCTAAAATATTGTCAATCTTTAATTGTATGTGTATGTGGTGTTTGTGTGTCTGTAAGTAAAGGTGTTATCAAACCTGTGTCTCAAGTCTCAACCCAACCACGCCCAATTACAACCCAGCTTCACAAACAACGACAGCACTACAACCTTTAATTTTTGTCGTCAACATAGTTAAATTAAACAGTTACATTAATATTTGCACAAGGCTACACCCTATAACCTGGATATCGATACTAAATGTTTTATATATACTGTCACATTCGCCATTGATTCTCCTCGCTTCACTAAGATTCGAACACCCTAACACAGTAGCAGCTCGACTCGTATTACTGGAACCACAACTGGATTTTCTGGTGAGTTCGTTAGATGAATGCAAGACACTGAGAATTTCAAAATTAAGTCACTTTCATCAGATTCCAGCGTCACGATTTTAACTAATGAAATTTTTATTCTAAAAAATAAGAAAGCATTTCTTTCAAGTCGAATATAGAAAAAATTAAATTAATTTTAAATACACACAATTCTTTCCCGAATTTTTAATAATAAACGAATTTTAACCACTCGTCTCCAGAGGGAGAAAATAGCTTTGAATAGTGAATCATTCACCATCATTATTAATTGGAGCTTTAGCATTAACATTAAAAGCACTTTGTAGCATTTTTTTTCTCACGAGAAGAGTTTTGGCATTTCATTCCCAGGAGAGAGGAATGTATGTTATTTGAAAAATATATAATAAATCCATCACTCAAATTTGACAGCAAACAAGCTTTATTGTGGGTAGTTATATTACATGCAATTAGAATTTTGTACTAATGAGAACAACCTGCCACTCAAATCTGATAGCAGTTATTCGTATCATATTCCTCATTATATATTATCATGTATAATGAGGAACCCTTCACAGGTCGGAACAATTACAGATGGGATATGAGCTACACCATGAGTTGTTCCATCGTGATGGTGATCGCCTATGAGCTGAGAAATGTCTACTCCAATGAGAGGTGAGAGAAGCCACCCCCCTCCCTTCTCCACGGATTGTCTTAAAAGGACATTTTTGGTGAAGAAAGGAGAGAGAGTTCTGCGACGAATCGACCAGAAATGTTGTTTTTTCTTTTATTCTTTATAGTGACAAAATAGCTCGGAGTTTTCCGCCTGTTTCCAAAGTGAGTCCTTTGTTGTTTCGTGTATCAAGCCGTGTGATAGACTCGAGAACTCTGAAAATCTCCGTCATTGGAGTGAATTGCACTTGTGAATCAAATTATCTTTAATTTTCATTTTTTTGTAAATAGAGTTCTATATATATATGTATATATAGTGCTTGTAAATAAAAATTAAAGTGTTCCCATGAACCTGGAAGTTATTCAAGTAACCTCTTCTTGAAGACGTTATAAGTCCAGTATAGGTCGAGACGTTACGCTTAGTAACAGGAACAAACATTAAGAGGTCAAACATCTTATATTTTAAAAGAAAATATTGGTAAAAAATATTCTTTATATATGATACAGGTTGAAAATAAAATGCTTTTAATCTGTAAAAGGAAAAGGTTTTACATCTGATGGTTTTATAAGAAATTTGCGTTCATTAAGATAATAGGTAAATTACATATTTTGTATTATTATTTTTTGTTTTTTCACTAAAATTAGTATTATTACTGAAAGTTGTTCTTTGTTTTATTTCTCGTGAAGGAAAGTTTTGAAGGAGATGGATTTAAGTTTGAGCACGAGTTGGAACTCGTTTTAGAGGAAAATGACATAATCAATATAAAAAGTGATAACAGAGTAAGGCCATTTGAAAATAACTTATAAAGAAAATATAAGAGGGAGGTAAAGTTAATTTGTTTTCATTTGGGGAATAAGAGATTTTCATTGAGCTTTATAAAGACGGCACTATTGAAAAGTCGGGATTTTTTTTAAAACGGGGTAGAAAATTAAATAGAGGTAATGGGATATAGTGAAAAACATGAACATTTAGAAATTTTTGCATGACTTTTATCATTAGTGAAATACTTAAAACATTAAAATGATAAATTCCTTAACATAACAAAGAGCTATTCTCTAGCAGTTTCAAGTTTCTTTTAATTTGAAAGTAAATGAATATTACAAGAATGTAATACCATATTTGACTCTGTTTCGAGTTAGAAATCTTAGAGGTGTTCGTGAAAGAAGACTACAAATCATGTTCGCCATGTTGATTATTTCTCTATTTACAATATTAGCTTATTATTAGTGGGGCCTGAATGGCCGAGTGGTTAGCGCTCTGGCGCTAGGTACCACAGGTTTCGGGTTCAAGTGCCATGGATGTTTGTAGTGGTTCGGAATCCACTTTAAACCGTAGGTCCCGGTCTAACAAGATCGTAGAGCGTTGCGGGGGCATTGTTACTCCGCGTCCGTGGCTTATCTTCAAGTTACAAGCGCCCGCTGGAAATACAAAGTGAGTAGCGTCTGTTCAGCGCTTGCCTTAAGGCATCAAAAACAAGTGTCTAAGTGTTTGCCAGCTGCATTAGAACAAAAAAAAAAGAAGCTTATTATTAGGGAGGTACATTGTAAATCTCTGCTCGCAACATATATGCACAGGCCAGTCACATTAATGTGACCACCAGAATATACACTCGTGTATAGTCTGGTTTTAAGTGGTATTAGGTGGAATTCTTTATATACAACTAGCAGACCCGGCCACGCGTTGCTGTGGCTTTCTTGTATTTCGTTCAATTATTAGATATTATAATTGGTATTGTTAAGGAAGTAATTGGTAAAGAATGATGAAAAGATCAAATTAAGCTTCAACGAATAGAAAATGTTTAATTTTTATTCATTTAATGAATGAGGTAGATAATGTTGATTTTTAACACTGTTTTAAAATTATTTAACCAAATTTAATTTTTAATAATCATTGCTTTCATTTATCTAAAAACAAAGCGATGAACAATATTTCTAAGGAGTAAGAAGAACAGTTCGTATATAAGTTGGTTATGATTTTCTAAAAGATTTTCCAACAATTCTACAATAGCTCTTTGTACTGCTTGTTCGATAAAATTATACTGACATCGAGTTGTCACACGTTCTTCAGAACTGCCCATAAAATAAATTTTGGCTCTTCGTTAGGTATTGGCATCAACGACCCTAACTTATGGTACACCTGACCTTGTATTTTGAATGTACTTTCAAAATTTCGTCCATCGCATGAGAAACCGCCAATTTTAGTTGTGCCAAATGACATCAATGGCGCCAAATGACGAAATATGGAAATCGTCGATTTTGCATTTAAATAAAAAAAATTCTGAATAAAAACTATCCTATCTCTCAAGTTGGGACAAAACACACATTTAAGAGAAAAAAAAGTTAAAATTGGATTGTTAGTTTCGGAGTTCATCCCAAACAAACATCGTGACACGGGAATTATATATAATAGATGTGCTGCCACCTGCCTTTTGTGAATGGTTATTTCACGTTGACGTCGAGAGCAGATGGTGGTCAGATTAATGTGACCGGACTGTGTATATAAAATGTAAAATAACTGAAGACTGATAATACACTTTCAATTAAAAAAAAGAATGACGTGTTGATAATAGTTTTATTTCTTAATTAATTCAAACATTTATTAGCTTTCTGAATTGTATAAATATACATCATAAAAATAACATTATATATATGTGTGTCATAAAAATAATATAATACATAAAAGTCATAAATATAAAAAGTCATATATGTATATTTATATGAAGGGCCTGATGGCCGAGTGATCAGCGCTCAGTGCCACAGGTTTCGGGTTCGAGTCCGGGCTGCCATGGATGTTTGTACTAGTTCGGAATCCACTTCAAACCGTAGGTCCCGGTTTAATATGATTGTAGAGCATTGGGTGTATGGCTGACAGCCTTATCTCGTAAAAACAAAAACTTCTACTGTCTCGAAATCTGCCCGTAGGCAGACGGCCTTTGGCCCACCATGGGGCTGTTGCGTCAATGAAGAAGATTATATACATTTATTTATATATATATATATATATATATATATATAACGTAAAATAAATCACCATATAATTAACATCTCATAGCATCTGACTCACTTTTTATAGAAATCAAGCGAAAAGAATATACATTCATGTCCATAAATTAAGGATAATGAAGTTCAGGCAAATAAAGAGACAGAAGCAAAACAAATTTGACTTATTTGTAAAGTCTATTTATTAAACAAAAGGTAAAGAGCAAAAAAGATGCTATATGTTTGACATAATTAATAAAAATTGCGATTTTTACTCCCTGGAGCAAATTTCAAAAAAGAACCTATTTACAAAAAACAGTATAACATGGTTGGTATGATGGTTAATATGGAGTATGTCTCCCGGACGATGCAATACAGGCCTTACAACGCCTAGGCATGCTGAGTATCAAATTATCAATCTGATCTTGGGGAATATTACACCACTCGTCAAGCAATGCCCTCCGAAGTTCCGGTTGACAGGTGGGAGAGGGTTGACGGGCTGCAATTCGTCGGCCAAGCATATCCCACACATGCTCTATTGGATTCAAGTCCGGTGAGTATGCTGGCCAATCCATACGGGTGATATCCTCCAATTGAAGGCATTCGTCTACAATGTTTGCACGGTGAGGATGGGCGTTTTCATCCATAAACAGAAATTCAGCACCCATGGCGCCCCGAAACAAACGTACATGTTGTTCCAGAATGACATCCCGATAGATGTGGCCTGTCATTGTTACACTCTGAACATGCAGGTCAGTTCTGGAACCAAGAATAATTCCTCCCCAAACGAGCCATCCTGCACCACCGTAACGGTGTCGTTCAATGGTGTTCTCTTGGTGATAACGGGCACCTGGCGCTCTCCATATGAAAGTCCGGCGAGAATCAGACTGCAAACTAAACCTGGACTCGTCGGAAAACATCACACCAGATCACTGTTGCGGTGTCCACGATGCATGCTCTCTATTCCAGGTTAATCGCAGACGACAGTGAGTTGCGGTAAGTAGAACACATCTGACAGGCCTACGAGCATATAGACCAATGTGCCCCAAGCGTCTGTACACGGTCTGCCTTGAAACTGTCGTACCGGTAGCTGAAGAGAGCTGACGAGACAGGTCTGATGCTTGCTCCGTCTGTTTCTTTTGGCAGTAACTGCTAAATACCAGTCCTCATTCGGCGTTGTAACTCGGGCGCGACCTGTGCTGTAACATCTACTCACATTACCATCATCTTGGAATTGTTGCAAAAGCCTGGAGATGACACACTGGGCGATTCCAAGTTCCTCGGATACTTCCAGCTGGGTACGTCCACATTCCAGTCGTCCGATAATTCTACCACGTAAAAAATCATCCAAATGCTTCCTTTGTGCCATAACTATGCGGTTATTGCACTGAAAGGCTTTTAAAGCGCTTGTGAACAATTTTACTTCATTGCCACCATTCCTTATATACCCCTCTCTTACACTCTCGTCATTATGACGTACTATCCGCGCCATCTGGTGGTTTCCTGTAATTTGCATATTCTTCTTCAAGATGTGCGTGATAATTTTACAGGTGAAATTTTTATTTTAGAGTTCAATTTCTGTGTGCAGATTTCTGAATTATCCTTAATTTATGGACATGAGTGTATATATATATATATATTTTAATATTCATTCATAATTTTTTTTACAAATATATATATATATATATTGACCTAAAAGATTTGCCTATTTTAATACATTTTCTATCCGCAACCATTATAATGTTATTGAGTGCAATTTTAATGTGTAACATATTTTTGTGTTGCTTTATGATTTTTCCTTAATTTTTGGAACCCAGTATAGACTACATCACTTCTAAAAGAGAAATTAAACATTGTTGCAAAATGATTTATTAATATTCAGACTGAATAATTTTTTTTTTAGATATTGTTATATCTGATCTTTCCATGAAGTTCTTTTTTGAATAGTTAACTACATTACACTCATTGTATATCTGTTGTAGAAATTCACACTGTGGATATTGTATGAATATTTTTGGAAACTCAAACATAAATTCTATCTCTAACATTTTGCTCAATTTCAGCCACTCGGCCATTCGTGCCCCTATTTGACTCAACTAAGTGCTTTGAGATGCATGCTCGTTGATTGTGTGTATGCTGTTTATCTCAATATATATAAATGTTATTGAAATACTAGTGATAAAAGAAGTTGCCAAAGGTGAAAATCAATCCGTTATAAACGAACTACTCTAAAACTCGAAATTCTTGATTTCACTGCCTATGACGCATTACGGGGCCTGATTGGCCGAGTGGCTAGCGCTATGACGCTCGGTACCGCAGGTTTCGGGTTCGAGTCCCGGCGGTGCCCATGGATGTGTGTAGTGGTTCGGAATCCACTTTAAACCGTAGGTCCCGGTCCTATTAGGACCATAGAGGGTTGCGGGGGCATTGCTACTCCGCGTCCGTGGCTTATCTTCAAGTTACACGCGCCCCCTGGGTAATGCAAAGTGAGTAACATCGATGCAGCGCTTGATGACCAAGCTGCCTAAGTGTTCGCGTGCTGCATTAGAACAGAAAAAAAATGATGCATTACAAATTAAATTTTAAAAGAAAAGTTTCTTTTTTTCGTAATTTCAGGTAGCCAAAAGAAAATAAATAAAATAGGTAAATTTGTGAAAAAAAAAATTAGTAAAATTGCAGATCAAATAGACCATTAACAGGTGAGCGATTATTAGAACACATGAAGCACAACAAGCACTTCAAATAAGAAGTGAATTAAAAACAATAATTCCCCAGAAAAAAAATGTGGAGTACCACATAGCTTACAAGACTTCTCATAGAAATTGAAGTATTATTGCTGTCTTATAATATGCATCCTCTGACGTATCAAATATTCAAGATTTGGTTTGGTTTGTCGCTCTACAGTCATTTTCTGCACACTTTAGGCTAATAAGACCGGGGCCTCGTTTAACGTGAATTTCGAACCACTACTACACCACTGTTCTAGAGCTGTGTTACCCCTATACAGTTTGGGAATGATGTGGGTGAGAGAAGTCTGACTGGACTCCGTGACGCTCTTACAGTCATATGAGACTGGGACCTACAGCTTAAAGTGGATTCCGAACCATTACAAACATCCATGGCACCGCCGGGACAACCTGCGACACTGAACTCCAGACACTCGGCCATTCAGGCCCCAGATTCCGAAACAGTACTAACTACTACTACACCACATCACTGTGTCCAATGCTGAGTTGCCCCTTTACAGTTTGGGAATGATATTGGTGAGAGAGAAGTCTGACTGGGCTCCGTGACGCACTATGGTCATAAGAGACCGGGACCCACATCTTAAAGTAGATTCCGAACCAGTAACAAACATCCATGCCACAGCAAGAGTCGAACCTGAAGTCTGTGACACCAAAGGCCAGAGCGCGGTCATCAGGCCGCCAAGTATTTAAGAGTAAGAAAATACTTTATATCCGAAAGCACTTAATAGTCCGCAAACTTTGTAGTTTGTTTCTTGTGACCTATATGCACAACATTGGGCCTGAATGACCGAGTGGCTAGCGCTCTGGCTCTCGGTACTACAGGTTTCGGGTTCGAGCCCCGGCGGTGCCATGGATGTTTGTAGTGGTTCGGAATCCACTTTAAACCGTAGGTCCCGGTAATAATAGCATCGTAGAGCGTTGCGGGGGTATTGTTACTCGGCGTCCGTGGCTTATCTTCAAGTTACACGCGCCCCCTGGATAATGCAAAGTGAGTAACGTCTGTGCAGCGCTTGCCTTAAGGCATCCAAGACCAAGCTGTCTAAGTGTTTGCCAGCTGCATTGGAACAAAAAAAAAAAAAAAAAATATGCACAACATTAAAAAAAAATATATTTTAAAATTGTAAGCAATTAGATTTCAGTCTGGGTTAAAATGATCATCATTTGTAAATGAAAATAAATTATACCTGTAAATGACAAATATAAAATATTTACATAAAATTATGCCATTAAAATTGCATTAGATCATTAAAATCCTTAAAATTGCATACGAAATTCATCAAGGGAAATCCAACAGAAAACGGACTTAGCAACACCTAGATTCAAAATATTACATGTAGTATCTGAAAACCTAAGTTTGTTATTTTTTTTATTCCGAAATGCGCTGAATAATTTATGATCCCTCATGCTCAAAACAAAGGAAGTGGACGTGACGAACGGTAACATTTATTGCTTGTGACTGTCAGACATGACACGTCTTAATTTTTTCTCATGCCGTTAACGTCAAAGAAAAAACAAAGTAAAAACATATATCTTTTTTAGATGTTACAAGCTGTTATCAGTTGCTGAAATAGAGAAAAACTGAATGACTAGGATCTCAGTAGATGCCATAAAATGACAAGCTAATTAAGGCTTTCTGAATCAAGAAATTACATCTACAGTGAGGATTATAGGAAGTGAATACTTATTTTTACGATCCAGCGTATTGAAATAATTTTTTTTTATGAGAAAAAAATTATTTATCGTGTCCGTCTCCTTTATTTCCCTCACAGTAGCAATGAGAAATAAATCAACAGATGTGCTACTGTAACGAATAAGAAATAATTTGCTGCGGTATTCGGATTTTGTGCAATAAAGCATAAATATTTCAATTATTTTAAAACAGTTTTCTTTTTTTTTTTTATGATCCTCAATTTAAATTATTAAATGGATAATAATTATGACTAATTCAACAATAAAGTAGAACGAATAAGTAAAAAAGTAAGCAATAGAATAAAGCAATGTTTTTTTTTTTTTTCCTCCCCAATGCAGCTGGCAAACACTTAGACAGCTTGGTCTTGTATGCCTTAAGGCAAGCGCTGCACAGACGTTACTCACTTTGCATTACCCAGGGGGCGCGTGTCACTTGAAGATAAGTCACGGACGCGGAGTAACAATGCCCCCGCAACGCTCTACGATCATATGAGACCGGCACCTACGGTTTAAAGTGGATTCCGAACCACTACAAACATCCATGGCAACGCCGGGATTCGAACTCGAAACCTGTTGTACCGAGAGCCAGAGCGCCAGCCACTCGGCCATTCAGGACCGAATAAAGTAATGTAATAGAATATATAAATAATGAGTAATAGAATAAAGTAAAATTTAGAACAAAACCAAGAGCGACTGGTGGGTTTCCGAACTGGGAAGGTTCTGTTCGAAACCCCGTCAAGGAAGTATAATCAGATGCTTCTGTGCCTATGTCGGAAAGCATCACAATAAACCTGCAAGCTGAAAATGTGCTCTGTTGGTGTGGATAAGAAGGAAGGAAGGAAGGTGCAAACCTTGCAAATGCATCCCTGACGGTGTACGTCTAAAAATTGTTATGGCAAAATGTGGCTGTAATGTAGCAGGATTTCAGTAATGCATCTTAGGGAATGCTGAATTTGCTACATATCTTCCGTTCTAGTGGTAAAAGTAACCGCCATTCGAAATGTTAACAACTATTTAGAATAAATACCACGAAAACAGAGATAAAAATGATTAACCATCGCATATAACTTCAACATTATAATCATACTGAATAAAGTGCTTTGATACAGATTAGAGTGTTTTTTAAGAAAATGAAATTCTAAATTTCTATATAATTATCTAAAACATATAACGAGAGTAGTAATAAGGAAAGGCCATGCATGCATGCATGCATATATACATATATTACATACATACAATACATTACATACATACATACATACATACATGCATACAATACATTACATACATACATGCATACAATACATTACATACATACATGCATACAATACATACATACATACATACATACATACATACATGCATACAATACATTACATACATACATGCATACAATACATTACATACATACATACATACATACATGCATACAATACATTACATACATGCATACAATACATTACATACATGCATACATGCATACAATACATTACATACAAACATGCATACAATACATTACATACATACATACATACATGCATACAATACATTACATACATACATGCATACAATACATTACATACATACATGCATACAATACATTACATACATACATGCATACAATACATACATACATACATGCATACAATACATTACATACATACATACATACATACATGCATATAATACATTACATACATGCATACAATACATTACATACATGCATACAATACATTACATACATACAATACATTACATACAT
This sequence comes from Caerostris darwini, assembly GCA_021605075.1. Taxonomy (NCBI): domain Eukaryota; kingdom Metazoa; phylum Arthropoda; class Arachnida; order Araneae; family Araneidae; genus Caerostris; species Caerostris darwini. The sequence goes on from BPLQ01011773.1 coordinate 49,034, forward strand.
GCATACAATACATTACATACATACAATACATTACATACATGCATACAATACATTACATACATATATACATACATACATTACATGCATACAATACATTACATACATTACATGCATACAATACATTACATACAATACATGCATACAATACATTACATACATACATACAATACATTACATACATACATACAATACATGCATACAATACATTACATACATACATACAATACATACATACGTGCATACAATACATGCATACAATACATTACATACATACATACATGCATGCATACAATACATTACATACATACATGCATACATACAATACATTACATACATACATACAATATATAGCAGTGGCAATCAATAAAAAAAAAGTATGAGTTCCAACATCTTAGAATAATGCAGGTGCTCGGTCCACCAGCCCAAACCCTGTGCATATGCCACAATTGCCGGCAAAGTGGGTTCAAAATAAGGTTCAATAATAAAACAAAGTCACTCACATGTATTGATGACGATTTCAACGGGCAGCATGGGAAACATAGGCATCATGACGAATGGAGTTTAGCATCTTTGTCTAAAGACGTAGAAGTAAGGCCAACATAAATGGGGCTCTTCCTTAAGTGTCTGCATTGCCGATGCAAGCAGAAAACACCCTTGTTCTGCTCATTGAGGGGTTCGAACTCGGTGTTTTTCTTTTTCCAACACTTCAATTCGGAAGCAGTTCTGACTTTTCCGTTCTACTCCTTCATCCACCCTGGACCTATAAGCTTTTTCATTCTTGAGGTGAATGCCGACACTTATCAGGTCGAAGAGGCGGCAAGTTCTTTTGTACATTTTCCCCAAAACACATGCTTATCCTCCTATCCGCCGCCAAAGCAATCAGTTTCTGTTCGGAAGTGACGCCTCATTAATAAATTACTCGTTCACAGATAACTTCAAAAGTCTTAAATGTTTTGATAACTTTCGTACTTTGAAGTTTCGCATGTCCTCGCCAATTTAAACACAGCACAAAGGTATCACTTTTAATGGCAGCTGTTGCAAAATAACTGTTTCTTTCTGAAACTGATCATCCCTTTGAACAGATCGGATTTGCATTCGGTAAGGGCTAGTGGCCAGCAAATACCGCCTTCCAAAGGACACACATATAATATACCGCTACAACACATGAACTATATAATAATTACAAATTTTTTTATCTTAACACAAAAAATATTTATAAATATATATTGATACCTATATTGACATGATAATATTTGTCTGAATCACTCTTGCAAAAACAATGAAAATGGCAGAACTAAATGCATATGAGTTGCTTTAAAGAAATGCAAAAATAAAATACATATAAAAAAGGAATTAAAGAAAACATGAACGATCATGCGAAATCATTAAAAGTTTCTTAAGTATTTTGTTCATACTTGCAACTAGAATACTAGAAAGAGTATACACGGATTTGTGGGGTTTTTTTTCCAGTTAAATTTATAAGTTTCTTATGTCACTGATGATTATTATCGCAAAGTAGAGGTATTTATAATAAAAAGACAAACTGAAGTTTTCACATACTTTGAGAAGTATTCAGCTAAAATAGAATGGAAAACTGATTGAAAATTGAAGAGTGTAAGAACAGGTAACGGGCTAGTTTTTACATAAACAAGCTAATACATAATCAAGGATTTCAGCATAAGCAAGCTAATACATAAAAAAAGATTTTCTTAGTAAGTTAGGTACTCAAAACGAACTTACGTCCACTTATTCAATCAGTCTGTAGTGAATGCAGTACGAGCAATGATTCAAGACAGTGGATTACGACCACGTTTTTGTGGCTGAAGTATTCTTTTCATTTGTTCCTGTTAGAAATAGGTATGAGTATAAATTAACAGAAGGGTTGACTACAGTCGAGATTTGGAGTGGTCACAAACTGTCAGTAAGACACCTCACAATTTTAGGATCACTTGCATTTGTACATGTGCAAAAGTTAATAGAAATAAATTTCAACCTACAGCTAAGCTTGGAATTTCAGTTGGCTACGCTTTAAGCACTAAGGATTATAGGATATTCATTCTCAAGGAATGCGAAGTGGCTCAAACAATTCAAATAAAATTAGATGAAATTGAAAACGGTGTTGCGTGTCTGCTTGGAAAAATAAAAGTTCGGATTATGCGAAGTTTGACTTGCGAATTAAATCTAACGATTTTACTGATCATGAGGGTCATTTAAGAGTTGATCAAGTTGAAAGAATTAAAAGTCGAAGAAATATCTAAAAACATTTCTCTTTTAAATATTATGGATTTGAAAAGAAGAAAAAGACCCGTAATATTAGTGAATACATTGAATGTTTATTATTGTCCATCCAATACTAAAATACGATTTAAAAATTTTAAAATAGGTATACAAAATATTGAGATGAAAATAAACTCGAATTTATCTCGGATAAATTTAATTTTAAACCTAATATTTTAAATCCTAAAAGTGAAGATTGTAACATTACTAATTTTCCAAGCACTGAGTTTCCTTTAAAAGATTAATTGCATCGAATTTCAACGTGAATGCTATGGGATAGAAATTCCTAAATCGTATCAAGAAACGCAACTTAATTTCGATAATTTAAAGTAGGGCAACACAATGCAAGTAGAACTTGTGTCGTGTCAATATGTGCATTACCTTTTAGTAAATTTTTTTATGGTAAAATTCTATGTAATTATTGCATATGTTTGACTATATTCTGTGTACGCCCCTCCCCCTTGGAAGGGGATGTTTGTTGATCTCTGCATCTGACCGGATGGCTATTCGATTTGTGCAACGGAATGCCCCGTTTCCGATGAGTGCAGGTCATTTACCACAGTCGGGGGTGAAGGGAAGATCTCTGGAAAGTATTTTAATTGGCAGGGCTCATACAAAACTTCGGGCCAGATGGTCAATAACAGCCATTTAACAAGAATTTTAAAACTCTCGTTATCTCTCCTTGGAGATTTATGGACGGGGGTACGTCTGCCCAACGGATATAGACTCTAATACGGTGTCTGCAATTGTCTCCCCCCTCCCTGAAAATCAGCTATAAAATGGAGGTGATGGACATCGCAAAAGAGAAGATAGAAGGAGGAACCCAGAGAGAGAGCAAGATGTAGAAGTACTGAAGACAGGAGATGACGAAGGGAGGGAGCTGCCCAATCCCCCTGAAATGACGTGCTGAAGGGCCCAGGAGAGAAAAGATGACCCAAGTGGTCTCCGAAGGAAAAGACCAAGTCTAGAGACCTCATGCCCGACGCAAGGGCCCAATTAATCGGTTGGCCCCTGCTGCCACGGACTTCTTTCGTCATGATGCATTTGAGGGTGACTCTCGGTTTGAACGAGTTAGCTGAAGATCCTCTGGCTACGGCGTCTTTAGAAAAAGGAAAAGGCTCTTCCCAAGCTACATGTTCCCCAGGTCTCCTGGACACAAAGTTTCTGTTGCCCAGCTAAACTTCCGTCTCATGATGCATTTGAGGGTGCTCGGTTTGAACGAGTTACTGAAGAGCTACGGCGTCTTTAGAAAAAGGAAAAGGCTCTTCCCGCTACATGATATGGACAAGTTTGGTCCCCCAGGTTGGCCCCCTGCTGCCAAGACTTTGAACAATGGTGCGTATAGAACATTATTAGCACTGAATCTTTAAAGTTGAAAGAAAAAAATTGGGAGCCCCTCTTCCCCAGCTGTCGTGGCAAGTTATGAACTGGAAAGTCTATCACCATATTATTTTATTATTGAATATTAATTTAGAATTGCGGCAACTTGTATAAGTTACATTTTATTAGTGCATTATCCGAATTTCCCAGTTACTTAGATAAGGTTAATTGCAAGACTTATTACAACCTAAAATTTGTAAATAATAATAAATTCACTTTGTTTATATTTAAAATTATGACTTTGTTTGTGAATTATTTCATGTGAGTGTGTTTCCTTTTCTAATTATATAAGTTTCTGAAGGCATGCGAACTTGTTGGTTTAAAATGTGATATGGGTTATTGCGGTTATACATAATGGCTAGTGTGTGTGTTGGGAAAACGGAGTATCTAGTTGTTTTTTGGATCGGGTATTGTTTAAGTTTAGGTTTAAAAGTGAATAAGTAACACAACACTTGTAATGAAGGACCTTAACGTATGGGATTTAAGTGATCCACCTAGTATGCCTATAATTGGGAAGTAAGTGGGTGTTTAATATAAAGAAAGATGCAGAAATATACAAAGGAAGTATAAAGAAAGATGCAGAAATATACAAAGGAAATATAAAGAAAGATGCAAAGAAAGATGCAGAAATATACAAAGGAAATATAAAGAAAGATGCAGAAATATACAAAGGAAATATAAAGAAAGATGCAGAAATATACAAAGGAAATATAAAGAAAGATTAGTAGCATAAGAGTTTGGGCAAAGGTCAAGAATTGATTTTGCAGAGATATTTTCTCCTGCAGTTAATTGCGGTTTGATTTCCAATTGGCTAACGCTCTGGCCATTGGTACCACAGACTTCAGGCTGTGGCATCATCGAATACTGGCAGTGGCATGGATGTTTGTTAGGGGATCAGGATCCACGTTTAACTGTAGTTCCGGTCTAATTAGCCCAAAGTGTACACACAAATGACCGTAGAGCGACAAACTAAACTTGTAATTAATTTTACAATTGTTAAATTATTTTTAATATTATAGTAACAATGTACAATTGGATAGGAAATTTGAATATCTTTAAGTAAAATAAATGAATCAATTTATAGGTTTGGTTTGTTTTGCTGCTCTTTTTCTTCTTCATTGGCACAACAGCCCCCGTGATGGGTCAAGGCCATCTGTCTGCTGGCAGATTTCGAGACAGGAAACGTTTTTCTTTTGTACTGAATTTCGAAAATCATACAAAATGATTGATTTTAATTTAATTTCGGTACAAATCATGCGATTTTATTTCATATCAATCATACGATTGCTAAATAATATAATATTAATTAGTATATGCTTTGAAGTCCAAAGAAGATCTGTTAATGTAAAAATATACTGCTATGAAACCATTGAGGTTTAATTTGTCGCTCTACGGTCGTTTTTTACACACTTTAGGTACTTAGACCGGGACCTACAGTTAACGTGGACTCCAAACCATAACAAACGTCCATGTCACCGCCAATATTCGAACCTGAAGCCTGTCTTATCAAAGGCCAGAGAGCTAGCCACTCCAATTTATAGGAGACAATCACTTTGACATATAAAAGGATTAGAAAATACAGTTTGCTATCTAAATAAGCTTATTTACGATTTCACCAGAGTTCAAGACAATGGCGTAATGAAATTGATTATATCTTAAAAACTCTAAGATTTTTTAAATTAGAATTTTTCAAATTGGTATATAAACTTAACAATATTATTTTGATCGTGTATGTAGATGACATTGTTTTTTTGAAAAGACTAATGATTTAATTTATGAAACAGTTAATTTGATTAAAAGTAAATTTGGTGTAAATGATCTTGGAAGTACAAAGATTTTATTAGGTATACATTTTTATTATGTTAATTTTCTATACTTGAATGAAATAACTTTCATTGAAAGATTAGCGATCAAGTTTAAATAGTTACTCTGGTCATAAATAAATTAAATTTGATTCTTAATTGTTTTACAGTCATAACCAAGTTGCTATTTGTTTCACTAAAAATATAATGGGAATTTTAAAAACCAAGCATATTGATATACTATAAGATCTAACTTCACTCGGAATTTGGTTATTAGTAATTTAATTGAGATTGTTTGAATAAATTCTAAAAAAACATTTACTGATTGCTTAAAAAAACCTTTATTAATAAAAAAAACAATACAACATACATCAAAATAATGCCCTTTTTGTGCTAGTACGACGACCAATGAAGCCGATTGTTGGTTTGTTTTGAGAATATTTCGGTTCATTGAACTTAAAAGAAAAGTATCGCACAAGATAGTTGACTGAATTTTATAGCAAACTGGGGCTTGTGGGGATTATGAAAATTGAGGAGGGTGTACTATCATTTTTTCTCACAGGAAGAGTTTTGGCATTTCATTCCCAGAAGAGAGAAATGTAATTTTTTTGACAAGTAGATAACAACCCATCACTCAAATTTGACAGCAGACAAGCAGTATTGTGGGTAGTTATATTGCATGTAATTAGTGTTTTGTACTAATGACAACAACATGTCATTCAAATCTGATAGCAGATATTCAGGGTCATGTGTAATGAGACATCATGAAATTAGCTATTTTTTGTACGACCTCCACAGGTTGAAACAATTAGAGATGGAATATGAATTACACCATGAGTTGTTCCATCGTGATTGGTGATCGACCATGTGCTAAGAAATGTTTAATCCAATGTGAAGAGATGGAAGCTGATCCCATCCCCTCTTAACGGATTGACTTAAAAGGAGGTTTTTGGAGAAGAAAGGAGAGTTCTGCGACGAGTCGACCAGAAGTGTTGTTTTTCTTTTTTTCTCTGAAGGGACTTAATAAGCCGGAATTTCCGCCTGTTTTTCAAAGTGAGCCAGCCCCTTGTGGTTTCGTGTATCAGGCCGTGTGATAATTCAGGTCTGCCAAATACCAGGCAATCAGATTCATCGAAGACTAGAGAACTTTGAAAATCTCCGTCCTTGGAGGAAACTGCACTTGCAAATCAAATTTAATAATTTGCAATAGAGTTCTATATAACATACATATATGATGCTTATAAATAAAAATTAAAGTATTTCGCACGAACCTGAAAAGTAGTCCTCTTCTTTCCTCCCTAGTATAGACCGAGACGTTGCAAGGGCATTAAAGCAGTTTACATACATAACTGATACGAGTTTACGGAAAAAACTGTGACACTTCGAGTGCGTGATGAATGTATTGTTTGTGAATTTTATAATTTGAATCCAATTACCCGAGTTGGGTAATTTACATTACAATAAAAATATTGAAATTTGGAAACTTTTTTTTTTTTATTTATTTTGCTTTTAATTAAAGAAAAAGAAAAACATTTTTTAAGATGTCGCGGAAAAAGATGTTTTAATTAGAATAATCACGATGAATAATTCAAAAAAGAAAAGATAAACACCATTTGGAACAATGTGATAAGCGCAGATAAAAACATAACTCACATTCGTCGACAATGACAATAATACAGGATTTGAATATGTAATGGTGATTGCATATAATTGTTATTGCTGTTTAAAATGCGTGTCTTATCAGTCATTTTTTTTATTGCGCATATCTCGTGATTTAACGTGGCAAAAAAATAAATGTCTATAAAAAGATTAGAGGGCATCGAAGGACGTATAATTTATCACGTGACATGAGATAGTTACTTACTAATACATAACTTAAAATAGACCTAATTAGTTTTCCTTAAAAAAAAAAAAAAAAAAAAAAAATTCCAAACCACTACAACCAACCACTACACTTCTTGCATGCCATCATAACAATATAAATGCTAATTCCTCTGCTGAGGATTTCACATTAATCTACGATTTTTTTTGGCGACCTGATGGCCAATTGGCTGGCACTCTGGCCTTTAGTACCACAGGCTTCAGGTTCGAATCCTGGCCGTGGCATGGATGTTTGTTAGTGGCTCGGAATCAGTACATGATGGCCGAATGGCTAGCGCTCTGGCTCTCGGTACCACAGGTTTCAGGTTCGAATCCTGGTGGTGCCATGGATGTTTGTAGTGGTTCGGAATCCACTTTAAGCCGTAGATCCCGGTCTTATATGACCGTTGAATGTCACAGAGCCCAATCAGACTCTTTCTCACCCATATCATTCCCAAACTGTAAAAAGGCAACTCAGCTCTAGGCACAGTGATGTGGTATAGTAGTAGTAGAGGTTTCTGAATCCACGATAAACTGTAGGTCCCTGGTATAATTAGTGCCCAAAAAATGACCGTAGAGCGACAAACTACACCTTAAAATTACAGTGAGGAAATACTACAAGCTTATTCTTTAAAATTTTAAATCACGCTCATATTTCTATGAAGGAATTGCCTGAGTCATAGCCTAGTGGTAATGTAAGCAGCTAGCATGCAAGATTTGGTTTGGTTTGTCTCTCTACGGTCATTTTAGGCACACTTTAGGCTAAACTGACCGGGACCTACAGTTAAAGTGTAAGTAATTACGAGCCACTACAAACATCCATGCCACCGCCGGGACTCGAACCCGAAACCTGTGGTACCGAGCGCCAGAGCATGCAAGAGGACGCGTATTCGATCTGCTGGCAGTGCGCATAACAAAAAGGAGGAGACTGAATGGCGACTATAACAACTAATGTGAACATCTTTAATTGACAGTCAGACTACCTAGTGGAAGTTTTCTCGGATATCCACTTATAAACTACTCCCAGAATGAAGGCAATGTTTTTGGAATTCAAAAGGGGAGTACAAAGTCCAATATTGGTTCTTACTAAAAAAATCTAGGAATTAGCCGAAGTTTTTTTTTTACTAATGCAGCTGGCAAACACTTAGACGCCTTAAAGCAAGCGCTGCACAGACGCTACTCACTTTGCATTACCCAGTGGGCACGTGTAATTTGAAGATAAGCCACGGACGAGGAGTAACAATGCCCCCACAACGCTCTACGATCCTATTAGACCGGGACCTACTTTTTAAAGTGGATTCCGAACCACTACAAACATCCACGGCACCGCCGGGACTCGAACCCGAAATCTGTGGAAATCTCGCCACTCGGCCATTCAGGCCCTGAATTAGCCAAAGTACATCAATAAATTTTGTTACGTGAGGGCATGCATTATATTTTTGATAATTAATGTAAGATAATATTATTTTCATAATGTTAAGAATCACAAGATTTTTATATGTGACTCAACTTTTTAAATAAGCTCTCTATAAAATAATCTACAGTGTTGGTTTGTTATTCTTTACCCCTAATATTATTTTTCAGTTTTTTTTTGCATTATATATTTTAGTTTATTTTGTTTCCTCCAAAATCCCGATGTAGTTAAAGAGTTAAAATTGGCTTATTTTAACTCTTTAACTACATCGGGATTGTTGTGACTGAAAAACGTAACTTCTTCTTTGGTTATAAAACACATTTATTAATGCAACACAAGAAAGAAATGATGATACATGATGAGGCTATATACAGATGAATAAATCCTTGTACATGATTTACTTATATAATACGTACATCTTATTGATGAAAAACATTATCTTAACAGATTCAACATTCTGTGTTATTACTACTTATTAGAATACGAACCAAAACCAAATCCACCCTTTTTTATTGTAGTTGCCAGGTTTCAAAAGTGAAATACGTGATACAGGAAATAAGAAACTTATTAGGACAACTGGCAACAGGGATCTTGGGCACTATTATTATAATAATTGCGCATTACAGTCATAAAATGATTTCATCTTAAACCTATTATATATTACTTAACTTATTATTGGATTTTATGTGCTACGGTAGAATCAGCAATAATATTTTTTAAATGTGTCGAAAACCATTTATTGCAGTTATAGATGCTACGATAAGACTGATACTAATAATTCAATAATTTATAGCATGTAACAATGGAATAAAACGAATTAATCCATAGCCACCTACTTTTAATAATACAGCTGCTAAAATTATTGACCTTTCTGTAGTGGCCTTCTACATGTGCTTAGGTAATCATAAGCGAATCATAAATATAAATATTTTTACTAATATGCTGGAATGCTAAAGAATGTTTAATCTACTGCCTAATAGTAAAGGATAACATAAATTTGAGGGTTTCCTTAAATGATATGATTCCTAAAAGTAAACATAAATATGCTAAAATAGTTTAAATTGTTAAATAATTCCCAGTTTGAAATCGTTCTGGCTGATAACGATTTTTGTAAGTAAGATAAGGGTTTGAATTTATATAATTTCAAATATCATAGAAATAAAATATATCAATGGCAGAGGTGAGAATTAAAATTAAAAGAATAAAAGAAATTAAGAACATTTTTTCTTCTTTTTTAAAGATAACGATGATAAGATTATTATTATTGTTCGGATCATTGATGAAAGAATGATTAAAATAGATAGTTTTTAAATGATTAGATTAGATTAATTTTATTATAAAAGAAACCACAAATTATTAATAAAATATTATCAGATTATAGATTAAAAGAATATTTTTTATTTAAAATGTTTTACTCTTAATTTGGAATTTTCTTGAATTTTTATGTTCGATATTTGTTAAAATAAAGAAAATATAAAATTTTTGTTCTATTTATAATTTTAAACAATCCATAAATGAAATGACTAATTCAACCATTTACCTAAATTCTATTAGAAAACAATAGCTATCGGATAGTGAATCTGGATATATTCTGTATTTTTTTAATAAAATATTACTTAATATTACTAAATATACTTAATATAAAATTTTTAATATATATACTTGCATAATAATAATATTAATAATATTAACAATAATAATTAATTAATAATTTATGATATTGCTAAATATAAAATATTATTAAACATACTTACCAAGATTCATTATTTGTAAAATTTTGGTCTGTTCTTTAGCAAGTACCTTTATAACTAAAAGAACAGAAAAAATATGAATTTGTTAATTGAAATATCTATCAATAAATATTTAAACAAATTTCCATTCCAACGAAATTGAGAATATTCATTTAAAAATTCCTCAAATTTGTTGAAACTTTTTAAAACAGATATTAAACTAAGCAATAAATAAATACATAATTTGTATTAATAAGCATTTGTTATCTTTTAACATGAATTGAGAAAATTTATGTTTAAAATTAGTTATTAACAACACTATCAGTTTCATATTTAAAACCATTTACCTGTTTATCTCTTCGTTTCCTCGTGTGAGTGACGTCACAGATCTTTCCGTCTTCAGCAGCCTATCCAGGAGGTGTCATAGAACACGTGACATCATTGAGCCAATGGATATAAGTGATGTAGAACATATTATAAACTGAAAAGCCAATGGGCGTTGCTTTCAAGATGACCAGATGTATAGTAGATCTTACAAGAGAGCCTGTGTATATGGTGATCATATGGTGTTTCAATATACGTCTACATCACACATTCATTACCCTTGTTTCTTTATTTCATGCACTACCCCTTGACTCTCCTCCTAGCTCTCTCAGAAAATCTGTTTACAGAGATGTTTTGACACATGTAGACAAATGCATAGACCAGAATAAGTGACTTTTTCAGTTTTTTTTATGCTATGGATTTCGTACCAAATCAACATCAACATCATGGTAAAAAAAATAATAATAAAATATTAATCTGCTTTGTCGATGTACAGGGTATCCACAAAATTTAGAATTTAGTATAAGAGCAAAATGGATAACAGCAATCTAAGAACAGCAAGCAAAGAAATAAAATGTATCAATAAATCCTATTCAGGCAATAAAATATGTTCATTAGTTATAGTTCAAAACTGTAGAAAGAAAAGAGTTTAAATAAAAAATTAAAAATAACTATAGAACTCCAAACGATTTAATAAAATCACGTGAAAAATTAAAAAAAAGAAATATGGAATTCCAAACTATTTTATAAAATCACGTGAAATAAAGTAAAAAAAAAATTAAATCCAAATGAAAGAAAGTAAAAATATATATATTAAATTCCAAACGATTTAATAAAATCACGTGAAAAATTAAAAAAAAAAGAATTCCAAACTATTTTATAAAATCATAAAAATATATATATTAAATTCCAAACGATTTTATAAAATCACGTGAAAAATTAAAAAAAAGAAATATGGAATTCCAAACTATTTTATAAAATCACGTGAAAGAAAGTAAAAATATATATATTAAATTCCAAACGATTTTATAAAAACGTGAAAAATTAAAAAAAAATATGGAATTCCAAACTATTTTATAAAATCACGTGAAAAATTAAAAAAAAAAATATGGAATTCCAAACTATTTTATAAAATCACGTGAAAGAAAGTAAAAATATATATATTAAATTCCAAACGATTTTATAAAATCACGTGAAAGAAAGTAAAAATATATATATTAAATTCCAAACGATTTTATAAAATCACGTGAAAAATTAAAAAAAAACATGGAATTCCAAACTATTTTATAAAATCACGTGAAAGAAAGTAAAAATAAATATTAAATCCAAACGATTTTATAAAAACGTGAAAATTTATGGAATTCCAAACTATTTTATAAAATCACGTGAAAGAAAGTAAAAATATATATATTAAATTCCAAACGATTTTATAAAATCACGTGAAAAATTAAAAAAAAATATGGAATTCCAAACTATTTTATAAAATTACGTGAAAAATTAAAAAAAAAATATGGAATTCCAAACTATTTTATAAAATCACGTGAAAGAAAGTAAAAATATATATATTAAATTCCAAACGATTTAATAAAATCACGTAAAAAATTAAAAAAAAAAAAAAAAAAATATGGAATTCCAAACTATTTTATAAAATCACGTGAAAGAAATTTAAAAAAAATATAGAGAGAATTCCAAACAATTTTATAAGAAATTAGCTGAAAGAAATTTAATAAAATGCATATGAAAGTAATTTAAATAAACCAATAAGAATACCTCGTAAAAAAAAATAAAAATAAATAAATAAGAAATGTTGAAAGTGGTCGTGGATATTACTGACCCACTCTCCCAGAAACAATAGTCATATATTTTATGGGTAATAACAAAAAATAAAAATTATTAAAATAAAAAATAAAAAAAAATTCTATAGAATAGTAAAAAAATTTTTAATATAATTTTAGGGTAAGATATAGAGTAAGCATGAAGTATTGAGTAATACGTAATTTTTATGATGAAATTTTAAATAGCAAGAAAAAATATGTCTATTATTAATATCACTTAAATAAAATAAATGGAAAAAAATTGCTTTTTATTGTATACCCTTTGAAGTAACATAAATCGTACAAAATAATATTTTAGGGCTAAATGAAATTATTTATGAAATGAATGGGCTGCATAAATATTTATATTCAAATCCAAATACGATAAAATTAAAAAAGTCTTTTGAATAAACAGAAAGAATTGCCTTTTCATAAATTTTAAGATGCATTGTCATTTTAAAAGCAATATGTTAAAATTTGTTAAAAATTGCTAAATAAAAATCTGCATAACTTAAAGTTAATATGCATAATATTCGATATTTTTGAATCATTGTTAGCATTGTTCTTTTGGCATTTATAATGAAAAATGTTTATATATCAATTAATATGATTAATGATTTTTTCCTTGTATTCTTGATAAAAAGATTATTTGTTTAGCTCAATATTTGTAAAATTGAAGGTGCAATTTCTAGGAAGAAGGAAGCTTTTATTCTTTTGCAATGCATTTGAATCATTAACAAGAATTACATTTTCTGTTTAAAGAAATCTACATTGTTTTAAGAAATACTCTTGTAGAAAATAGAAGCTTATTAGTTTTTGACATGCAAAAAAGAGACAAATATAATTTTTTAAGGAATAAAACAAATAATCAATTTCTCAGATTCTCAAATTTAGGTCTCTCAGTGATATAATAATACAATTGATCAATAAATTATACTAATGCTTATTATAATATTTTCTTTTGCTTTTAAATATAATTTGATTTTTTTTTCTATTGGCATAACATTTGAAAGATAAAGTTGACAAAAAAAAAAAAACCCTTCAAATTTATTTACATAAATATTATTGGACTAGAGTGGCCTGGTAGATATTGCATTGAGTTTACAAACTAAGGTATTACTGTGTCCAAAAAATAAGACCAATTTTCAATTTAAAATTCCCTGGTGTTATGGAATTCAATTTTTTTTTTTTTTTTAGATTGATGGCACTATAATTGATATCTGTGTGAAATTTGACGTCAAAATATTCATTAGTGTTGGAGTTACGCTTGGCTTTGTGAAACGTTAAAGCTGATGCCGGCGATTTTTGAAATGTCTGAATTGATTGAGCAAAGAACGTGGATTAAACTGTGTTTGCGGAAAAGGATAGAATGTCGCAGAAGGCATTCGGTGAGCATTTCTATATCGGAAAGAAATGTTTGCAGTGGATATAAACAGTTCAAAGAAGGCAGAGAACGCGTTGAAGACAAAGAGCTCTCTGGTCGACCCTCAACCTCAACCGTCGAAGCTCACGTCCAAAAAATTAAAGATTTGGTGCTTGCAAACCGTCGATTGACAATTAGAGACCTTGCTGATCATTTTGGAATTTCAAAAGCATCGGTCAATTCCATTTTGGGCCTCAAACGCGTCAAATCTCGATTGGTACCGAAAACACTGAATGCGCCAGCTCCCACTGCATTGATTCTTCATGACTTTTTCGCCAACCATATCATTCCACAGCCACCATATTCACCCGATTTAGCACCGTACGACTTCTGGCTATTCCCTGGACTCAAACGACCACACCGGGAACACCGATATGAGTCGATTGAATAGATTCAACATGAATCGCCGCGCGCTTTGAAGGTCATCCCTGCCAATGACTTTTTAGCATGCATTGAGGATTGGGAAAAAATTGGCATAAGTCCATTGTGTCCGGAGGGGATTACTTTGAAGGCAATGAAATAAATTTGGAAGAATAAATAAAGAGTTTTTGGAAGAAATAAAAATTGGTCTTACTTTTTGGGCACAGTAGTAATTGCATCAGTAAGTTCAACGAAAGAAAAAGGATTATTATAATCATGAGGGGAATATTCAAAAAAATCCAAAGGAATAAAAGGAAAAACGGAAGATTTATTGAAGAGGGATGCCAAGAGATTAGCTTGTTGATCAGCGTCGGAAATGATGGAGTTGTTGCTGGTGTGAAATATTTAGTTATTTCCTGGTGTATCCTGCCTGTTGTGAATTGCTTTAATGATTTTGTAAATTCTACCATTATATCCCGCAGAGTCACAAACTGAGTGCCAGTATTTTCTTGCAATTGAAGGGAGGAGCATGCGACCGTCTTCTGATGCCAGCCCGCGGAGTGTTCGTTCACAATGTTGCTGTAAATTGATTAAATTCAAATTGGTCAAAATGTAGCAGATCCCCAATAACTTGCAGTACGCTCTGAATTCACTTATTTGCCATTTTAATGGCGGGTGATTTTACGGAAAAATATTAATATTGTTTTCATTGTTTTATCTCCATATTAAAATTATATATAGTATAATGTCTCGGCCTATACTAGACCTATAACGGCTTCAAGAAGAGGGTCACTTTCAGGTTCATGGGGAATACTTTATGAAGTTTTCGTATTACATCTAGCGCCATCTGTTATTAGATATATGCAACTTAAATCTACAAAAATTTAAAATTAATGAATTAAATTTAACTAATGAATTAGTATTTGAAAAAACCGTATTGACATCAAATATCATCCACTAAAATTTTAACAAAACGTACATGAACTTGAGTGGATGAATAAAAAGTATTTTATGAACGATTGAAAATTTGAACAAGATATATATAGGGAGAGTGTGAGCTAATAGTAGGAATTGAAAAAGAAAAAAAAACATCACTTCTTGTCTATTCGTCGCATAACTCTCTTTTCCAAAAACTTCCCTTCAGGAAAATCCGTCAGAGGGGGAGTCAACTTACCTCACTTCTCAATAGAGTCGACACTTCCTCAGCCCATGGTCTATCACGATGCAGCAACTCATTACGTAGTCCCTATCCCGTCTGCAATTGTTTCGACCTGTGAAGGTCGAACAGACAGTCTCGAATATCATGATATCTCATTATCCATGACACTGTTTATCTCTGCCATAATTGAGTGCTAGGTTGTTATTATGCACTTGTTGAAGAATATATATTCCTTTGCCCTAGGAACAGAAATGCTATATTTCTTCCTGAGGGAAAAATACACTGAAGTGGCAAAAGTCATGGGATAGCAATATGCAAATTTTCAGATGGCAGTAGCATCGCGTAGAACAGGTATAAATGCGCAGTGCTTTCGCACAGCTTTCATTTCTGTTCCAGTTATTCATGTGAAGAGGTTTTGACGTGATGATGACCGCACGACGGGAATTAACAGACTTTGAACGCGGAATGTTAGTTGGAGCTAGACGCATGGGTCATGCCATTTCGGAAATCGTTAGGGAATTCAACATTCCCAGATCCACTGTCTCAAGAGTGTGCCGAGAGTATGAAATTTCAGGCATAACATCTCACCATGGACAGCGCAGTGGTCGACCGCCTGCACTGAACGACCGAGACCGGCGACGTCTGCAAAGAGTCGTAAATTCTAACAGGCAAGCAACACTGCGTCAAATAACCGCAGAAATCAATGTGGGACGTACAAGGGACTTGTCTGTTAGAACTGTGCGGAGAAATTTGGCTTTCTTGGGCTATTCCAGCAGAAGACCGACTCGAGTGCCTTTACTGACAGAACGACATCGCTTGCAGCCACTCTCTGGGCACGTGAGCATATCGGTTGGTCCCTAGATGAATGGAAAACCGTGGCCTGGTCCGATGAGTCACGATTTCAGTTGGTAAGAGCTGATGGTAGGGTTTGAGTGTGGCGCAGACCCCACGAAGCCATGGACCCAAACTGTCAGCAAGGCACTGTTCAAGCTGGTGGTGGCTCCGTAATGGTGTGGGCTGTTTTTTCATGGCATGGATTTGGTCCTCTGGTGCGACTGGACCGAACATTGACTGGAAATGCTTATGTTCAGCTACTTGGAGATCACTTGCAGCCATTCATGGACTTCATGTACCCAAACAACGATGGGATTTTTATGGATGACAATGCGCCATGTCACCGGGCCACAACTGTTCTCGATTGGTTTGAAGAACATTCTGGACAATTCCAACGAATGATCTGGCCACCTAGATCGCCCGACATGAATCCCATCGAGCATTTATGGGACATCGTCGAGAGGTCTGTTCGTGCCCAAAATCCTGCACCATCAACGCTTTCACAATTATGGACGTCTATCGAGACAGCATGGCTCAATATTCCTGCAGAAGACTTCCAACGACTTGTTGAGTCCATGCCACGTCGAGTTGCTGCACTTCGCCGGGCGAAAGGAGGGCCGACACGATATTAAGAGGTATCCCATGACTTTTGTCACTTCAGTGTATATTCCGAATACTGCTGGTACATGAGAAAACATAATTTATTTTCCCTTGTACGCAAATCTGTTTTTAATAAAGTTTTATCTTGTTTTGTTTATGTTTCATAATATATTTTTACCACCGTTTTTTTATTTTATATTTTTTTTGTCGTTTTATATATTGACCACATTTTTCAATACATCTTTAAAAAATAATAAGTTTACAGACCTTCCTTAAAATTGTTTCATTTTCAATGAACTAATTTTATATCTTTCAAACGAGTTTATTTTTTTATTTTTCTGATACATTGTCTGTAAATTAAAAAGCCATAAAAATAATATTAAAATTGAGAACATTCTTTATTCTGAAATAAATTCCAACGCAGCGATTTAAAAAAAAATTATACGCATTTTTATAATAGTCAATTGTCGAAAAACATTGATGCAAAGTACCTTCTTCCTTCTATTTAAAAGTTCTGATTATTGTTTCGTTACGAAAGTTCATTTCTTTTTTCCTCGTAATTAAGTCTGCATGGAATTGCATAAAATTTTAATATTGTATTATCACATTAAAATACTAACATAGATAAAAATAGTGAATAATTTCAGAACGGAAAACTTAGAATTTCCCTTTAATCATGAGGCCTGAGTTGCGAAATGTTCTTTTTTCCTTGATAAAAGGCCAATAATAATTTTTAAATTTCGCTTTGAATTAAAAAGAAAAAAATTCCTAAGAATCCCTTTCATTTGAAAGTCATTAATCATATGGACTTTTAGAATTTGCATTATAACGTTTTTTAAGATTGAAAATATGTGCATTAGGGATAAAAGTAGAATTCCTTTTTAACAGAAACAAGTAATATAAAATTATTTTTTTAAAAGTCAATTTCTACTTTTTCACTATATTGCAGAAAATCCTTTATAAATAATTTTCATTCATTTTTTTTAAGTTTATCTGGCGCCATCTCTTGGTAGATATATGCAACTTAATTCTAAAAAATAAATAAAATTAATTACTTAAATTTAATTAATGAATTAATATTTGAAAAAACTGTATTAACATCCAGTGCCACCCACTACAAGTTTAAAAAATGTATTTGAACTTGAGTGGATGAATAAAAACTATTTTATGAACGATTGAAAATTTGAACAAGATATATATAGGGAGAGTGTGAGCTAATAGAAGGAATTGAAAAAAACAAGATGAATTAAACCAGAGAAACATATCATGTATATGTTTCTCTTATTTAGTATAATTATTATATATAATATGCAATACATTTCTTATATATATAAATTATATTAAAAAATATTTTTGTCATCATATATTTCATTGAGGGGCCTGATGGCCGACTGACTAGCACTCTGGTGCTTGGTGCCACAAGTTTCGGGTTCGAGCCCCGGCGGTGCCAAGAATTTTTGTAGTGGTTCGGAATCCACTTTAAATCGTAGGTGCCTGTCTAATATAGTTGTTGGGAGTAGTGCTGACACCCTATCCCGTAAAAAGAAAGCATCTAATGCCTAGAAATCTGCCAGTAGGCAGATGGCCTTGGCACACCATAGGGCTGTTGAGCCACTGATGATAATGATGATAATATTTCCTTTGAGATTATCAGTGGTTATTCCATTTATTTAGGTTAGAAATTTAATTAAAACGAATATTATAAATTAAGTTTAATATAATAATTTTTGTTCCAAACTATTTATATTATAAATATTTTTTATGTACTAAAACTAAATAACATGAGTTTTAATGAAAAAAGACAATTTTGTCAATTTATTATCATTTGAATAGTTATTAGTACATAAAATACTACATGAAATATTTATAATACCTATTGTGGGACTCCGAATTAAAAATACTAGTGTGTATACAGAGGATGGCCCGATAAATATGTTAGCAAAAAGTTCCTATATCCTTGTCAAAAGTACATTGCTCCTCTGGAAAGTGTTATTTCAAGGTTGTGGTGACGCTACACTTTTCTGGTATAGTGTAGTGTCTTTTTTCATCGATCTACTCTTACAACTAACTTCTTGGCATTACGGTCCATGTTGGACCATGGCCGTCAGCCTACTGGATGATTCGAAACAGGAGATGTTTTCTTTTTACGGGGTAGGGTTGTTAGCTTTAAGGTTCGACCAATGCTCTACAGTCATATTCATAATCACTACTACTGCTGCTACTACTACTATACCACTCCTCATCACTGTGCCTGAAGCTGAGTTGCCCGTATACAATTTGGGAATGATGTGGGTGAGAAGTCTGATTGGGTTCTGTGACGTTCTACAGTCATATGTGACCGGACCTACGGTTTAAAGTGGATTCTGAACCCCTACAAGCATCCATGGCACCGCTGGGACTCGCAAACCGAAACCTATGGAGCATGTTCCAGAGCGTTAGTTACTCGACCATCAAGCCCCCCATTCTTTACTAATCATCTTAAATCCTCATACACCACATCCACTCACAAGATAATTCCCTTTTTCTCTCCACTTCAATAAGCAGATTAAATTAACATGGATCAAAGTGCAGATAAAACACTTCAGTAAAAAAACAGCTGAGGAACACACCAAGCAAGGTATACCTAAAGGTGAGCCAATACAAGTAAAAAGTCCTCTCTCAGAAGTGAAAGGCTTACCTCCTTTCAAAGTGGCAAGAATAGTGGGATGAAGGATTAAAGGGCCGATTTTCTTTTCCAAATCATTAGGTAAGTGTCGACTTCTTCTTCTGGATGGACTAGAGATGAAACGTTTCTAACAGGTTATGATCAATTTCCACTTGAGAGACTCAATCTTTTGTTCCTGTGGTAATGAAGTTTTTAATAGCCCCTTTCCTCTATTGAGAATTTTTCATTAAAGATCCTCATTTGGGCTGCGGTTACTACATTATTTTTACCTCTGTAATTTTCTCTCCGCCACCTCTGTGTGATGTGGGTTTATTTATTCAAGAAGTGTTTATTGAATTTCTCCGCTTTGCTCCTAGGATCTGTCAGCACTTTGTCGCCAATCCCCATAGGGTGGTTTAACTTAACTATTCTCTTATTGTTCCGTGCATTCAAAGTATATAGGTTTTCTCACCATCTGCTCTGTAATCAGCTTTATTTAGTAACGCATTCCAAGATGTTTTTTAGCCTCAATAACTTTTACGTTCCTCAATGTGCAATCCTTTTTCCATTCTATAAGTGCAAGCTTCTGTTCCTCTAGAGACTTTCCATCCATCTTCTCTGTCCTCTTTCTGGAAGTATCTCTCTTTTTTCAATTCCTTCTATTAGCTCACACTCTCCCTATATATATCTTGTTCAAATTTTCAATCGTTAGTGAAATACTTTTTATTCATCCACTCACGTTCAAGTACATTTTTTTTGAACTTGCAGTGGATACACTGGATGTTAATACAGTTTTTTCAAACATTAATTCCTTCATTAAATTTAATTAATTAATTTTAGTTTTTTTTTAGATTTAAGTTGCATATATCGACCAATAGATGGTGCCAGATAAACTTAAATGAATGAATAAAAATTATTTATAAAGGACTTTCTGCAATATAGTGAAAAAAAAAGTAGGAATTGAATTTAAAATTTTTTTCTTTATATTACTTGTTTCTTTGTATGTAACTAAATATTCCAAAAAGTTTTAAATTTAAAGGAACATCCTTTTGGGATATTCTTTTTAGCCCTTTTTAGTAGGGATTCCATGAAGATAGAAGAAAGTTTATATGAGGAGGTATATTGGGTATATTTTTTACAAAATTTTCCAAGTCAGCTGTAAAGCCAAACCAATTTGCCTTCTTAAAATACCCCAAAGATCTTGTATGGCAAAAATATATCAACCCCTCTGAAGTGTAAGTCACCAAACTCATTCTGTGCCCCTGCTCAAATTTCTGATATTTATCTATGATATTTGGAGTAATTATAGCAAGGTCTGGATTTGTCAAATTCCCACTATAGTGAATGAAAGTGTTTAGGATCCTTTTCATTATATAAGATTATCAGTCCATTTGAATCTGCATAGTCCTGAACTATTTCTCCGACATGATTATAATATGCATAATCCCAAGATGGGGGGGAAATGAAATCGTCCGCAATAATCGAGTTTAATGTGTTCCAAAATTTTCATTTTTCGTTATTTGGCTTACTATATATTCCACAGATCTGTAATTGTACTTTTTCTTTTCGCAAAGAAATAGCCACTATTTCTGCATAATTTTGGTAATTTATTTCCTTTATAATTTTGAAGGAAGATGTTAAATCAATGTCTGCTTAATTGCAACAAGTATGCCATTGACTAACTGTCTTTTCTTATAAAATCCATATACATTAAAGATCATAAGTTTTATATTATATATAAAATATTACAACATTATGATACCGTGATATTAGCCTCTCCTTGACAACTAGGTCGAGTCCTGGCGGATGTTTGATAGTGGTTCGGAATCCACTTTAAACTGCAGGTCCCGGTCTGTTTAGCCCTCATGTGCACGAGATGATCGTAGGGCGAAAAACCAAATCAAACCTGGGCATTCGCGTCCTTCTCCACAATTATCTTCTTTAATTCAGAGAATCTTGGTGCTTCAGAAATGCCACCTGCATTACATTGAAAGACATTTAAGGCAAAAAATTTACGTGGCCTTAAATTTATCGCCGTTTAAAATTTTTTCAATCACTGTAACGGCAACTTTCTGTAGAGAGTAGCCATAGCTATTAGCTGATTAGCTGTTACTCATTTAGCACTACCCGGGGAGCACTCGTGAATTAAGGAATGCCACAGACTCGAGCAAAATTACACGCCCCCCCCCAAAAAATGCAAAGAGTCTCGATTCAAAATTCGAAGCATGATAAACTTTTTTTGGTGAAAATTAAACTTTAATTATCTCAGACTAATTGTCAAATTGTCCCTTTGATCAATGTAACAGTCTTTTATCTTTTTTAATTATATTATTTAATTTTACTTTTTTAAATTATTAATTATGTGTGAATGTTTGTATATTTAAGGGAATTTTTTATAAAAATAATTTACGTGTATGTATATATTATGTGTGCATGTTTAAGTTAAATTAATTTTGTAAAAATTTGTTATTTTAAATTATATATATATCAATTTTAATTTGCACTATTTCTAATATTTATATTTTTATGCGCATACCAATTATTTAGTTATGTAGTTTTCCTAATACTTTAATATTTTTAGGCGGAAACCAACTATTTAGTTATGTAATCTTCGAGTCTTCTATAATTCCATTGTTCAGAATTATGCCGCATCTGTCTTCAACGACTAGTTCATACTCTTAATTTATTCCTAATTCCTTTTTCTAATTATTCATACTATATATTTTAATAGCTTTGATGAATGCCCCTTCTTGCATTTTGATTTATATGTTTTTCAATGATGTGTGTATTGTATTCTAACGTATTCTAAATTTTTCCATGCAATGTTTATTGCAAATATTTTATTTTAATGTATTCTCACATATGAAATTTTTTTTCAAATAAAAATATGAAAATTTTTTTCATCTCCCCTTCTCTATTTCAATACTTCTTAGGTTCTTTTGATATTTATTTCTATTGCAGTTTTGTAATATTACATCGTCATTGCTCAATCACTGTAACGTCAACAAGGATTTTTGTGAAAAAAATAAATTTTTTTTTTTTTTTTCCTCCTTCAGACCCATACAAACCTCGTACTTTTTCTTTATCTCGGGACTCTTCCATTCCTGCTACTAAACTCAGATAATTGTTACAGTCTCCCCTCCTTGCCTTTTTTTTTTCTTTTCCTCATCCCCCCTTCCGCCTACATTTTGTGTCCATACAATTTCACCCACTGTATTTCTATACTGAAGAAGCCCAACAACTGTAAGTGGCTGTAGGTGCAGTGATGTGGTGTGTAATAGTAGTCGTGCACTCTGGGCAATGTTAAAATAATTATAATATTCTACTAAATAATAATATTCTACTAAATAATAATATTCTACTAAATAATAATATTCTACTTATAATAATATTCTATTAAATAATCATATTTTACTTGTTCTCCATTTTGTTTTTTGATTTCTTTGATTTCGTTTTCGATTGTTATAAAGCGAATGATGTTGGGCAAGTGCTCGGCGTTTGAAATTAACAATACATACAAACTCCATTCAGGGCATTGCATTAAAAACTAATATTTTGATTAAAATTCATTAATTATAAATAAATGTATAAATATTTTAATACCAGGAGATTGTTTTCATTTCTTTTATATGCACGTCTGGTTTTGTAGCATTAAAATAACTCATAGAATCTGTACAGTGTACTCATTAGAATCTACAGTATACTCATTAGAGCTAAAAGGCGATGTGGCGAAGAGCTGCTTACATGAGCTATCTGAAAACCACTTATAGTACATCAGCCAGACAATGAAACCGGGGACATTGAAGCCTGCATTATCACTGGTATTATCGTCTACCATTTCCAATGGTTGTCTGCCTTTTCATTTGAACTGACAGGACCCTTTTGATTCTTGTTTTGAAGGTATAGGCCAGGCAATCAGACTTGGACTAAACTAAATATATTCTCTTATAATCACAGAACATACAAAAAGGAAGAACAAAAAAGGTAATTAATTTGAAAAATATTAAATCTTATCTCAATGAGAGGAAAAAAAAAAATATATAAAAATACCATAGAAATACTAAATATGTATAAGAAAGTAGTAAGACCCCAGGAAAAAAAAATCTCGCATGTGATTTTTGTATTTTAATTGCAATATTTTAAAGATAAGATACAAACGTAATTCCAATGAAAGTAGTTCATTTTGTTTGTATTATTTAAGTGTCTTCTAAATTTTCTCCTTTATAACACAAGATTAATTTTACCAGATAACTTATTTACAAACTACTATCACCTAGAAAAAAGATAACATGCAAATAATGAGCAGTGAGCAAATAATGATTTCATTCATACAAGATGATGCCTATCTGAATCTACCTCCATCAAAACAAATGAATGGAATTACTATCTTCACTGAATCAAGGTCTGCCTTACAGGCTCTTAATAATGGTTTCTCAAGTATGACCTTGAACATTATATCTCTTTTATAATATATACACTGATTGCACAGAATGTGTATTCTACATTGGGCCTGATGGCCGAGTGGCTAGCGCTCTGGCGTTCGGTACCACAGGTACAGGTATCGGGTTCAAATCCCGGCTTTGCCATGGGTGTTTGAAGTGGTTCGGAATCCACTTTACGCCGCAGGTCCCGGTCCTAACGGGATCGTAGAGCGTTGCGGGGGCATTGTTAGTCCGCGTCCGTGGCTTACCATCAAGTTACACGCTCCCCCTGGGTAGTGTAAAGGGAGTAACATCGGGGAAGCCCTTATGGCGAAGACAACGGTCTATTTGCCAGCTGCATTAGAAGAAAATTAAATAAACATTGGATCTCTGTTCATGTGGATTTGGAATTTAATGAAATTGCAGATTCTTTGACGAAAAATGCCAGAAGTCTGGATCAGACTACCATTCCTACTTCCTTGCTGATACAAATGCCTTGGCAAAATCTAAACCTAATAATTCCTAATAAAATTGAAACTAAATACCAAATTATAGAACTACATGCCAACAGAAAAACAGCTACTACTCTCACAAGATTAAGAATGAAGCACCACAAAAAATATGCCCATTTCTGCTGAAGGCGTTCTGCAGATGATGTTAAAAAAATCAAAAATGTGACAACTGCCATAATGTTGAGCTTATTCCTCATTATGATTGCCCAGCTGTTACAACCGCCATGCATTGTCTGGACCATCCCTTGGAAGAGGATTTGTACTCCGAGCTGGCAATCAACATAGCCAATATTATTCAGGAGCACCACGATATTTGATTTTTGTGTACTCTTCAGAGGACAGCATAACAACAACATACATACAAGAGATGCCCTTCAGGCAATATTTGTTGCAATTTTCAGAAATGCAGAAAAATTAATACTAAAACAAATAAGTGTAATTTTAAAGTGAAATGCTGTTTATAAAGAGAATTTTATTTTATATTAGGCAAATGCTTCCAATAATATCCTATAGATCTGAAATTCTGGTGTAAAAAAGAATTAAATAGTTTTTATTAGATCATGTACTGTTACTTTTGTCATTATTATTCTATTACAGTCTAGAAACATATTGATAGTTTACAATTTTAAGTCAATAGTTGTTTTTCAAGTCTGTTGTAGTTTTTAAATTTAAAAGAACATTTATGTAAAATATGCATTGTCTCCTTTTGGAATAAACTTCTTTATTATAAGGCAAATGATTCTAATAATATCCTATTGATTTGAAATTCGTATATAAAATAATTAAATAGTTTTTATTAGATCATGTGTTATTACTTCTGTCATTATTATTTTATTTCAGTTTAGTAAAATATTGATAGTTTACAATTTTAAGTCTTTAATTGTTTCTCAAAAATAATTGTTTCTGTTTGTTGTAATTTTTAAATTTAAAAATAAATATGCATTTATGCAAAATATGCATTGTCTTCTTTTTGGAATAAACTTATTTTAAAGCAGACACGGCGTATTTGATTTCGAATCAAAATAATTCTATGATTAATGATTTGAAATAATTGGTTCACTTATTTATTATTCTTTTTCTTATTCATTGTTAAAAACTTATTTTTTATTATTTTTCCTCTGATAAGAAGATTTATTTCCCCTCTTTTAAAATATCAAGTAAACATATTAGAATGAGAGACATTTTAAAAACTATGAATAAAAAGTAAGCGAAGTGGTAAGTTTTCATTCATAAATCCACCATTTCCTTTAAAAATGTAATCTTTTCATCCCCATTCATTCTGGGCTCGAACAATAGAATAACTGTGACAATTATTCTTTCATGTCTACGCTATCTTATAAACGTATCTGCCTAACGTGAAGATATTCTTAATGACTATGCAATTTGCTTAATAGATAATGTTTAGGAAATTTAAACTGAACATCTCTATAAATCTACGATCTGATCTTTACATTTTCATTCAAAATTTCTTGTAATTAGAGAATAATTTTAAGAATTATCTCTTCAAATGACGTATTTTTTGAGATAAAGACAAGAGAAACAGGAACAATTTACTTAAAATGAAATTCATGACATGCACATCATTCGATTGAGAAAAAGCAAATAATAGCATTAGATAATAAAATTCATGACCTGTAATATTTTTCTAACTTAAGTAGAATATCGAAACCTATTATCTGACCCATTAATAGTGATTTGTATAATAAAAGGAAACTATAGATGGATATTACGTTTAATAAAGGAGTTTTGGTTTGAAATTTACTTCAGAAATGCATTGAACGCAATTCAGGAGTATTGTCTGCTCGCATGGTCTCATTTGTGTGAAGAGATTCCATGTGCCTTTGAGGAGATAAATTTGAATCTGTATATTACATTGAAAAATAAAGGTATGGATTTTATTTCAATAGTAATTAAAATACATTTTATGTTCAGTAATTGTTTAATTATAATGTTATATGTCTCGTGATATTAAATAATGCAACATAACAGCAAGCTAATTTAAGAGTTTAGTTTGATAGTGTATTTGTTAAACAATTTATTATTTTTTTTATGTAATAAAACCTTTATATAAATAAAAATAAATTTTTGTTAAGATGATTTTTAAATCGATATATTAAAATAAATACATTAGTACAACAACTAATGCAAATGTAGTTGAATATTGAAATTTAGTGATACTATTAAATAATAAATGCAAATTAAAATATTCAATTTGGAGAATTAAAAGGACAAAAATAAAAAATCTTATAATGTTCATTTTTTTTAATAATAAAAATGGTATTCATCTATCAATGACAATATTATGCTACGTATCGTAAATTTAAATAGCTTTATCATTTAAAGAAAAATTAGCTTATTCTTCTAATTATAAGATATGTCATAAGTCTAAGAAAACAAAAACTCTACTCCAAATGTATGAGTAATTTAAGAATAAATTATAGTTTTAATTGAAAAACTCGAACTGTAAAAAGTCATGTAAAATATTTTTGATTATGAAACGGGATATCAGTTGATAAATGACTTTTCTTGTGGTTAAATAATTTCAATATTCAACTTTCATTAATGTTAGGTTTGTTTCTGGTTTATTTAAAAATAATTGATTCATAGTACGTGAATGTAATATTACGTATACTTTAATATAAAATAAAAAAACCATATTAATAAGATATACATATATTCTTTAAACTTGTGAATGGTATGGAGTAAGGTATCCAAGACCTACGGAACTCCAGTAAGAAAAATAATTTTATGTAATTTTTTCACCATTTATAAAGTAAAATAACAGCATTTAAATTAAAAATGTAAAAAAATTTTAATTAAAAAACATTAAATTTTTATAAATAAAAAGTAAAATTTTACATTTTACAATAAAAGTATATGTTTCACTGGACTTGTTTTTATTTTAAATATATTAAGTTGTATCTTTTTAATATTAAATTTAAAAAGTCATTCCTTTTATATTTAAAATATATTATATTTTAATGCATTCTAGCAAACATGACCTGACGTTATACAGAATAAACTAAAATAATAATAAAAATAAGCTTTTCAACATATTCTGTTAAGAAAACATTTCAAAATTTGAATTTAGAAAAGTTTTAAAAGATAGATTATTATATAATCTATTTTAAATGGATTTGTTTATCTCGTTAATATTAAGCAAATCTTAAGAATATTTTATCTCAACTGTCGTTATTGTAAAAAGGAAAGTTTATTTATAAAATACACTAATAAAATATTTGTATGATTTTTTATGAGAAAAATAATAAAAAAATATTGATTTATTACTCAGTTAATAGAAAGGGAATCACTTATGCATTACTTTGAAATCCTAATCTTTTAAAAATGCCAGCAATTAATAATTATATGATAATTTAAAATATTATTTCGAAACTATCGAATTCTTTCATTTTGATCCGAGTTAACTGCCTTTAATAATTCCCCTTAAAGCAAATTATTTTTAATAAAAATTAAAAATTATCTTATTAATAATTAATCTTTTACAATTCCTTGCTAAAAAGTTTTTAAAAAATCAATAGGCCGAAATTCTTATAAGTTTTTATTTAAAACAGATTTTTATTAAACCTCAGTCAAGAAAAAAAAATACTTTCACTTTCATCAATTAGCAAAATAAAATAGTATAAAAAATATTTAATATAAATAGTTAATAAAAAGTATTTTATTAACAATTGAAAATTTGAACAAGATCTTTATAAGGAGAGTGTGAGCTAACAGAACGATACTAACGATATCCCATATATTCACATTCATTTTTTTAAGTTTATAAGGCACCATCTATTGGTAGATATAGGCAACTTAAATCTAAAAAAAAACAAAAAAAGTAAAATTAATGAATTAAATTTAATTAATGAATTAATATTTGAAAAAACTGTATTAACATCAAGTGTCCTCCGCTACAAGTTAAAAAAATGTATTTGAATAAAAAGTATTTTATTAACAATTGAGAATTTGAACTTGATATATATAGGGAGAGTGGGAGCTAATAGAAGGAATTGAAATGAAAACAGATTTGGACATCGATTCATTACTGGATTGCATTTATAAATAATCAAATAAATTACATAAAATTATTTTTATCGCTGCGATTTCGTAGGAATCTCTCAAGTTGGAGGCTCGTAGCTCAAGTTCGTAGGAATCTCTCAAGTTATATATATATATCTTATTAACATGCTGTTTTCACCTTAAATATGTATTTGTTTGTGATGTAAATTGATTTGGTAGAAGTCATATTTAATAATAGTATAAATACTGTTTAAATGTTGAGTACTTTTACCTGAAGTAATTCGCCTAATGGTAGATCTGTGGTAGATATATCATTGACCAGACTGTTACACTGAACCTACATTATGCCCTTCAATTTGGAGTAAACAGTCCCAGGTGATTCATTTGAGTGGTTTTCATTCTTCTGTCTTCTTTTTTGAGCCCAAGGAAGTGTTTAGCGATCAATAAAATTTCGTCTCGGTCTAATATGATTGTAGGGTGTTGGACGTAGAGTTGGCAACACTATCCCGTAAAAAGAAAACATCTCCTGTCTAGAAATCCAGTAGACAGATGGCCTTGGTCCATCATGGGGCTGTTGCGCCAATAATGATGAAGGTAGATGGAATTTTACATGAATTGCAATTAAGGCCGATTATGAATAAAACTGCTTCCAGGTACTGTAGTTATCCCCAAAAAGGAAGTTGAAACAAATGTAAATATTTAAAAAGTCGAAAACATATGTTTAAAACATCGTTAACATTTTGTTTTAAGTGCAAAATTTAAATTATATATAAATAAAAAAGATTGATAACTTTGATTGCAGATGGATTACGTCAGCGATTAATAAAATCAGCAACAAATTTTAGTATGTGCCTGGTTTTTACTGACTCACCGAGCATTTCTGAAACATTTATCTTTTTCATTGTTAACTTAATTTCTCTTAATTGAAATAGCCGTTTACTAGCCGTTTTTTCTGAAAAAGAACATGGGAAATGAGAGAGAAAAAAATGCACATCTCATACTGCACTCTGTGACCTGCAGCCCAATTAGGAAAAACAATCGCTGTGATGGCATGAATGCCTTATATTGTCAGGACCACTTCCTTATGGCTTCCAAATTTAACGAGATGCCCAGGAAGTGACTTATCAATGAATCGTTACTTCAGATAGCAGCTGTTTTATTTCAAATTGAAACTTCGCAGGGCTGTTGAAAGTTGTGTACAAGAGACGGTGAACAGAACGGGTAATTTTGTTTCGTAACAGTTAGGAAGAAAAATTAAAATTCCTATAAAACTAATATAGTAAAATTCATCATCATCATCATCATCACTGGCGCAATAGCCCTATGGTGGACCAAGGCCGTCTGCCTACTGGCAGATTAGAGACAAGAGATGTTTTTTTTTATTTTTACGGGGTAGGATTGTCAGACCTACGTCCTATGCCCAACAGTCATAGTAGACCGAAAACTACGGTTTAAAGGGGATATTCCGAATCACGAACATCCATGTCACCACCGGGACTCTAGCCCGAAACCTGTGACACCGAGTGCCAATCACTCGGAAATCAGGCCCCACAGTAAAATTAATATAGTAAAAATAAACATAGTTCCTATAAAATTATTCTATTCAAGCAATTAGAGTATTCGTTATTACGGAGCCTGAATGGCCGAGTGTCTAGAGCTCTGGCACTCGGTGCCCAGGAAGTTTTCAGTGGTTCGGAATTCCCTTTAAATCGTATGTCCCGGTCTGATTTGACTGTAGAGCGTCACGGAACCCAATCAGACTTCTACCCCACATCAGTTTCAAACTGTAAAGGGGTAACTCAGCTCTAGGCACAGTGATGTGTTGTGGTATAGTAATAGTAGTATTCATCATTATAACAACTGACGCATTTGGCTAAATTACATGTAAGATATTTGTTTTACAAAATGATATTTTGAATATGTAAAGGATCGTATTTAAAGAAACTATAATTTTAAGAAATTACTTAAAGCTCACCAAATCAGAATACATAAATTCAATTAAAATATTTTTATATATATATTTTAATATAATTAATGTATTAACAAGTTAAGAATGTTTTCATCCATATCGAATGATCAAATTTCTACATTAGATAATTATTCATTGTAGTATATTTGAATATAATAATTATAAAAATCTGTTGAAAAGTATGCTTTTGCCTTATTGTGGAGATAAGGGAATAATATCAACAAAATAGGAAAAATTTAAAAGATATTTTTAATCGAAAATAAATTCATAATATACGACAAATAAAATTGGATAAAGATATGGTTAAAGATATTTCTTTTTTTTTTCTCACTGTATAACATAATTCGAATTCCGTTTAAAATTGTGACTGAACAATTTAAAAATTCAAAATTCATAATAAATTACAGTTTTTAACAGGAAATTAATTAAAACAAATATTTAAATGGAGTTCAAGGTTGATTATAAAGTCCGATAATGGCAAAAAGTAAAATAAATTATGAATTATGTGATACAACTTTGTGATTATTCTATAAGTTGAATTGATGCGCAGTTAATTTAGTAATTTTAAGCGATTTTTTTCCGTGTTCATTCTCGAGAACCTGTAATTTGGAGATAACAATTCTGTTTCAAGTGAAGTGGATGAACTTTTCCTCTTATTTAATGATTTAGTATAAAAAAATGATAACGAAACTGACTATCTATTTAGCGAATCAATCATAAATAACAGAAGTTTAACTATTATTATTTCAATGCTGAAAGTAAAAGGGTTTAAAAATAAATATAAGATAATGAAATGCTAAATATAAAATGCACGACAGACGGCAGTTTTAATAGGAAATTAAATTATGTTATTATTATATTATAAATAATTTATATATGCGAAAAATGCAAACAAAATGTTAAAGCTATACAAATGTTAAAAAAAAAAAATGAATTAGAAATTCAAGACATTTATGACTAAACGTAATCAATACATTTAACTAGAAATTAAATGTTTAACACTGATTTCTAAGAATTATAGCATTCTAATCTCATTTCAGTATTTTAACAGGTATATGCGAGAATTCGGATTCATGGAAAAACTCTATACTTTTAAATCTTACAGAGACTGTTTTTCAGGGTTTTGAAATTCAATTCGACACTTCTGTGATTTTACTTGACGTGGCCAAAGCATTTGATGGAGTATGAATTTATGGTCTAATGCATAAGCTTATCTCTTTTAATTTTCCTCCGTTTATTATCAAAACTATTGCCTTCTATCTTACGCACAAAAATTTGTTATGGTTAATAAAACTCAAGTTAGATATTAAAACAGTCCCGAAGGGATCCCTTTTAGGTCCTATTCTTTATAATATCTTTATAAATGATATTCCAACGTCTCCTGATGTCAAAATTACTCTCTATGCTGACGATACTGCACTCCTTTGCCGAAATAAAAATTCTTATTACATCATTCATTTACTACAAAATTACATCTCTTCTCTTGAAAACTGTCTTACTAAATGGCAGATTGCTTTAATCACTGACTATTCTCTTTACACGCAATCGTAATATTACTTATCCTAATATCACCATTTTTAATAAAACTGTCAATTGGTCTTCGCAAATTAAATTCTTAGGTGATAGATACTCTTGATCAGGGGTGGCCAATCCAAATGATCTTGGGGGTCACTTTGGAAATACATCCTAATTCAGCGGGGGATATAAAATTTTATATCCCCACATTTAGATTTAGACGCACTGAAGACATTTTTTTTTGGAGTGAAAAATTGACACATAGTGAGTTATTATTTTTGTTTTACTATTATTCTTACATGTAAACTTAGATAATATAATAATAGTGATACTAAACGCACAACTGCGCGTATCTAGGGTCACTGAGGTCACTTAAAGTGAAACATAGAACCTGATATATTAGATGTTCCAAAATGTGAGCTCATCATGAGTTCGAGGAATATAATTTAGTTATTCTGCGAACTCATAACTGTAAACTCATAAATAAAACAGACAATATCTGTCCTATATTCGCAAGAATATTAATTTAAAATCAAGGTTAATTTTTTCTCATAATTTCGACAGTTATTTTTTTTTAATATATGGATGCACATGTGTAATTTTTTAATACATTGGTTTTCATTACTTTGGCCATTATAAAATAAATATATTTTTTAAACGTGTGATAAATCTTGCGGGGCAAGTTCTCTATTACGAATCTAAGTTCTCTATTACGAATAAAATACTCGTCTACATATATTACATGCATCCCACGATCACATGCGCAAATCCGGTTTGGAGCTTAGCAACGAAAGCAAATTTGGAAATTGTTAAAAGTCTTGAAAAAGTTCTTCGAATGATTACAAATTCGCCCTGATACTTCATAAATGATATTAGAAACTCTCTTGATCTTCCTAGTATTAGACAATTCATCTTTAATACCTCAAAAAAGGTTTTAGACCCTATCCTTTTCACTGGTAACTCTATTTTTAGATCCCTCTCAATTTATGACATTACTCTATTTGAAAATAGAAAGCGACTTAGAACTGTTCTCAGTATTCTCCATTAGTGTTCTCCCCCTAGTCTTCTCTTTCTGAAGTATCAAATAGCAAGCTCCACTTGTTGGTAGCTCAATTATGTTTTTCAATGTATTAATTATAATTTCCTATTTTTCTTTTTTGCATATATTCGTATATGTTCTTATTCTATTTCTTACTTTAAGTTTTTTTTAATTAACATGAATAAAAATAGAAAAAATAAAAATAAACAAGTAATATAAAATTTTTTTTTTTTTAAAGTCAATTCCTACTTTTTTTTCACTCTATAGCAGAAAGTCCTTTATAAATAGTTTTCATTCATTTTTTGTTTATCTGGCGCCATCTATTGGTAGATATATGCAACTTAAATCTAAAAAACTAAAATTAATGAAATAAATTTAATTACTGAATTAATATTTGAAAAAAACTGTATTACCGTCAAGTGTCATCCACTACAAGTTAAAAAAAATGTATTTGAAGTTGAGTGGATGAATAAAAAGTATTTTATGAATGATTGAAAATTTGAACAAGATATATCTAGGAAGAGTGTGAGCTAATAGAAGGAATTGAATAAGACATAACAATTCAATGGGCATAGACCAAAGGCAATGGTTTCAATAATCAAGGACAGTAAGTGTGTGACTGCTCCGCAGTTAAGAGCTTCGTTCATCTTTCCTTTAATTGAACAGGGACTACGATTATAGGAAAAATGACTTAATTGTCAAAGACATTTTTTGTATTATCAAAATTGTATTTTAGATTAATAATATTTTATGGAAATGAGAAGTCATTTTATACAAGTTGAATGCTATTGTTTTTTATAATAGATAGCTAATCATCATAAGAATTTTTTTTATGGTAAACAGCTACAAAATTTAAAATAATTACAATAATTTAAACTTAAAAATTATTACACTATTAAGTTGGGTCCAAAATTTCAATTAACAAAAGATTTGTTTATTATCAATAACATATGATAAAAATTTATAGATAAGAATAAGTCATTAGAAAGTTCCAAGTTTTTCTTTAACACATTTCCTTATGTGACCTTAAAAATTATCAATGTCATCTCTTTTTACGACTCAAGGTTACTGCCAATACTTCCTCATTTTTCACATTATAAATCTATTAGTTATTTAAATTTATTTTGTTTTTTTGAATTCGCAGTGCTATTAATTTCAATAAATCTACTATTTTGAACGGAATATCCTGAAATTCTTTTAATGGACAATACTGATGTAGATTAGAAATTTAAAATGCTGCGATTTTTAATACCATAATTTTCACAATTTGTTTTTTTCCTTGCATTGTTTCAAAGTAGCATTTTAATGTATTAGTTTTTAATATTTAAAAACATAAAACACGTGTGCATATTTAGTATTTATTATTTAATTTGCCTCATAATTATTTGTCTCTGTTTTTTTATTTTGTATAAGATTATTTTCTCCTTTAGATTATTTTGTTTAATGAAACAATAAAAAATAATTATAAAATCTGAAGTTGTATGATATTATTGATTGTTGTATGATTGCTATGCAAGAATTAATTTTGCTATGAATTTCAATCACAGTATTCAATGGGTATTCAATAATAATCCTAGAAGGAAAAACAAATGTTTTTTTTTTAAATTAAATGTAACGTTTAATTAATGCATTGTTTATTTATTAACGTTTAATTTATTTTTATTGTTTTACCTACTGTACTTAGAAAGATTATGTGGGATAAATTAAACTCGAAAACAGAAAATAGTAGAAAAATATTTGAATTATTCGAGGTGAGGTTTTGTGGGGTACCAAAATGTTGCAAAAATTGATATAACTATGTTTAAAATATAATATGGACTACAATTCAACTTCGCATAACTACACAAGAGGTACAATTTTTTCGTTCGATAATTAATAGAATTAAATATATTTAGAAAAATCAGATATGGGTAAAATTAATATAGAAGGTATATTTCTGCCTGACACGTGGCTCAATTGCAAAGCGTGCCGCTGGTGAACATTAGGGCGGAGGTTCAATCCGCTGGAGGTTTTGTTGTAGGCACTGTTTCAAAAAGCGAGAAGTCTCGATGTTATTTATGATGTTCAACATCTTGCCTCGTTATTCGGACTACCTTTCCTTGTGGGATTTTCCGGGTTTTTCACCCACACGATACGCAAATGAGGGGTCCTCCTTCTTCAACATCACGGAGCCAAGTCAGATTTTTACCTACGGGTGCTCCATAATAACAGAAGCTGCCGTCCCCTTTCCCTCCTTCCATGAGACCACACTGGTTCTGTCTAGCAAATGGGATAAGAAACAACGACAACAGAAGTTAATGTCTAAAATTTAGATGTAGTATCTTTTTTATTTAAGAAACAATATCTACAAGAATGCTTTTTACGTCATACATTCGTTTAAACAGTTAACTGCTGTTATTCTTCGTCTCTTTGTTATCTTCCATAATAAGATGTTTTCAGGGTTATTTTTATTGAAAAATAGTCATGTATTGTATAATGTATAATAATTACGAAGAGATATATTGCATAAGAATGTTAAATGGTTGAAGATATATTTTTTTTAATGGATTCTTAACAGACTATAATTTTATCTTAGATGCTTTGTCACAAGACTCAGATTGGCTTATATTGCTTAAAGATGTTCGAATTTTCTTCCACTTTCGATCGTAAACTTTGCCAAACTTTCCTTCACAAATATCTGTTCCCGTTTATGAATTTTAGGTGCTTAATCTGAATGTTACTGTACTAAAAGCCACTTTAAACTGATCATCAATAAGGTTTATTTTCGCTGATTAAGAAATTGAATTTTGTAGAAATTAAGTAAAATTAAAAGGTACATAGTTAATTAAAATTAGCTTAACTCAATTCTTTTTTAAAGATGCTATTTTTTCAACATTAGCTTTGATTAAAATTGTTAGCAATTCGTTTTTAATTATTAAAATACATTAGTTTGTGTCAATGGACTTTTATTGTATAGAGAAAAACATCTGATAAGTAATGAATTTTTCTAATGTCTGCCCATATCTTATTAAGATATTTTGAAACTTGAGAATTTTTTTCAAAGTTTAATTTTAGTTTTCGGTGTAAAAAACAATTATATTCAATGCAAAAAATTGTTGTTTCAAATTTACTTAATTTCTATGCAATAAATTTTTCTTAATTAGCGAAAAAAAAAAAAAAAAAAAACCCTCATATTTTATAAGGAAATCACGCCTTTTTGGAAAATCTTTAATGACATAGAAAAGAAATTTGTTAATAAATATTCATGTAATGGCCATTTACTAAGTTACTTTAGAAGCTATTGTTGAAGTTCGCCTGTGTTATTTTTTTTGTTAACCTTTTCTTAACACTAATAAATATTTGTCTTTCACTTTTTTATATTAAAATTATTCTAACTGAAAATAATTAAAATCTTTTAGAATATTTTGTAATGCAGAAATCCTCAATTATGAAAACAAAATATTTGTCACAATATATGCATTTAAAAACTTCATTAAGCATAATAACATTGCCTTATAAATGTTACATCGTTAAAATGCATGTAACATTATCCTTAAAAATGGAGCTTAGCCAAATGTGATGACAAAAATTACAATTATATTTGGAAAAATATGAAGAACCAGAATGTTTAAATATAAAATCTTTTCATTCGAGATTTATCATTAAGATTCAATGGTTACATCGATGGGCATTATTTACTAATGTTTTTATAATGTTTTGGAGCACTGAATTACTATTTATATTAATTGATAAAAATTAAAGCAAATAAAAAAATTAAATAATTTTTTCTTCATCAAAAAATCTTTCCAGAATATTATTAAAATAAATTCATACAACACTTAAAGGCGATGTAAGGTCAATTAAAAAATATTTACCAAATTTTAATACATTCCAAAATCAAAACTATTTTACTTTAATGAAATTCTGAATTATATTTAAGATGAAATATTATTTTGCGTAAAATAAGTTATTTACCTAATTTTCGAGTTTTAATTTCAAGTTAGTCTTCTTAATTCTTAAACTATATATTAACTATATATCTTATCTTTTTTTAATTATACATTTTTTGTACACCAGTGGATACCACAAATACTCCGCTGATGGGCTATACATTGTTTCAATACTCGGGATAAAAAGAAGTGTCCTAATATTTGGAATCTTTTTTGATTCAAAAACTAGATTAATTTTTATGCTTTTCTACAAAGGAACTAGAGATTTCTTTGTGTTTTAAAGTTTTTTCTTTTTTTTTGTCTTTACTTTTGATTAAATGGATATTATAGAAGAATAATTTTTAGATAAAGATGTAAATTTTTACAATTCAATTTAGAATAAGAACTAACAAATATACACCATAAAAACAACATGTAGCAAAGATAAAATTATAGCAGTTAATTTAACAATAAAACTAAATGAAGCTTTAAGAATCGAAATATACAAAAGGTACAAACATTTTATAAAAAATATTAAAATTGTAAATTTTATTTAATTATTTAGGACAAATTTCTTCTGTATACTCTTTTAAATGGTAATTTAATCTCACTTGAATAACAATAAAACTACTGACAATCAAATTCAATGCATTTTGGCTTAAATTTTTATTTGCATATTGGGTTTGAATTAGATTGGATTAATGTAATGTTTTATTGAAATGATGATGAGTCTCTTTAAAAATCATCGATGCATTTTTAACACTTTTTTAATTAATAAATTTCCATATATATTTTGGCAAATTAGATTTGCAACAAAATATTGTAAAGCTTTACATTTTAAAAAGATTTTTAGAACGTGAATTGCATTTAGACTTTTAAATTCTTTGCAGATATTATTTACCCCAATTTAAAAGCAAAAACAGAATGCTTTACTTTTCAGTGAAAGACATGATAGCTTTTTCAATCAGTTAATAAAAATGCCGCCACGAATTAACTATTTAGATAATTAATATACTTCTGTCAGTACAAGGAAAAGATTAAGATAACTATAGATTTTATTATTTATGACAGTTAATTCAATCTGATTAGTTTTAGGATTTACAAGGAGAAATTTTGAATTATCCGTCACCGATTTGTTTGAAGTTTATACGTGTAGATTATGTCTAGGATGCTGATTGCTCGAAGTAGAACCATCATCATCATTATTGGCGCAACAGCCAAATAGTAGGCCAAGGCCGAAACAGGAGATGTTCTCGTTTTACTAGGTAGGGTTGTCCCCTACACACAGCGCTCTAGACCTGGCAGACCGGGGCCTATAGTTTAAAGTGGATTCCAAACCTCTACAAACATCCGAGGCACCACCGAGACTCGAACTCGACACCTATAGCACCGAGTGCCACAGCGCTAGTCACTCGGCCATCAGGCCCAGAAGTAGGACCCACCTCTCAATAATTTTCGAGAAAATATTGATATATATAAAAAATTATAAAAAAAAAGCTTTTATAATTTTATAAATGGTTAAACTAAATTATAAATGGTTGCTAAAGGCCGAGTGACTGCTGTAGGTTTGCGCACGTGTAAGTGATTTCCAAAGAGATTTCCGCCCTTTTTTTACTTTTAAATGATACATTATAAATAACAAACTTGTAAAAAATTCTTATGAGTAATGCTATAAAATTAAGTAAATTAATAAATATTTTTGATATACTTTTACCTATTGTAACGCATTAAACCTCTTTATTGACATCAATTTAAAAACACGTATTTTTGAAAAAACGTATGAATAATTTTGAAGGTTCTGTGTCAGTAAACTACATTCGTAAAACTACCGGAAAATATAACACAATTTATTATTAATACAGTAGTTATTTTATTTATGAATTATGCTTGAATACTTTTAACTTCAATATAAATAGGTGTCTTTTCTGTCACTTTTTCTTTAATTTAAAATATAAGTATATCAAATTTTTCATACGACATTTATGGTTTAGGTTAAAAATGTCCACTTTTTATGTTTTTTTCATGACTCCTGTTTACGAAAAGTGAATGAGTAGAATAAAAAAATATCCCAAAGCAAATTTCAACAGCGTTTTGTCCAACAAATAGTTATTTTAATTCGTTAAGTGCTATGAATGATTGTTCAAAAATACACCCATAAAGAAAAATAACAGTTGGCAATAATAAATTTTGTTACGTTTAAAGATGTTTTACTTGGTTGTATTATTTCACCTGCTAGAAATAGCCTTTACTATTTCCAACCAATTGCGTTATGGCTTTTTTACATGCAGATGTTTTGAAAAATTCCACTTTTGCTGTCATATAGACACAGGAAAATGTTTAAAACTCCTAATAAATTAAAACTGATGCATATCTAAAACTTTTTGGGTAATTATTGACTCTTTCTTTCATTGCTATTTGATCTTTTAAATATTGTAAAATAGTCAATTTGTATTGCATTACTAATTTATATGATGTTGCGTAAAACTCTTTTTTAATTTTAATTCTAAATTTTTATATTGGTATTTTTTTAATAGAACCAGTAAGGTAACTACTTTAAAATTATTTTATATGTTTAAAAAACCAAAAATAAAATTCTTCATTTATTATGTGTTCTAGAAGCCATTAAATATATTGTTTCTCCTATTTTAAAAAAGTACTTGGTTCCTTTATTAATCTTTCACTTACAATTAGATAATTTACTATACAAACATAAATTATAAAATTTTAATAACCATTACATTAATTATAATTAGTGTAAAATTTTTCTGCCATACGTAAAATGAATTCCCTACTGAGTGTTATGCATTTAATTGATACAGAACCTTCATAATTGATGTTTTCAAAAATACATATTTTTAAATTGAAATCAATAAAGAGATTTAATGTCTTACAATATATAAAAGAATATAAAAATTTAATAACCCTTATATTAATTATATTTAGTATATAATTTTACTACCATTTGCGAAATAAATTCCATTCTCAGTGTTATGCATTTAATTGATACAGAACCTTCATAATTGGCCATATTTTCAAAAATACAGGTTTTTAAATTGAAATCGATAAAGAGATTTAAGGTCTTACAATAAATAAAAGAATATAAAAAGTACTTATCAATTTAGATAATTTTATTGTATTATTTATAAGTGATAATGGGGAATAAAAAGGGAGATAAAACTAGTGGAAATAGAACATCCATAGACATGAACATCCATATTTGTTATTATACGTATACATCCCTAGAACATACTCGACATGAGCTCCACTATTGTATAACCTTTAAGGAAATCGGTCATTGAAAATATATGATCTTTGTTAGTTATGCAAATAATATAGTATCTTCATTTTATAAAACTGTGTTATAAAATGCATAAAAATTATTTCAAAATTATTCTAATTATTAAAAATTAAAATTAAATCATTAAATTAATTGCACACAATTATATTTATTCATTTTTTTCTAAAGCAAAAGAAAAGCAAATAAAGTAGAACTACAAAAAACATGAAAATCATTTACCTCCACTCAGCATTACTTCTTAGTATCATATAAATTATTTTTCATTATAAACAACAAAAGTCATTTTTTAAAAAAGTATGCCGTTAAAGCTTTTTAATTCAGGATAAAATTTTCCAAAACAGAATTGTACCGAAAAAGTCATGAATCAAATAAATGAAATTGCTATTCAAAATTAATGTTCCAATGCTAGAAAAACATTACATATAAAAGAATTTCTAAAAAATTAGCAAACGATTAAATAAAGTTGCCAGTATAAGAAAAGTAAAAAAAAATTATATATCTATCGTTTGGCCATAGCATTATTATTCTTTTTCAGTATAACATTGAAAGTAATTATATTAAATTGTTCTAAAAGAAATTCTACTTTTTAACGTTCTTAAATAAACGTAAAATTTTCCAAAATAGAACTGTACTGAAAATTTATAATCCAACTAAATCAAACTACTATTCAAATTAATGTTCCAATGCTAGAAAAACATTACATATAAAAGAATTTCTAAAAAATTAGCAAACGATTGAATAAAATTGCCAGTATAAGAAAAGTAAAAAAATATATATAAATATCTATCGTTTGGCCATAGCATTATTATTCTATTTCAGTATAACATTGAAAGTAATTATATTAAATTGTTCTAAAAGAAATTCTACTTTTTAACGTTCTTAAATAAATCTTTTCCAAAATAGAACTGTACTGAAAATTTATAATCCAACTAAATCAAACTACTATTCAAGATTAATGTTCCAATGCTAGAAAAACATTAAATATGAAAGATTTTCTAGAAATTAGCAAAAGATTGAATAAAGTTGGCAATGTAAGAAGCACAAAAAACATTTAATTTATATTTTTATCGTTTGGCTGTAGCATTATTATTCTTTTTCAATATAACATTCAATGTAACTATATTAAATTCTTCTCCATCATTGTTGAATACAGATGTCGAGTGCCTGAACGCGAAGCGTTCATCTACTCAATGGTATGTGAAAGCAGTAGGAAAGAAAAGTCATGATAAATAGATAATAGTAATCGTATGATTTTAGAGAAAAAAAAAGAAGAAAGTAAGGAAAATGTAAATCCTCGGTGATGGAAACGTAATAAGAAATTTATGATCAGTAAATATGCGTTGAAGTAAAATATCTAAAAAGCGATAAGTGAAAAGGAAATTATGGTGGTTTGAGGCTTCGATTCCATTTAGAAGTAGAGAAAGGATACTTGTATTTTCCATTCAATTGCGTAAATATAGTTTGTACCTTGATGAGAGGGTTTTCGTGAGTAGCAATGGTATTGAAGAAATTTCTAGAAAGTTTAGTAATATAGTTGTCAATAGAATCAATTTTTAAATCTTGATGAATTGTGGACAAACCAGGGTGCACCAGTGATAATACGAAGAAGTTTGTTTTGAATAATTTGTACAGATTTCTTGTTAGATTTTGCAGCTAGACCCCAGATTGGGGCAGCATAGGTAAGGATAGGCCTAAGAACTTGTTTATAGAGAAGAAGTTTGTTTGACAAAGTTAATTTAGAAAATTTATTAATGAGTGGTAGTGTGAGATAAAATTTTTTCCAACATTTTTCTTTGATTTTTTGAATATGAGCTCGAAACGTAAGTTTATTGTCTATAATTAAGCCGAGATATTTAATATTAGTTGCCCATTCAATTTCTTGATCAAAAAGGGAGAGATTAATATATGGTTGTCTGGCGTGTCCTTTTCGGAAAATGATAGCTTGAGATTTAGAGACATTAATTGCGATGCGCCATTTAGTTAGCCAATCCTCTAGGATATTCAGAAAATTTTGAAGAGTATTGATGACATAAAGAATAGAAGCACCTTGGGCAAGAGCAGCAGAATCGTCAGCAAATAGGCAAGTGGAAATGTTAGTGCACTGAGGAAAGTCGTAGGTAAAGATATTGTAGAGAATAGGACTTAGCACGCTTCTTATTAAATTCTTCTAAAAAGGAATTCTGCTTTTTAATGCTCTTAAATTTTTCTGAAATACATGTATATGCATATGATTCATCATATTTAAACGAAATATGAATAGAAAATTAGATTTTCTGCTCATATAATCCTAATTACACCACATTTTTACAATAATTGGGCAACAGTAGTTTTTTATACTACATAAAAAATTATTTGTAACAATTTTTCACTAGCGATAGAGTGAGACATTTATAAATTTTAAAAATTACTGCATTGTCTCACAAAGTGTTTTATCATTTGAGTGATTGTCATTAAAATTTAAAATTATAAAACATTTCAATATGAAACGAAAATCAAGTCATTCCACATTATGGTTTATTAAATATAATATTTTCCAAATTTCGAAATAATTAAAATATTTTAAATAAATGTTTCTCAGACTCATATTACATTTTCTGCTTTACAGTAATGGAATTTTATAGTTAGAATATAGAAATATATTTTAAGGAATTTTTTTTTCTAGCACATCTTGTCATTTTCAATCAAATCATCTGTTAATACTAATGAATTGCTTTCATCTAGTTTCAATTTTAATAATTAGAATATTTCTATGACTAGATCAGCCAAGCATGTATCGTTCAAAATTCCCAAATTAATTATTGATTTGTGTTTAGGAAAGAGTTACACTATTAAAAGAATTAATCAAATATTTAAACTGAATGGTTTATCTGAATGATAAAAAGCTTATTAGAATAACTAACAATCAAGATCGTAATGATCAGCAAAGCTATAACATGGATAGAAGCGAATTACCATCATTTGAAAAATAAAAGC
Organism: Caerostris darwini; assembly: GCA_021605075.1. NCBI lineage: Eukaryota > Metazoa > Arthropoda > Arachnida > Araneae > Araneidae > Caerostris > Caerostris darwini. Next base: position 92,313 of record BPLQ01011773.1, read on the forward strand.
AAATCAAAAAGTGGTTTAATCCAAATCAAAAATTAATTTTAATGAAGTTTCGACATAACTCTTTTAAAAATAATTATACAATAAAAATTTTTCTCAAAAGTAATATCAAAAATATTTATTTAAATAAAAATAATTAATCAAGTTCTTTTATTAACTAAAAAACATCTAGCAAATGTAGAATCTAATTCTGATTAATTTCAAAAAATTATTTCGAACTAATAAAAGTACTGAATTATTTATAAATATTAATTTGGTACTTACGTACTAACGGTACCTTGGCGACAGTTAGTGATAACGCGCTAATCGCCGCTACAGATTTGGCGGTTTTTAAGTGGCGCCAATCCACACTTAAAAAAACAATCAAAACGCTTTCAAAATATTTTTATTCAAAACAATAAAATATATAAAACACTTCATTTAAAATCAAAACAATAAAATATATAAAACACTTCATTTAAAATCAAAACAATAAAATATATAAAACACTTCATTTAAAATCAAAACGATTTAAAAATGCCGACCACAACGACTTTTACGTTTAGTAAACAAACTTTCATCAATTTCCACAATGCAATCTGTCCACCTACCTTTTTTTTTGGTTTATTCACCATATCCAAGACACATAATTCACGCATGTAATTGTTCCAATCTATAACAGTTTTATCCGATATATCAACTTGCTTTTCACAAAATTTAATCGACGTCAACTCCTCGCACCAGCAGTATATGAATCTCAAAGCTGTACGAAATGGAATTCTGCTTCCTTCAAACCAGTTGTCTTTTCGGAATCCCACACGATGAGCACACTGACTGAAATTGCATTTCCAAAACTTACGTTTACCAAAATAAAGTTTCATGTCATGGGAATTGGGACATTTTCGTTGTTTTGGTAAAATATTTCGCTCCTGGAAAAATAAAATTGCATCGTGCTCCGTTTCTGGCAAATCCAAATACGCATTTTCGTATCACAACAATATGGCGTCGAAACTCAGCAAATCTACAGCCGTTAAGATTGCCGCCACTTAAAAAGCGCCAAATCTGCAGGGGTTACTGTATTGGCGCCACTGAAAATCCGCCAAATGTGCAGGAGTTCCATTGGCGACACTTAAAAACGCCAAGTCTGTCGCCAAGGTACCGTTAGTACGTAAGTACCATTAATTTTTTAATACTTATAAATGTAATAAATATAAATAAAATATAATAAATATTTTTAATACTTACACTTATATTTTTTTTTGAAATATTATTTTTAAGTACTGGATTATTTAGAATTCATATCAGTACTTAATATGACTCTATACTTTTTTATATTCTAGAAATAAGGTTAGGAAATTGAATAGAATAGCAGAATAGGGGCAGCTGGGATTTGGTGTCAAAAAAATCTTTTCGTCAAAATGGCCAAGAAAAGTTTTGCTATTCTTAGTGAAGGGAATTGCAAAAAGTATCAAAAATCGGATTTATCGCATTTGGCGACTTATCGCTCTTTTGGCGCCACAAAAATTCGCCAAATTGCAAAGGCCCTATTTTGTGTTTCTGAGATGTGTTTTTTAATAATAGTTGGAAAAAAATATTTAAAATAACGATTTGGTTTTCTTTTACAGCTATTTGAATCAAAGATGCCGTACATATCAACATGGAGGGACGAATTGACTCCAGAAATGCTGCAGATCGCAGAAAAAGAATTGGGCGAGACGCCAGAAGTCAGGAAGACAGCCCTCAAAGCATTAAGAAAACTTATTAGTGGTAAAATGGAATTTTTTAAAATTTCATTTAAGTAAAAGTTTATTTTGTAGAATCCAATTAAATTTTTTTTATCTCATTAATTTTTAAATTCAAATATTTTTACAAATTATAAGTACCAGAAATCTCCATAAATTAGAGATTAAATTTTATGGCTAATCTACAGGTTTTTCAGTTTTGTGCATATATAAGAGAAATTTATGCATTGAAATCAAATGTTTCACAATTTAAATAATAAATATATGCATTAAGAATAAAAAATTGTTTTAGCACACATCAAACGATTGTAAATGATGTTATAATATTTCATCATTTTTGGCAAAAGTCTAGTTTTTAATTTATGATTTAATTTGAGTTATGATTTTGCACTTATAATTTACCTCCTTATTTGTCATAAAACATTTTAGGCTTAACTATTTAAATCCAAGTAAGTATTTTAATCACTTTTTTAAAATAAAAGGCAAAATAGCATGTAGAATAACTTTTCAAGAATTTCATACCATTTTTTCTGTCTCATTCATCCTTTTGAAATCGCGGCCAATTTTTTGAAACATTTTTGTGTACAAAATTTGAAATAGTTTTTCGAAAATAAATAATTCAAATAAATAAATTAAAAAAAAACATAATTTAAATAAATAAATTAAAAAAACATAATTTTTTTAAAGAGAAAATAACTAAATTTTGCAATTCAATTTATTAACTATAATGAATATTGGATATTAGTTTTATAAAACATTCATTATAAAGAAATAAGTTATGACATAAAAACAAAAACTTTAATTAATGTAAGAGAGAAATAAGTTTCCTTTTATGGTTTATATACAAAATACTAGATTACGTATATTAGACAGCTACTTTACTGGATTACGTATATTAGACAGCTGCTTTACTGGATTATGTATACCTGACAGAAGTATGACAGCTACTTTTTTTTTTATCACTTTAATCAACTGCCAATGCAAAATTTAATTTCAAAAAAAAAAAAAAAAAAAAAAAAAAAAAATGGATGGGCGATACGATCTAAGAGAATTAAATACTAGGGAAAAGTCTTATAATGTATTTTTTAAAGAAATTAAACATTTTTGGAAAGATATTTTAATAATAGTTTTTCTGCTTTTTGATTTTATGCATTTCTGTCACAGAGGAAGGTGATTTTTGCCCCCAAACAGATGAAATGTTTCTTCTTCGTTTTCTTCGTGCCAAAAAGTATGACGTCAAGAAATCTTTCGTCACTCTCCGAAACTACTACATTTTCAAAGCTCGATATGCGGGACTCCTCACAGACTTCAGACCCACCGAAATGAAATCCATCATGGAAATGAACAATCTTCTGTTCCTGCCCAGCAGACACCCCTGCGGGGCAACGATTGGGTGCTTGAGAATGGGTAAGTGCTTTCCCCTGTATTGCGTTATCTATTAGAAATTCAAATTAAACAAAATGTACAATATGAAAGTTTAAAATCCGTTGACCAATTTTAGTATGCTTGTGATTTATCACATTTCTGTAACAGGAGTTAATATATGTCACGTTAAGTGGTGATTGAAATAACTTTCCTATACCAGTGTATAGGAAAGTGCCAGTACATATAAATATTGTATATACTTTTATATACCAGTGTATATGAATAAATAAAGATTAAAAAACGTGATATAGTACATGTATAGAAAAATAAACAATTAAAATTTCAGAACTGGGAGTTATAGAAGATGTCGGTTTTCTTTGCAGCTGGATGTGGGTGTGGTTGGGTTGATTGGTTTGGTTTGTTGCTCTACGGTCATTTTACGCACACTTTAGTCTAATTAGACAGAGGCCTACTGTTTAACGAGGATTCCGAATCATTAACAAACATCCATGCCAAAGTCAGGATTCGAACCTGCAGCCTGTGGTACCAAAGGCTAGAGCACTAGCCAATTGTCCATTAGGCCACATGTGGTTGGGTTGAAGAAGACACAGGTTTATTTATACGCGCACGAACACTACATACACATGCATTTAAAGATAGACAATATTTAACTCATTTAAAACATGTAATTATATATTTGTGGAAGGATTTCACTTCTAAGCTATGAATAAAGTTACTCAGGTATACGCTGGGTAGCGAAATATACTTCCTCTCTCTGTGAGAGTCTGTAGGCCATTAAATACACAGGATTGTGCTAAATATTATTTACCTCGGGATGAGAGAATTAAAAGTAAATGTTTCTCAACAGTAGCGCAGGAATTGCGCTTCTCTCTGTAGTAGCTCCGGTAGCACTGCACGTCCCATCTGGTGAGAGTCTCGATGCCTACTGACGATTTCTTCTGGGGGGGACGATTTCTTTCCCCAAGGGAGCTCTTGCAGTGCGTAGGTGGAACCACGGTTACAGTGTTTTTTTAAGGTGCTAGAGTTACATGAACAATTTAATAAGGCATTGATCTACTTCTGGCTCTTATATTAATAGGCTCAGCCTCAACTGGCAAAATTGATGGATATGCTTCTGCGAAATATCCTACCAAACTCTCACATATTGTTGTGTTAGATAGTCGAAATCTTAAGATGTTATGAGGGATATACTCATCAAATTCCAAACATACTCTTTCCTAACATGCAATCCCAGAAATAATTTTTAACAAATTAACACCAAACTCTATGCACCACGCTTATTTGTGGATTGCCTCCATAGTGATGATGCTTTTCTTTGGCCAGCAAGATCATCAGACCTTTCTCCAACTTAACATGTGTGCGACATGGTGTGTTTTAGATTAGAACTATCCAAACTTTCTCAAATTTGGAGCAATAAATCAGTCAGTTGTCAGCGGATCAGATTAAGCAACTTTATGACTCTTTAGATCAATGTATACAAGGATGCATCACCAACAAGAAACGTTTTACTAATTACTGGTTGAAAATTCAATGCGCTGTTTTTACCTATTTGTGGGGTCTGTGGCTTAGAATTTTTAATCATTTCATAACCTGTGTGTACATATTTTAAGTTAAAAAAAAAACAATTATTTTCTTCATGTGCTTCATTTTTTTTGGAGGGGGGAGGGAATGTAGATTATTAATAATAATGCTATTCAGTTACGTTTAGGAAAAACTTCAATAGTAAAAAAAAAAAAAAAGCGCGAACTTAACTAAAACACTTCTCTACTCTCTAAATAACATTCAAGTATTTTTATTTTAACTACTTAACTTTATGCCAATTTTAATAACGTTATTTTTATAATTTTACCAAAATATGCAAAATACTTAATTTTTTTCAATATTACATGCAATTTTCTATAAATTTCGAATATTTTAAAGCTACATCGAAAAACAAATTAAAATTATACTATAAAACTTAAATTAAAATTAGGGAGAACTCACTCCATTTATATTTTAAATATAATAAATAGGCTGGAAAATATTATACAATAAAAATTTCACATAGCAATTACTTGTAATAACAACTGCAAATTATTATTATTTTAAATTTTTTCCTTTATTTCCAAATTTGTACCAATTTATTCAATAACAAATATTTTTTTTTTCATGAGGACTTTTGATTTTAACCTCTTACATTTAAATTTATCATCAGAATGCTTAACAATTAATTTGAGATGGATTCCTAAATGTTGTTACAGATTACAAATGCTGGACACTTTAACATACGGTCATTTATCACTGGAATGGCATATTTGTAGCAAGTTCAGCTTTACTCAAAATGTACACGGCAGGTCCGCAAACAGCACTACATCCATCCTGTGCGACCCAAATTTGTAATGAATAATTCCAGAAACGTCATCTAAAGGAAATGCATTCCTCACCAACCTCTGCAATCAAAGAAAAGGATTTACATTATCCCCTATTCAGTATAAATACGAATTATATGCAAAAAATCAATTTATGTGTTTGGAATTTATACATTGCTTAATTTTTTTGTTATATCAAGACCCCCTCTCTCTTTTTATGCATACCCAAATACATACATATATATTAAGTCAACACGAATTGCCAGTTCTTTGCTTAGAGCGGTCGGAGTGGCCTGCTTTAGACTTGTCACGGACCATGACTACTTACTGAGTCACCTGTATAGAATAGGACTGGCTGCTTCAGATATCTGCCCACTTCGCGAATATGGCGTGCCCATGACTGGAGAGCACCTCACCAAATTTCCCACTGTTCTTAACTGAATCACTTTTTGTATTACTATTAAAGCATTTAATAATTGTTTTCGTTGTTCTTTACTGTATTGGACTGCTCGTCGACTAATGACCGAGAGGTCTGAGACGGTCATAGGATAAAAATATTATATATATATATAAATATATAGAGATAATCATTATGCCTTTCATAAAGCCTAGATTTAGTGGGCCTAGGCTTTATCAATCGATATTAGTTCATTCAATTAAATTTGATTTGATTATTTTTTGCAGGATATTTTGACATGGAGAAAGTTTCAGCAGAACAAATATTTGCAACTTGTTTAATTGGTTTGGAATACATTCTACAGTTCGAACCTACCCAAGTATGTGGTTACATCTTAATTTTTGACCTCAGTAAATTTTCCTTGAAAATATTGAGGCATTTTGCATCTCCGACTTTTCTCTTCAGATGCGTGCGACTGGTACAGGTACGTTTCAAACACATTCAATTAACATTTTTATATTGTTATTATAGAAGGTACTCATTTAAAATTTAATACAATGATTTCTAAATTTCGGTGAAGTCGCAGAATAGAGGCTGTTGGAATTTGATGTTAAAAATCTTTTTCGCCAAACTCCGCCAAGTCACAGGTTGCAATTGTAAGTGAAGCGAATTGTAAACAATACAAGAAACCCGGGTTACAACATTTGGCGTCTTATCACTCAGTTGGCGCACAAAAAATGTCAGCAAATCCCAACTGCCCCTATTTTCGATTTGTCCCAAAATTAGTTTTACCAACACTGCAAATATTGAATATTTCAACCATCAATAATTTATTAATTTCGTCATTATTTTTATTATGCAACTAGCAACCAATAAAATAACTAATATTTGTGGGCTGTTAACAGTTTCTAACGTTATCATGCGGAGGATTTTATAACAGTTGAAAACCCCAGACATTTCTTAATTGCTGTTCAACACTTTTAATTGCTGTTCAACACATATTTAATGGTGCTCAAATCTAGTATACAAACTAATTCTTGTTCAATTGGCGATTGGTATTGCAAAATGAAGTATTGTGAAAGGTGTATTTACCTCTTATTCTCATAAAATACTTCTAATAATAACGTTACGATATACTCGAAGACCTCATAGAGAACTGGAAGATTTCGAACTGGGTCAGTAGCAAGGCCCTATGGTCACAATGTTCTTTTAATAGTTACCAGACAGGTATCAGTGAAATGAAGGCTCCAGAAGACCAAGATGCATGAACAAGAAGTAAAGTTGCTAATTGTGTCACTGATTCGTGATGCATCACAAGTTTAATAGTCCACCTTTCAACCTATTGCAATTATATATATATATATATATTCAAATCATTCTTACAATTTCATAAAAATAATGAAATTATTTTTATGTTTTTAGGATTGTATACCATGTCGTGTCAAAGGATTTCACGTCATTAATGAACCTTTTTATATCAATATAATCTTCAGCATAATCAAAACTCTCCTATCAGAAAAGCTTACTAAAAGGGTGAGTATTTTCTATGAACTTCATTATAAAAATGGACGCTTGTTTTGTTTTTAACTTTTTATATTCTAATATAAAGATATTAAATTGATACTTTAAAATAGAGGGCTTTCATTTTTTATTAGTTAATATTTCTCTAGCTTATAAATTACAGCTCTAAACATGTTCTAACGCAGCTGGTAATACAGAGACAGTTAATCTTTATGCCATAAACAAGGGCTGCACCGCTGTTACTCATGTAACACTCACTACCCAGGGGGACGTGTAGCTTGAAGTAATACTACCCCCACAACGTTTTACGATCCTATTAGACAGGGACCTATGGTTAAAAGTGGATTCCGAACCACTTCTAACATCCATGGCACCGCCGGGATTCGAACCTGAAAACCTGTGGCACCGAGCACCAGTCACTTATCCACCAAGCCTCAATTTTGAATGCCAATGGCACGCAGTGTTCCCAGGTGGTTGCCCTCCCAAATACTGACCTCGCCAAATAAAAATAAAAAATATTCATAAATTATAAATATATATTATAATTAAATATTCATAATATAAATAAATGACTCCCAAATGAAAGTACTCTTCTTCATTGGCGTAGCAGCACCATGATGACGGCCACGGCCATCTGCATATTGGTAGATTTTGAGACAGATGTTTCCTTTTACGGGTAGGGTTGCCAACTTTACGCTCTACAGTCATATTAGACCGGGACCTACGGTTTAAAGTGGATTCCGAACCACTAAAAATATCCTTTTCATTACCAGGATTTGAACCACAATATGTGGCACCGAGCACCAGACTACTAATCGCTCGACCATCAGGTCTCTATTATAATTACAAGAAATTATATTAGTTAGACTTTTTTTTGTTCTAATGCAGTTGGCAAATACTTAGTCGTCTTTGATGCTTTAAGGCAAGCGCTGCACCGACGTTACTCACTTAACACTACCCAGGAGGTGCTAAATGAGTAACGTCGTGCAGCTTGAAGATAACAATGCTACGGACGCGGAATAACTTTTTTTATGGGTAGGGTTGATAGCCTTACGCTCTACAGTCATGTTAGACCGGTACCTATGGTTTAAAGTGGAACAAATATCCATGGCACCGCCATGACTCGAACCCGAAAATTATGGTACCGAGTGCCAGAGTGCTGCCAATCAGCCATCAGACCCCCTTAAGCACTAAACATTGAAAACATATTTAGTCCATTATAAAACTTAAACTCCATTATAAACTTATTATTATTCATTTTTATTATAACACGCAATTATAACATGCAATATTTCTTTCAGATTCATTTCCACGGCAACAACATTAAAAATTTGCACCAACATTTACCTCCAGACTTGCTACCCACAGAATTTGGTGGAACCATTGGTTCTATGGCTTCACACTGCAAGGAACTATCGAACAAGATTATTGGTAGGGAAAGCGCATATGAAAGACTGATTAAGTTTGGATTTCAAGAAAAAAAGATACAACACTTTAAAAAACAGGATTCCAGATCTGTATTCTTAAAGTAATTGAAATGTTAATGCATCTGAAAAATGCATGCGTTAAAGTAACTGAAATGATAATGTAACTGAAGTGATAATGCATGCAATTGATGATTATGCATCTATAAATGTAGTATTTGTTCCAAGCAATGAGCTGATTATGCATCATCCGAACACAATTTTGTTCTATTCATCATTTTATTTTCTCTTTATTATCAAACCTGGTTTTTGATCAATATTAACAGAAAAATGGGGTTTGTGAGACTAATGTAAAAAAAAAATTTATTGGAAAAAAATAATGTTCATTAAAAGTGTTTTTTGTACTAATTTATTCATGGATTTTATTTCTATTAATAAATATATTTGCTAAAAAGACTTGTATAATATTCAAACGTTTAGAGCTGTATTTATAAATATTATAGTGTTTCATAAACACACATTCAAAAATTTATATATAACTACAAATTTAGATGATTTTTTTTTATTCTGAAAAAAATTAAAAACTATACATATTAATTTTCGCAGTGTTTTTTATATCGTTTATTGCTCTTAAAATTCTTTATAATAGAATTTTTCTTTCAGGATCAATAAAAATATTAAAACTCAAAATTCAAGTAAAATAAAAAAATAGTTAGGCCTTCTTTGATTAAGAAAAAGAAAAATCTTTTCCTCGTACATACAATACATTTTTCCTCATACAAATATTTTCCTGTAAATGCCAATTAATTACAACGAACTGTTGTTAATAGAGGATAATATTTTATAATTTAAATATATCTAACTGTTATTATGATGCTTTGAATGAATATTATTATGTATAAAAAAATTTATTGTTTTTCATTTTAAAGTCAATAAAAAAATTTCAAAGCAAAAGAAGTGTTCATTTCTTAAAGTTGCACTCACTTGTTGTGATGACTTTGTTTGACTTAAAAAACAATTATTATAATTATACATAATTATGATTATAATTAATTTATATACATAATTATTGTTTTGTAATTTAAAAAAAAGTAATTTTGATTTAACTTCTAAATAAATATTTTGTATACCCTTTTTTGGTTCTTAGTACCTTTGCTTCTTACAACAAAAATGTGAAACTTTTGAAATAAATTTTTTTTTTAAATGTAAACTACATCACTTATAACAAAAATTATTTTTATTATAACAAATATCTTTTGGTTCTTTTGCTTTTTACAACATAAATGAGAAACACTCTAAATTAAATTGTGTCTTTTTTTTTTAATTTAAAACACATTACTTACAAAAAATTATTTTTATTATAACAAATATCTTTTGGTTCTTTTGCTTTTTACAACATAAATGAGAAACACTCTAAATTAAATTGTGTTTTTTTTTTTTTAATTTAAAACACATTACTTAAAAAAAATTATTTTTATTATAACAAATATCTTTTGGTTCTTTTGCTTTTTACAACATAATTATTTTTCTTATCTTTTGGTTCTTTTGCTTTTTACAACATAAATGAAAAACATTCGAAATAAAATTATGCTTTTTTTTTAATGTAAAACACGTTACTTACAAAAAAATAATTCTTATTGTTACAAATATCTTTTGTTTCTTATATAAATGAGAACCATTTGAAATAAAATTATGGTTTTTTAAATGTAAATCACATTGCTTACAAAAAATTCTTTTTCTTATTACCAATATCTTTTGGTTCTTTTGCTTCTTACAACATAAATGTGAAACATTCGAAATAAAATTATGCTTTTTTTTTAATGTAAAACACGTTACTTACAAAAAAATAATTCTTATTGTTACAAATATCTTTTGTTTCTTATATAAATGAGAACCATTTGAAATAAAATTATGGTTTTTTTTAAATGTAAATCACATTGCTTACAAAAAAATTCTTTTTCTTATTACCAATATATTTTGGTTCTTTTGCTTCTTACAACATAAATGAGAAACATTCGAAATAAAATTATGCATTTTTTTTAATGTAAAACACGTTACTTACAAAAAATAATTCTTATTGTTACAAATATCTTTTGCTTCTTATATAAATGAGAACCATTTGAAATAAAATTATTTTGGTTCTTTTTTTTTTTTTAAATGTAAATCACATTGCTTACATTTGAAATAAAAAAAATTCTTTTTCTTATTACCAATATATTTTGGTTCTTTTGCTTCTTACAACATAAATGAGAAACATTCGAAATAAAATTATGCTTTTTTTTTTTTTTAATGTAAAACACGTTACTTACAAAAAAATAATTTTATTGTTACAAATATCTTTTTTTTTTCTTATATAAATGAGAACCATTTGAAATAAAATTATGGTTTTTTTTAAATGTAAATCACATTGCTTACAAAAAAATTCTTTTTCTTATTACCAATATATTTTGGTTCTTTTGCTTCTTACAACATAAATGAGAAACATTCGAAATAAAATTATGTTTTTTTTTTAATGTAAAACACGTTACTTACAAAAAAATAATTCTTATTGTTACAAATATCTTTTGCTTCTTATATAAATGAGAACCATTTGAAATAAAATTATGGTTTTTTTTTTAAATGTAAATCACATTGCTTACAAAAAAAAATTCTTTTTCTTATTACCAATATATTTTGGTTCTTTTGCTTTTACAACATAAATGAGAAACATTCGAAATAAAATTATGCTTTTTTTTTAATGTAAAACACGTTACTTACAAAAAAATAATTCTTATTGTTACAAATATCTTTTGTTTCTTATATAAATGAGAACCATCTGAAATAAAATTATGGTTTTTTTAAATGTAAATCACATTGCTTAAAAAAATTCTTTTTCTTATTACCAATATCTTTTGGTTCTTTTGCTTCTTACAACATAAATGAGAAACATTCGAAATAAAATTATGCTTTTTTTTTTTTTTTAATGTAAAACACGTTACTTACAAAAAAAATAATTCTTATTGTTACAAATATCTTTTGTTTAAAATAATTTTATTGTTAAAATCTTATATAAATGAGAACCATTTGAAATAAAATTATGGTTTTTTTTTAAATGTAAATCACATTGCTTTTAAAAAAAAAAATTCTTTTTCTTATTACCAATATATTTTGGTTCTATTTTTTGCTTCTTACAACATAAATGAGAAACATTCGAAATAAAATTATTCTTGTTTTTTTTTAATGTAAAACACGTTACTTACAAAAAATAATTCTTATTGTTACAAATATCTTTTGTTTCTTATATAAATGAGAACCATTTGAAATAAAATTATGGTTTTTTTTAAATGTAAATCACATTGCTTACAAAAAAATTCTTTTTCTTATTACCAATATATTTTGGTTCTTTTGCTTCTTACAACATAAATGAGAAACATTCGAAATAAAATTATGCTTTTTTTTTAATGTAAAACACGTTACTTACAAAAAAATAATTCTTATTGTTACAAATATCTTTTGCTTCTTATATAAATGAGAACCATTTGAAATAAAATTATGGTTTTTTTTAAATGTAAATCACATTGCTTACAAAAAAATTCTTTTTCTTATTACCAATATCTTTTGGTTCTTTTGCTTCTTACAACATAAATGAGAAACATTCGAAATAAAATTATATATACATATATTTTAAATATAATGCACATTACTTACAGAATAATTTTTTTTTTTTATTATAACAAGTATATTTTGAAAGTTGTAGCAAAACCAACGATAAAAAATTTGTTTTAATAGATTTTTGACATATATAAAAGGATACCAATTGTGAGATGTGAAAGTAAACTTTTAAATATTAACTTAATATGAATTGAGTAAGTTAGGTTTTACCAAAAACAGTAATTGATAGCAATTATTGACCGAAAAATATGAATTGTCGATATTTAATCGTTTATTAATATTTTAATTATTGAAATTTATATTTGTAGATTAAAAGTATCAATAATTAATAAAATTTTCTGAATAAAATTGATCTAGAATAAATTTATATTGATCAATTTTCCTTATTAGGAAATGGTAATTAATTAAGGATTGCAATAATAGTACTGATTTCTTAATAATTCACGTATTATTGACTTCAATAATATTATTTCTTAATAAGTTATCTTGTTAAGTATCTTTATAAATTATCTCAATTTTGTTATTAGTGAGGAAAAATGCCACCAAATAGTATTTCTTCGTTAATAAATGAAATATGTTGTATAAACTAATTACTCTAAATGTTAGGAAAAGGATATCTGAATCTAAAATTACGATCCATAAAAAAGGTGCCTGTGATAAATCATTTTTACTCAAATTCAATTAATCATAACTAATCATTTTCATTATTATATTAAAAATGCTGCTTTATAATGGCACACTTCAATTTAAATCAGTGAAACTTTATTTATTTTACGCCACACATTACTTGCTCTTTACATCTGTTAAAACCAAGTATGATAAAAAATGGATTAAATAACAATCACTATCAATTATAAAATTAATATTAATACAATATAATAGAAAATAAATTAATAATATGAAGATGCTATACATCTAAAAAAACCTGTATAAATACCACAGGTAGACACACAAACACACATACACGCACGCATGCACGCACAGATATCTGATGAACACTTTTACCAAATGGGGTTTGGTTTATCGCTCTACCGTCATCTTATGCACACTTTAGACTAAACAGACCAGGACCTACAGTTTAAAGTGGTTTCGGAACCACTACAAACATCCATGGCACAGCCGGGACTTGAAGCCCGGGGTACAGAGCGCCAGAACGCTAGCCACTCGGCATTCAGGCCCCGACCAAATGCGGAAAAGGATGATTGTGCAAGAGTTCTGGATGGAACTGAATATTATTGTTTCAGTTGAAGAAACAGAAGCAGAAACTTCAAACAACATTTTAAGGATAATAGTTTAGTTAATTAACACATTAAAATAGTTAACACATTGATACATTAAATAGTTTGAAGTTAACACATTAAAATAGTTCCTCAAGTAAATAATAAATAATAACTCTTGATAACAGTCTTGTTTTCACAAGCATGTATTCACATGCAGACAATAGGCACAAGTTTCAACAACGAGTTAAAATGGCTGGACTCCCCTGTATTATAAGAACTGATATGTCAACGTTAATAATTAGATTTATTCAAAATAAAAAAAAAGCAAACAAAAGAATAAAACAAACTTTTAGCTTTTAAATTAAAAAAATAAATAACATTAGAATCAACGTCTTTTATTGCAACTCTTCCTTCGTCTTCCCTTTAAAACATCTTTCGCCAAAATCGCCAGTATCAGATAGGGAAAAAAAGAAAAAAACTAAAAAACAATAGAAATTTAATATATGATGTGTATGGTTATAAACACTACAGGAAATATCATTTAGGGCAGGGATGGGCAAACTCCGGCCCGATGGAAGGTTCTATCCGGCCCGCGGATAGAATTTTAATTTGCCGGTCCGAGACAAAATAAAAGAAATATATATTTGTATATTATATAACCATCTCCTTTTCTACTTTGATTAAATATTTTTTTTCTTCCTTTTTTTCAAAGGACTGATGATCTTTTTACATTCTCTATTTCTTTTTACTCTCTTCAAAACATAAATCGACGGAAATAGCAAGCACACACAGCTTTCAATCGGTAAAGTGTTAAAAGCGGAAGGCAGATCTCAAGCAGTTATTTCTAAATATACCAAAGTTAATAAATAAATATGCCAAAGTTTTGCAAATCATTATCGAAAGTAAGTTTCCCAAATTTAATATCTCACGCCCAGAAAATCAGTGCTATGTTTGCTTCATCTTATATATGTCAACAAGTGTTTTCAACTATGAACCTTAGGAAGAATTATTTCGGAAGTAGACTGACAGATGAGCATTTAGTTTCATTTCTTAGAATCAGTACATCTCACTTCGAACCTCACTATAAGGAACTTTTAAAAATGAAATCGCAATTTCATTCATCTTATTAACATATTTAAATTGTAATACTTGTATTTTGTTTTTAAAGTTTTAAAAGAATTTATCTTGGCCCGCCAAACATTTTTTTTTTCAATTTTTGGCCCGCGACCGAAAAAGTTTGCCCATCCCTGATTTAGGGTTTATTTATTGAAAAATTAAAAAAAAAAAAAAAAAAAAGAAAAGAAAAAAAAAATGTGTTTTAATAAACTCTAAGATAGGATGAAACATAGTTACAGACATTGAAATGTTTAATGGATAGTTTTAAAGGTTGATAACAAACTTGCAAATGCTAATACTTAATAGAGTTTCTATTTCTTTTTATCACTTCAAATATGCGATTTTCTATTAAAATTACTACGTTTTGCATTAAATTCCGAGAAACAATTTCTATTATGCTTGCTCAATCTCAATTTTAAACTCCATGACAGAAAATATTAGCATTCGTTTTCATACACTTTTCGTAAAAACTGTTCCCACACGTTCTTCACAGGATTGAGATCCAGTAAGAGATATGTCTGTTCCCAAGAAAAGGGAATTAATAATCTTTAACAAGTGCACACTAACAACCTATCACTCAAATTTGACAGCAGATAAACAGTATCGGGGATATTTATATTACATGCAATTAGTGTTTTGTACTAATGTGAATAATCTGTCATTTAAATTCGACAGCAGATAATCAGTGTCATCGATAATGATATATCCTGGAATCAGCGATTGTCTATTCGGCCTTTACAGGTCGAAACAATTACTGATTGAATGTGATATATCTAGAAAACCAGGAACTTATTATTTTCTTTGTAAAACCTGTGATAAGTAAATAATAAAGTAAAAAAATTTTGTATTAATTTAACGGTTTTTGTTTTTAACATTTCCTTCTATTTTTTTTATAGCAACCAGTACAAAATTTGTTTTAAAATTTCATCAGTCCGTATGTTATGATTTTTTAAATTTTTTAACACCCAAGTTTAGAAAATATATCTGCTGAAGAATTTCAATCATTTAAATGCATTATGTAACAAAGATGTTTAAAATTGCACTTTTTAACAGAATGAAAGGAGTTGGATAATATAGCCTTTTTGTATTTCGTCGAGTTGTAGTATTTCGTTTTCAGGAGAGAGGAAAGTGTATTCTTTAACAAATGCTTAATAACATCTTATCACTCAAATTTGACAGCAGATAAGCAGTGTTGTGGGTAGTTATATAACCTGCAATTAATGTTTTAAACTAATGAGAACAACCCGTCACTCAAATCTGATAGCAGAAAATCAGTGTTATGGATAATGAGACCTCATGAAATTAGCAATTGCCAGTTCGACCTTAACAGGTCCTCCTCTTGATGGATTTTATAAATTTTTTTTTATTATTTATTAGTTCTCCGTCGAGTCGACCAGAAGTGTTTTCTCTGAAGTGACTAAATAAGCCGGATTTTCCGTCTGTTTACAAAGTGAGCCCCTTGTGGTTTCATGTATCACGCCATGTGATAATTAAGATCTACCACAGATAGGATAATTAGATTCGTTCCGTCCTCGGAGTGTATTGCACTTGCGAATCAAATTTAATTCTTTATTTTTCCGTAATAGAGTTTATATATATATATATTTATATATATATATATAGCTTGTAAATAAAAATTAATGCGTTCCCATGAACCTGATAGTGGCGCTCTTCTTGAAGCCGTTGTAGACCGAGATGTTACACTAGATTATTGAACATCGTTGATTCTTATGCTTCTGACTATTATTTAGTTTAAGTTAAACTGATTCAAGTGGAATTTTTGAATAAGATGTTAAAATGTTTTCTAAACAATTGTAGGAACGATTTTACTTTTAAAAATAATGAAGCATTGAATACTTATATCAAATTTAACAATCATTTTTGTATTTACAGTAAAAAAAAGCATAAGATGCCATTCCCAAGAAAATAAGAATAATAAAAATATAATATTTGATATGTATGATTTTAAACACTGTAGGAAATATCATTTAGGATTTATTATTGCGCTGGTAGACCACAGTAAATGGAGTTTTCGCCAGTTTGGCAATGAAAAGAAAATTCTGAGTGAAAATTATTTATGCCGAAAATTTGATCGTGCTGCCCTCTAGAAGCGAAAAGTCCAATTAAAATATTATTGCGAAACAAATTTTTACTGTTATCACTTTTGTTCAGAACTAGCTTCGTTTTCAGATTGTCATTAACTTTCAAAATCATACATCTCTGGATTCGAAATAGAGATGGGCCAAAAGTAGCGTTACGTCACTGAGATTTTATTGCAATCTTAACAGGTTAAAACGATGACAAAAACATCATAATGATTTATTTTTTTTATACTTCAGAAACAGTTAAATCAGTTTGTCACATTTAGGTTGGTGATGTTCAGCATAATACATAAAGGTATTATATTATCTTTCTTTTTTGTACATCAAATGAACCGCCGATGGGCTTTGCCTTTCGGGAAGACTTCCTTTGGCAACTGTCACGCTTTTTCGTGTGGTATAGGAGAAACCTGGAAAACTCCCACCAGACAGACTGATTGTCAATGTGAAATGGTTAAACATTTTATCACATTTGCCATCGATACCTAAAGACGTGACTGCAACAGACATAATCAATGGATTTGAACTTGAGATTTCTTGAACTAGATAGCTGGAGGCTAAAATTTTTGAAATTCATGCTAAACTTTCTGCTAAAAAAAAGAATTTTTATAATCGAATCCAGAATCAAAAGAATGGTTTTGATAATTATATTCTTCAAATATAATTAATTTTAGAGTTAAATTTAATATTTATATTTTAAAATTTTAACATTATTACACACGATGTACGCTTACGAATATTAAATAAGAAATGTTCAGCAATTTATTCATAAGTAAAACATTTTGCACACTGGCTTCTACATAGAAAAATTACGATTGGATGAATTAAGAGATTAACTGTAACTACATTGTAATCTGTACTAGATTTGTTGAAAATGTAAGTGTGGAACATCCGGATTGATAAATGTACATTTAAATTGGATAAATTAAAAAAAATTCAGCACTAGAATTTCAAAAATGAATGATACAGGAACTTTAAAAAGGAAATTTGTTGTAAGAATCCTATTTTATAAACATAATTTATGTTTCAGAATTCTTTTTTAACAAATTATATTATTTGTTGGTCTTAAACCCTTTATAGCGAAGGCTCAATAGATATACCTTAAAAATTAAGGTTGAGATATTATTTGTATAACAAATTAATTGTAAGGAAAATTATACAAGATTTGTTCACGGTATTTTCTTATGCCATTCGAAATTCCATGGTTTGCGTTGGAAAAATAATCTTTGTTGCTTGTTATTTCTTTTGGTAAAGGAATATTAAAATACATTTAATACCATTCCAATATAGTATTAAATTTGAGAAACTATCAATAATTGAAAGAAATTCCATTTTTAAATTCACCGATGATCCATTTTCAAAAATTTGCAACATTTTATAAAAAACTAGCAGATCCCGGCATACATTGTCCTGAAAAAAAAATGCATCGTAGAAAATTACACATCGCGAATATATCCTCCATGTTCCAATATATGTGCATACTAATTTTCATATACTGTTAAAACGATTATCCATAAGGTGGAATGCTACCACGCCATCTGGTGGAAGTAACAATAAAGTGGACAGCACGAACCTATTTTCCATACTCGAATACATATTACCAATTTTCATAGCGATTGGTTGAACGGTATAGAAGTTGATATACTCCAGCACCATCTGGTGGGGACTTGCAACAAAGGAAATAAAAGCATTCTCCATGTTTTATCAAACACACACAAAACATTTCATCAAAATCGGTCCAGCCGCTTAGGAGTAGTACAGTGACAAACAAGTACAGAAGAATTATATATATAAAGATAAACACAAATCAATTAAAAAATTGATAAAGCCATTTTTTAAACTTTATTTTCTACTGATCTTGCATTCATAAAACTCTTTGCGAGTTTAATAGTGATAAAAGAAATTATCAATTAACATTGTTTCTGAATAAGGAGCGTGCAGTTTTATCAGTTCGAATTGAGTGTTAAATGTTAACAAATAGTTGAAAATTATCTTCTGGAACAACTCTTTAATCTTATCAACGTAATATTAAACCGGTAAAGACTAACTTGTTTCAGAAATAATTATCTGTGAAAAAGATATATAAAACTGACAGTAATATTTGAAATACTAACTATATTTAATACATTTTCAACTTTATAGAAATCGTAATACAAGAAATAAAAAGCTTAAAAATTAACGTTGCAAGCAAGAAACTTCTAAAATTCTTCAAAATATAGGTAAAGATTCAATTTTAACATTAATAAAACTTAATTTAAGAATGAAACTATAATTCACTGATATGACCCATGAATAAAATCATGGATAATCTTTTATCATATATGAAGAATATGAATGGGTGATCTACTTCAAAGAGCATGTCATATTTCTCTGCGAATATTTTATGACTAATTGAATTCCTAGGTGGCATTGCATCAATACCGCCTTCACTTACTGACAGAAATGTCTTATGTTGTACATCGCGAAAGATCACCCTTTTTCTACTCATCATTCCAGATAAATTTACTGAATGTGAATCGAATAAAGTCTTGGCACCTAAATGAAGAAGATTTTCCGTCAAGTTGCCATGAAACTCAAAGTTAAATCTGGGTAGTGTCACCTTCACTTGTCGCTGATGCAGCAGGTTCATGTTATCCCAGAAAACTTCAGGGAAAAGGATGTTTTCTACATTAAATAATCCCTCTTTCGTGGATGGTAGATAGATCACCATGCTGAGGTTTCGACCTCTGATAGGAACTTCTAGAACTCTATAATCGTGAGTGACGTAGCATCTCAAGCGCTTTGTCATGGACATCATGGGAACTTTCCTGAAAATTGGAATTTAATTAATGGACAATCACTTATCTAGTAAATATTTTAAACGATATACAATGCTACCTTATCTTTCCTTTGACCATAATTGAAAAATCAATTATGGATTAACAGAATTCGAAGTTAGTTGGTTACTATCGTACCATAATTGTTGGTCAATGTATTGCAAAAAGAGACTTCAGAATTTTAAATACAGACAATTTTTCCTTATAATTTTATTTATTCTAATTTAAATAAAGTTAGTCTGAGACATTCCTTTCACAACATATCGGAAAAAAAAAAAAAAAATCGAAATATTAAAATTTCCCAAGTCCTTTTTCAAAAATACTATATCTTGATGATCATGTTTACTTTCTCATTTCTTAGTTTCATCGATTAATGAAATACTATTTAAAAAACAATAGTCGAAGCCGAGGAAAAAAAATCAATTTAATTAGTTAACCAGGATCATATAAAAATATTTTATTTGAACTAAAATCTACTGTCATTTTTGCATACTTTAGGCTAATTCATTTGAACTAAAATTTATTTGAACGAATTCATTTAACAAACATCCAAAAATTTATTCAAACCTGAATTCATTTGAACCAAAAAATTTATTTGAAAAAGATCCTTAGGTGCTCCTTCTTTGAGAATTCATTTGAACTAAAATTTATTTGAACCCTGAATACAATCACATTTGATATCTCTGACTAAAATTTATTTGAAAAATTCATTTGAACTAAAATTTATTTGAGCGAATTCATTTGAACTAAAATTTATTTGAGCGAATTCATTTGAACTAAAATTTATTTGAGCGAATTCATTTGAACTAAAATTTATTTGAGCGAATTCATTTGAACTAAAATTCATTTGTTTTATCTTGTTCATTTGAACTAAAAATTCATTTGAACGAATTCATTTGAACTAAAATTCATTTGAGCGAATTCATTTGAACTAAAATTCATTTGAGCGAATTCGTTTTTGAAATGAAATACTGTTTGAAAAAATTCATTTGAAGCTGGATAAAGAATCATTTTAATTAGTTATCCATGATTAAATAAAATTCATTTGAACTGAAATTTATTTGAATGGGAAGAATGACATGTTAGCAAACAATTTTTTTCTTCAATAGAAAGATGCGTTACCATTAAGAAAACAACTTTAGAATTATAAGTCTAACAGATGCCCAAATAACGTAGCAAGTTGCATTTTGAATGCTTCGTTTGCAAAATCCTCGCAATCCTTATTTACAAAATCCCTCACATTCTCCATTCCTTCTTTAAAATTATTTAGAATATCCTTTTATTTTAAAAAAGGGGCGTTTCTCCTGTTTAATTCATGCTTATTTTTCGTGCCTTACATTTTGTCCATATAAGTTTCGAATAAAGAAACTCAACTTTCCGATTAAAATCAGCATATTGATATGCTTTTAATCTTTACCTTTCTTTCAATTTCAAAAAAGGGAGGAGTTTGACATACCGGTCCTTCGAAGAGTAAATTTGCTCCTCATTTCGCTTAAAAGTTTCGTTGTATTTAAGAGGTTTTTCAGTTGTAAAAGACAAGGGGCATATTTTCGAGAAGGTATTGTAATCGAAAGGCAAACTTAATATAAGATACATTATCACAGTTGTCAAAGTATTATGCTTACACAACTTTTATCAATTCGATAGACATGAAATAAAGAAAGCTTTGAATAAGTTTGAACTAATGAAATAGAATTTAAAACTGCAATATTTGTACGCCTGGGTTTATATTAACATTGGCTTGCTTTTATGAAGTTTTTACTTCAATAGAAATATTAAACAAAACTTCAACTCGGAAAAAAGTTCTGTAAAAAATCTCCAAATGAAGTTTTGATTAAGCGATCGATTGAGATATCTTGATAAACGAAGTTTTGATTAAGCGATTTATTGATCGATATATTAGGGATTAAAACTTAAATCCTGACCTCAGATTATATTAAAAACAATTTACTATTATTATTTTTTAATATTATCTATCCTATAGGATTAACAGAAGGGAGAAAAAGTCATATCATACTCACTTTAGATAAGATCTGCTTCCATAATTATAAAAGAACTTATAAGTTGTATTGCTTGGAGAAAAGGTATGGACCCATCTACCTTTAAAATACGCAGCATTTAATACAATCATATCAGCAGACTCATCAATTTTGTCGATAATTTCCAGTATCTTAATTCTGGTACGTTCTGCCACCCATGTATTAATAGACCCGACTGTCTTCACAGCTGAATCTTTGAAGTTGACTACGGTTAAAGGGATTTGAAACAGTACTTCAGCCTTACGTTGGAAGGATTGTAGCACATTACTGTGTTCATCTATTAGAATTGTTGCGGATGCGTTGAAAAAATAATGATTATGATTAGAACTCACTAAGAGTTCCGTTTGCAGCTTGTAAAATGCCTCTGCTGCTTCAGTTGACGTTAAATTGTAATCATTGAAAAACAAAACTTTTGACAATTCCTGAAAATAAATTTTTATGAAATAATAGGTTGAAATAACATTAAAAATAATTTGAACACAAAATTGGTTTGAATTAAAAAGATAAAATTAAATATGGCGCTTAAGAATAAAAGTAGGTAGGTCTTTTAGTAGGACTTAATCTAAACAGTTTGATACCCTGATGGCCTAGAAACTAGCGATCTGACGCTTGGTGCCACAGGTTTCAGGTGTGAGTCTCGGCGGTGCCAGGGATGTTTGTAGTATTTTAAAGTGGACTCTGAACCACAAGTCCCGGTCTAATATAACTGTAGAGCGTAGGGCTGACAAACCTACTCGTAAGAAGGAAATATCTCCTGTCTCAAACTCTGCCAGTAGGCAGACGGCCTTGGCCCACCATGAGGCTGTTGCGCCAATGAAGAGTTTGGGTTTGGTTTGTCGCTCTACTGTCATTTTGTGCATACTTTGGGCCAATTAGACCGGGACCTACAGTTCAATGTAGATTATGAACCATTCGCAAACACCCATGCCACAGCCAGGATTCGAACCTGAAGCCTGTGGTAGCAATTGCCAGAGCGCCAATGAAAAATATTTTCGTTTGAGGGTATATAAAAGATTACACCTATCTGACGATTCGTACTAATTTACAGGATACGAGTACCACAGCAGCTATTAATTCGGTATATTCCTTAGATATTTAACCAATACATGTCATGAAATCATAGCTTCAACGTACTGCGAGTATCTAAAGGATTAAACATCGTGATTGTTGCGTAAAGGCAAAATATTTTTTTCCCTCTCCTAGTTCTTTATTTTTAAATCACACCATTTTGCACCGTATTCTAATAGTTTCTGGGCATCCTGAATTAAAGCAGTCCATTGTGTCGAAAATTTTTTTTTTTAAAGGTTAAGTTCAGGTATACATTTGAAGCAATATACACATCTTTTTAAAAGACTAGCTTTTACGAATAAATTTTGTAAAATTTATTTTTAGATTTTTATATTGTAAATAAGTCGATTCAAATTCTGCATTTACTTATTTATAATGTCGAGTAATATAGTAGAGTCAAATAATATGTCGAATGCAATAAGTAGATTCCTTGCGTTTTAGGAATTTTTTAAATTTGCAAAAATTTATTTTCTTATGGATTATATTTATGCAAAAATCCTTTGATTGGGTTCATATTTTAACTAAATACTTCAAAAGTTAACGAAAATGCTATTTAATTAAACAATATTTTTTGCTGTAAATTTTAAAAAAATATATTTATTTAGACATATTTAAATACAACAATTCATACACAAACATCTGGTATTAACTATTTACAAAATTCGGGTCTATAAAAACGAAAACACGATGCACAAGGCATGAATTCTGGTATCGATTTAAGTTGAAAAATATAATAATAATATTGGATGATTTTGATTGTTAATAAATTTTTATGGAATAAACGCACATATATTGTATTTACTATATTAATTGCTTAACGTCTTTTCAACGACATCATCATTAAAGGCGCAACGGCCCCCATGGTGGGCCAAGGCATCTGTCAGTAGACAGATTTCGAGATAGGAGATGCTTTCTTTTTACATGGTAGGATTGTCAACTTCATGAATTAGACCAGGACCTACAGTTTAAAATGGATTCCGAACCACTACAAATATCCATGGCGCGGGCCGGAATTCGAACTCGAAACCTGTGGCACCGCGCCCCCAAAACATCCATGCCATCTCCAGGATTAGAACCTAAAAAGCGTGTGGTTCGAAAGGCAAGAGCGCTAACCAATTGATCATCAGACCGCCTTCTCAATGATATGCTCATTGATAATTTAACAAAATAATCCAGCTTTACTCATCATAACACAAGAGAATATTTCGAGAATTTTAAACTTTGACATTGCATATTTCAGATCTACAAATCTTGTTATTTTAGAATCTTAAAACTTCAAAATTATTGCGAATATTGCAATAAACAAATGATAACTGCATTAGTTTCAAATTACCCTTTTTTGTTACATTGAGGTTAATGATCCTACTTCCAATATAGAGAAAAGGGGGAGATAAATTCTTCATTTAAAAAAGTCTTTTTGTAGCATTTTAATAAGTAAGATTGTAATAGATTGATTTTTTAGGAAACATTATTACAGATACGTATGCGCAATTTCCTATAAGCATGCGCGCTAGGGAGAAAAAGCTAACGAACGTCCAAAATACGGTATGCAAAAACTCTCTATTGTGGAAAACGTTAGAAGATAAAATTTCCAAAATTTTAACCATACCTTTTCAGTCTCCCCTCTAGCTCCATAATGAAGAATACTAAGAACGTTGACAAGAGACACTGGACATAAACACACATTCGGAGACGTTCCGATTCTTTTCATACTAGAGAACAAATTGAACCCAAATGTATTGACAGATTCGGAAAGTTTATGCAAAGAAAAATGTACTGGATCCTCCAACAGTTCTGTGTTTGGCATATGACCAGTTGCTATACCAATTAGCAGCGTGGATATTAAAAACTCTCGAAAATACATCTAAATAAAAAGAAAGTGTCAGTTATTTTTCCACAGAGAAATTGTTAGATAACAAGTCAAGTTTAAAAACTGGAAATTAAACACTATTTCTTTTACTTTTGTGTTGTTACTGCTTAACTCATTTAATCGATAGCTACATCATATTAAATTTGTTAATTCGATAATTCATGGAGAGAGGACAAAATTGCATCTTCCTGAATGACCCCCGTCATTGCCATTGTCTCCGGGAAGACTTTCGACTAGCCTGAATTTGCATGTTCTACGATCAAGAACATGCAAAACTTGAATCGGGCATTTGGTTGGCAACTCTATCTCTACTAAGTTAATTCATTTTCAAAGAAATTATTGCAGCTCGTGTTACCAATGGGAATTTTTTTATTCATAAGTTTATTTCTGCGCTCTACTACTGAGTTCCAAATGGAGATTTTATTTAAAATAGGTAATTGTGGGCAGCAAATAATTTAAAATCAATCTCAAATTTGAATTTCCAAGTTTTGCCAAAGCAAATTTAAGTAATATCGAATAAAATTATTCTTAAAACTCATTGCACGTTCTTATTTTTTTTCAAATGAATTGAATTATTTTACGAAGAATTGAATAGATTTTTTTTTGGTTTTGGTTTGCCATTCTATGGTCAATTTGTGCACACTTTAGAAGCTAAGAATTGAATAGAAATAGAATATTTAATAATAGAAATATTATAATATAGAATAGAAAGAAATATTATATTTATAATATAGAATATAAATATATAGAATATAAATATAAATATTAGAATATTTATTTTTAGAAGAATTGAATAGAAATAATGTAGTGATAATTTCAAAATTTTCCATTTTAGTATTCAAGGGTATTTACTATTTTTTTTTAAATTTTATTTAAATCAGTTGAAAATATTTTGGCATATCCATCAAATTTTGTTGCAAAATTCTAGTTAGTTCAAATTTTAACAATTATCCAAGTTATATAAATTCTTTTAAATTATATATACTAAACGACCATATTGACTTTATGTCTTTATTAATAACTATGGCTGTTTTTGTTTACGTTTAATTGGCACAATAAGTACAAATATATAAGTATAATATTAAGTACAAGCACACTCCAAAGTTAAATATATTGTAAATACAGTAAATTACAAAGGTATTCCAACAATCAGTATTTTTAATTTTGTAATTTAATAAACAACAAGAACATCTTATATTATATTCATACATTTTTTTTATTTTGGTCTGAAACTTTCAAGGTTATATAAGCTGTAGCAAAATCTTTTTCAGATGTTTTAAAAAGTATTTGCTCATCCTGTTATATGTAAATTTTTTATTTTAATTCTGATTTGTTAAAATGATACATAGGCTGAAAATCAAAAGTTTGTATGGAAGCATTTAAGTCTGGCTTAAAAACGAACTTATTTTCATCTCAATCACAAATCAAATACCAATATTTTTCTTTTAAAAACTTGCATGTAATTAAATCATCTTTCCATATTAGGGGGGGAAAAATCAGTTCTTAAAAAGTGATTATTCATTTAATTAATAATGAATGACATTTACATTTGATTCCTTTATGGCAAAATAAAAATTTGGTAAATAAGTTGCTTGATAAATTATTGTATTTAAATGCAACTAATAATGAATTTGTATTTATTACTCATACACAGTAACCCTCACCGAGCTCGGATTTGCTAATAGTTATTTTCATATTCACATTATCTTAATTGTTTCCATTTAATTTATACAATGCTACAATTTTGTTCATATGTAGTATGCTGATGAGAATTGGCCGTGTTTACATAGATTTGGCCAGAAAATATCAACAGCTGTAAAAGATCTCAATTGATCGAGTTGAATCCAAAGAATTAGTAAAAGATTGCAAAAGCAATTGACGACCAATGATTTTCAGATTTGGAAGAAGTTAATAAATTAATAAAGAAAGAAGAATTGTATGATCTTGGGAAAACCAGCAGGTAATGGAAGTATAACCTTTAACTTACACAAAAATTAAACTGATTGTTAAGAAAGGTACAGGAGCTGTCTGATTTTTCAATGAAGATTGACCCAAATGAATAAAGGACACTATATGAAAGGCATTGAAAAACTTGTTGCTTCTTATCCCACTTGGTCGACAGTAACATCTAGACCATGTCCATGAACCCGTACGAGTTATGATAAAGAGGAAAAAATGTAGCTTATTTTTGTCCTTGACTTTGGGGCGCAAAGACGTGGGGCACCCAGAATGAAAAGTCTGATTTTACCACACCACATTATATCCCTGGCATTGGGTACCTATTTTAATCGGCTTTTACGATATGCATGGGCTACAGTGGGGCTATTCTAACCCGGGCCCACACGGGGTATTTAAAAACTTTACGCTTCTTACACTGAAATTTTAAGAATTGCGTTAGTCATTGACCCAGGCAAAAATCACAATTTTTTAAAAATAGTTATATATACTTATTAACCAGCAATTAAATTTCAATTAAATCCTTTCAATAATTCAATTATTTCAATCGTTCAATAAAAATTCTTTCTATATTTGTTAAGCTCTCTCTTTTTAAATACAGTAATATTTGAGTTTGCTTAAACAAAAAAAAATTCTTCATTTGAACTACACTCAATACTTTTTTCCCACAAAAAGTTAACAAAAAGCGATTTTACCGTGAGAGTAATGTAATGTGTTTGACAGGGGTTTACTGTATTGCTATTAATTACACTAAATGAAAGACGAAAGTTACGGCATTTAAGATCAAGAGAACACTACAGATTTTTCTCTTACTAAGAAAGGCGAGTAGGAGGTTAGAGTGGTATGAAGATAAAAAGTTTCAATATCTAATATGATTGTTTCAATAAATACTTTGACGTTTTTGAACAATAGACTGACATAACATGAATTTTAATGTGTTTCTGAAGCTTAACTTTTGATAGAACCAATCAACAGAAAGGGTATAAACATCATTTCCTATCCTTTTCAAGTGACAAAATTAGTAAATAGTTATCCTACATTCAAGTTTGGCATTTAATGAAATGCAGGTTTTACTAAATGCTGTTAACTTTGATCAGGATATTTTGAGACTTGACACGCCATTAATTCATCTCAAATTGCTTTCATACGTGGAATTTTTCTCTTTCAAATGACACCTCGTTTATTTGGACCTTTAAAAAATTGAGAAAATCAAACTGAAAATGAAATGTCCCCCCCCAAAAAAAAGTCACATGTAACCTTATGCCAGCATATCTTACAAACATTTACAGGAGGATGAATTCTACATTGAAAAGATTTTCTGGGTCATTCTATAAAATCAGCTTATGTAATTAAACGAGAAAGGGGATGTTAGCCTCCTTACGATAATTTGACAAGAGATTGTGAATGACGAAATGTCAATGTACTACAAATGACTACCAGAATCTCATGATTCTTAAATAATAAATAGAAGAAAAGTTCATGGTTCCTTTTTGGATATATATATATATATATATATATATATATATATATATATATATATTGAACTTACCTTCAAAAGCTCTTCTTTTTTATTGACAAAAACAATGAGTGTCCGTTATAATCAACTTTTAAATGATAAATGAAAACGAAATGGATAAGCAAAATAATTATATTCTATACAAAAAACACACTTTAATAGATTAATACACACTATCTTTTATGGATGTGCAACTACTGCCATTACAATTTAGAAAAAGACAAAGTTACTTATATTATAGTTAAGTCTAATTTAATAAAATACCACACTACAACTACAAGAAGCCATTAATGAAGATTTGAATCAATCTCCAAAGGGACCCGAAACGGCTGGATGGATAGCGCGTTGAATTTATGAACTAACTTGATTCAATAAATGACAAAGGATATCGATATGATGTCAAAAAGTCCATACATTGGGCTCAAGATTTGGTTTAGTTTGTCTTGCTAAGGTCATTTTGCGCCTTTTTAGGCAAATTAACCTACCTAAAGTTTAACGGGGATTCCGAGCCACTAACAAGGCATCCATGATATCGCCAGGATTCGAAACTGAAACCTGTGGTACCGAAGAAGCCAGAGCGCTAGCCAGTTGGTCATCAGGCCGACCTGGGCTCAAGAAGAAAGGAATAAAGGAAAGTGCGAACCTTTAGATTCTTCCTTGAGGGTGTTCGTTCCATATTATGATAACAGTATGTGGGTGCAATACAGCTGCCCTCATTTCCCACCATACAGAACTTTGATTGTTGTATTAACTATATATCTATCGCTTTAGTGGTGAATGACCTCAGGACATGTGCCCGATATTTGAAAACACTATATTAAAAAATTCAAATTGTGTTAATATTCAGTTAAATAAATATCACACTAAAACTACTGAGGAAACCATAAATTAATTAGAATTTTGGTATGCCTTGGGATTCCCAACTTTTGAATACTTTTCCCTCGATATTTTTAATTTTTATTAATTGCTAACAATATTATTTACATATTTAATAATGAATTCTTCCTATTCAAATTAATAATTTTGTCAAATGAACATTTAGGATAAGCTTTTTTGCCTAATAAAATTGTTAATTAAATTAAATTATGTACATCATTACCGCTTATTTGTATTAATTCCATACGTGGGTATAACATGTAACTGAGTAAGAAATTGAATCATTTTAAATTGACGATGTTTACAATATCTGTCTTTTGATTTTAAAAAGTCAATTAATTTTTTCCTATTTATGTTTTATTAACTGTACCCATTATTATTAAACATTCCACGTGAAAAATTATTGGCAGAAGTTTGGATTTTCCCAGTTTATCTCTATTTGGATTCTAATTAATGACATTATATATTGGGTTTTTTTTTATTTTCGTATCTTTTATCTTTTATGACATCAAGCATTTGCCATTAAGATAAGAAAAAATGTGCAATACTATTAGTATTGTCACAGAATTCTTATTAAAAGGGAGATAATGATCAAAGACTTTAATTATCCGTATTTATCTGAATAAAAGTATTCAAAAAGTATATAAATACTTATCTTTACATGCAAGTTTCACATAATCCCCGAGAAGATGCCCACATTTCGAAGATTAACATTTTTCTATTTTTAAATATGTGGGGCTTTTTTCTAAATTTATCATAAGTAATGTTAATATTCTGTGCTTATAAATAAATTGACTTCTAATAAATGTTTACCCATCAATTAATTGATCGAAATCACACCAAATCAATCCTATTCTTATCAAAATAAGCCTGTTGTTTTTTTGTAGCGGCAAATGATAGATAAACTATTATATAGAGTGTAACAAATGATAGATTACTGAGTTTGTTTTCCAATTTTCTTCTAATTGAGTAGTTTCTGTTAACTCCAAGAATATGTTTCATAAAAATGCATTTATCTTATTATTCATTTTGAAAGTTTACTTTTAATTATTATTTAAATCGCACTAAAACTATCCACCACATGTTTTTCCATCAGAATTACGTTATTTACTTTTTGATTAATTGTGTTAGATTATTATTTACCGCAAGAATTCCTTACGTATATATCCGCATCAAAAGTTAAAAATAGTAGGGTTTCATTTTTGATTTGATTCCTATGCCAACTAAAAATGCTGTGATTAGCAAATTTTCGCGAATATCTAATCAACTGATATGATGATTTGCATTGTAAAAATTTTAAAGTAATTATTTCAAAAGAAATAAGACATATGGTGATAGTAAAATACTCATTTTTTTTTCTTTTTCTTATCTTTTCTTGTCACAACCACAATGACCTACTTATCACTTTTTTGATAGATAAACATTCCTTATGTCTGATGAGCGGGTGGTAACCGTATCCGCCGATCAGGTCCTTGACAAGAATGTTTTGATATAGTTATGTTTTTTATGTTTTTAATTATTTGACTTAAAAAAATAATTTTACCGTCCTTGCTGTTCTATGTATGGCTGTTATTTGTTACACAATAATTAAAAATGCATTTTTCGATACCAGATACATTAGAAGTTAAGAATGACAATAACTCTTCTTATATTGTAAGTATTTTATTTTCTCTCTATTACACTTAGTTGTTAAATATTTTTATTAAAAAAAACAATAGCATAAGCGTTATACTTCAGAACCTTCATATAATTGTACTGCGTGTGAAGATCACCGTAGTGCATGAAGTTGTATTTATAAATAATGGTTTATACTTTCCTTTTTTGAATTTTGACGAATGTTAAATAATTTAGCCTACTAAAACCTGCTTGTCATGAGTGTGTCAGTTTTTCCTCATTTCTTATAAGGATAGAAAGAAAGGAAAGTTGCATTTTTTTTAAACAATGTGTATATTTTTGCTCATTCTATAGTTTAAAAACATGCATTAAACGTGCATAATTCTTTTTAAGTGAATTAATTGTAGATATTTTTTTATAACGAATTTATTGCTTGATTTAAAAATTTTGTTACAGTGAAGTATATAAGATGTTTTGAAAATTTTTTCAATATATATAGGATGAAAATAAATCTTAGTAAAAGAAACTTGCTTCGGGGGTTTTTACTTTTCTTGCAAGTTTGCAAAAACTTAAACCTGTTGTTTTAAGAAATGGATACTCCAATTTGAAATATGCAATATAAGTTTGAAATTTAAATCTGTCCAAAGTTTGGCTGCACATACACACACTCATGCAAATGTACTTGCTTTGGAGTAAACATAGCTTCTTCTTAAATATGATGCAGAAGAATTAATAATAATTTAAAAAAAAAATTTAATGTAAGATTTTCAAAAGTATTAAGCTTTCAATTTGTTTGTTTAGAATACTATTTCTACAAAATAAACAAGATGTTTTCAGTCAAAACAATTATTTACAAAAAATATTGATTCATAAATATAAATGTTTGTATATGTATATAAATGTTTTATGTATATAATTGTTTATAATCTTTAAGTACCACCATGTTACAATAATTGCTGAAAAATTAAAATTTTTATATAATTCAACACTTAAATGATGGCCATGAAATTGAAAATAATATGGCACAAAAGAAAAATGTATTGATTATTTTATAAGCACTTATGATGGTATTTTTTATAAAGCACATATTCTAAAGATCTAAAGGTTTCAATAAATATGAGGGATTTTGAAAAAGTGCTTAAATTTAGTGCATTAATATATAATTAATTAAATTAATAATAATTCAAATTACAATTCATTTATGAACTGTATTCAATAACCAGAAATCTTATCTGAATGTAATTTTAATACCTCATATACTTGTCCATACCTTATACCTTAGTAGATATTTTTAAAGAATACTGCATGACAGAAGGGATGTTCTTAAATATATGTCAAATAATAGTTATTAAAATAAGTTAGTGTTTTTATTTAAATAATTTTTGCATTGTTATGATAAAATCTTTTAAAGCATTAATTGAAACTCAAATTTTTTTCTGTTAAAAAATGCCTAATTAATTTAAAATATAAAATTTAATTAAAAGTCTACTGATTAGTTATAATTTTTATGTGTAATTACCTGTATTGGCACTAAAAATTTGCTTTCTTTAATCCAGGTATATTTTGTAATGAAACAGATCCATATCCAGATGCAAATTGATAGCAGATAGATGTTTTGCAAAATAATTGTAGCATATTTATATTATTTTGATGGGGCGTGATAACCGAGTGACTAGCTTTCTGGTGCTCGATGCCACAGATTTCGTGTTTGAGTCCCGTCTATGCATGGATGTTTGTAGTGGTTCAAAAACCACTTTAAACCATAGGTCCTGGTCTAATATGATTGTAGAGCATTGTGGGGCATATCTTCAAGTTACACTGGCTCTCTATGTAGTGCTAAATGAGTAACAATACGTCCCAGTCCTCGATGCAATTAAAAAAAAAAATTATTTTGTCAAAATTTATTGTTGCTGATTATTTGCAAAAATTACTTTGACCATTTTAAAATGTTAGTATAAAAAATTATTTAAAAAAATTTTTTTTAGGCAGTTTATTTAATTTATATTGATATATCTATTGTAGACATTTTTTATCCAAATAAATTATCAAATAAAAATAAAATTAATTACAAATCTATTTCTTTTTTTGTTTATGTTTTAATTTTATATAAAATTTATTACTGTTTATGCACTGACTGTTTTATTTAAATTAATCAGTGGTGTTTCAATAAAATAGTTATTTATTTATTATTATTATTATTTGTAATTCTCTGCATATAAAAAATTATAAATGCAATTTTTAAGAATTTAAACATTCTTAATTCTAAAATTCCATGATTTATTGTTAAAATATGTTTAATTCGTTCTTTAAGTTTAACAATCTTCTAAATATGGATATTGAGTAAAGCATTTATTTATATTTGTGTGAAAAAATAAATTTGAAATTGTTTGAATAACAACTATTGCTTATCTTTGCATATTTTTAATTTTTATAGGCTTACAACTTGCATGTTAATGGGGCCTACCACTGCACTGTAAGATATCGTCAGCTATATAACTTATATGACCAATTGCGAAGAGAATTTGGTCCAAATAGTCTCCCACCATTCCCTCCTAAAAAATTACTGCCACTGACACCTACACAAACAGAAGAAAGAAGAGCACAACTTGAGAAATTTATTCAACTGGGTTAGTATATACGAATGCTGTTTTTTCTTTCATTAATTTTGGAACAAGTGTATCATCATTTAATATAGTCATTCACTTTCTCCCCTCCATTCGAATAAAAACTGCTTAATTCCATTCATATTTTATTTTCCTGATATATTTTCTTCCATTTTAAGTAATGGTTTTACACAATTCAAATTCTTTTTAAACAATCATTTCTTTTATTAGTTTGCATATAAAATATATTTTAGTAAATAAAAATATTTTCTATTTTAGAATGTGCTGAACTTGCTGATTTATCATAATTGAACTATTTAATATTAAAACTACATTACATGACGTTTTGCAGTACTTTTATAATCATTAAAATCTTACTATTTATATTTCAGTGATAAAACATTTTTCTATTAAATCATGCTTCTGATGCCAATCAATATTCTATTTATGTAAAAAATCAAATTTTGTTAATATTCAATAAATAATCCATTATTTATTGAATATTAACAAGAGTTTATTATTATAAAAATAATAAACTTATCCATATTATTTTTATAATAATAAACTTATTACAGTTAACAAAAACAACTTTAAACAACAGTTTATTATTTTTTATAATAATAAATAATAACAAACTGTTGTTATATTATTATTTATTGTTATTTTATTTGTTGATTGTGTTATATTATTATTTACATGCCATTACTAATAGCATTGAAATATATGAGATTGTTAGAAAAACATTGGTTTCACTCTCGTTTTGTAATTAATTATTTCACTACTATTTTTTTAAATAAAAAAATTTAAGAGTTTTTAAAATTCCATTTGTTATTGACCATACCTAACCAGATACCATTGACCTCACCAGATTTCATTTTTTTTTCTTTTCTTTCTGTTGTTTTTGTATCAATGGTCTATTAATTCTATTGTTTAATAAAAATAAAACTTCAATTTCCAAAGAGATGATTTTTTAATATTTTTTTACAGTTAGTCAAGATCAACGAATTGCTTTAAGTGATGTGTTTACAGGCTTTCTTCTGTCTGCACAACAAGAGACACAAAATGCAAAGGAAGAAATTGTATCTCTTGATATTCATCTCATGAATTGGCAAAAAATCAATATTAAAGTATCTTCACTTGCACGCACATCTACTGTGATGGAGGTAATTATATTTAGAGTAATAATAAAATTGCTTTATATATCAAACCATTTAGTGCAAATTATGGATATTTTTGTGGAAGGTTTTATGAAATTAGACTGCTATACATATTTTACAAGATAATTATTATAAAAATCAAATATACTATGATCCACTGTGATGTTTAGTTTAATTATGATATTTAGTGGTAAAAAATAGAAAAAAAAAAAAAAACTTAAAATTGTTTTGCAGAACTATATATTTTAATAATTAAATTCATTAGTTAGTTAATTTTTTAATAGGAATCAATAATGTTTATTTGTAACTTAATGCTACAAATAAACCACTAACTTAAAAGTAAAATGTGTAAAATTTTATAATAAACCATGAAAGATTATTTTGTGGTTCTTATTGTAATTATTATTTTATTAGATCCCATGTAAGTATTTCTTGAAAAAACAAGCATTGCTTAAATGTAGTTTTTTCATTGTAAAATATTGTTTGTTTATAATTTATTAATTTGTCTCTTAAATCAATGTTTTAATCTGTATGTTTATTTTTTAGGCTGCATGTAATGTTTTAAAATTGGATGAAAAATATGCTTCTTATTTTTGTATATATCTTGTTAATAAATGCAATAATGATTTATCAGGTAAGTTTTTCTATTGTTATTTTTTATTATTTGAATTATTATTTTTTTCTAAATAAGTGTATTTATTGAATTTTTTATGTTTAGTGGAAAGACGATTACAAGATTTTGAATCTGCTTATCTTTCTTTGAAATCTGCTGGTAATAATCATTTTCTTGTAATAAGAAAAAGGTAAGTAAACTGTAATGTGTTTATTTTCTTACTGATAAAATCTGATATCATTTTATTAAATTCGTACTGAAGAAAAATACTATTGATTATTATTGAAGTTTGTGTACACATTTTATTAGTACACATATACTTTAAAACTTTGTATTAAATGTTCTAACCAAAAAAAAAAAAAGAGTGTTTATATTATAAGTAAATTTTTTTAAAGAAAAAGAATATACACATTTATTATTATTGTAAGCAGTGTTAGATAATATAGATGTATGCATACTGTGCACAGATACATTCAGGAAGATTTTGGAGATTTTGCAGATAATTTTTATAGAAAGGCCCCCCCTCAAAAAAACAATTCAAGTATGTCTTAATATCCTACGTAAAAAGAAAAAAAAATTGCACAATACATCACAAAAATCGCATATGCTTTATTGATTAAATCTGTTTGTTAATCTTTGACATGTCATAATTATGTAATAAAGAGCCATTAGGGATCAAACAATTCATAGTGATCATTTCTTTAAGTGGACATCTGACAAGTAAACATGATTATATCATTTTAGAAGCCATGACAAAGTGCTTTGTCAACAACACAAAAATGTGATCCCCTCATTTTATGCAACAAGGATGCAATTTTAAGGAAGTGTATTGTTTGAAAATCGGTAGATAAACAGATGAAAAAAGGTTCACCCCTTTTCATGGATTCATAATTGAAAGCAAAAAAACAAATACTGTTATTGATATATGTATATACGTTATTATTTATCTATGTCAAGGATATTTAAAAAGGTTTAATGTATATGGATTCTATGTCAATTTAATTGTCACAAGTTAGGTAGATAATTTTTGGTTTTGTACACAGATAATTTTTAAAAACCTATTGTTAAAAGTAAATAATTTTCAACTAACTCTCTGATCTCATAAACATGTTAATATTATTTAATGCAAATAGTAATGATCTCCGTGGAAATTGTGTATATAAACGCATCTGAATCACTTACATAATTTAAATTTTATAATTTACTTAATATGTATGCCTTTATATGTAATTAGATTTATGTATGAAAGATCGATTTTATTATGAATTCATTTAAGCTAAAATGCATTTTAAATACTTATTCAATAGTAAAAATGTTTTCTTTTTTAGTTATTGGGATTCATCTCTTGAAGAAGAACTATTGGACGATAAAGTTTGCTTGAATCTCTTATATGTCCAAGCTGTTAGTGATATAGAAAGAGGTTGGACAAGAGCTGATGGAGATTCTAGAAGAAAACTAGTTGCCTTACAAGCTAGAGGTTCTAAAAAAGAGGTAAGATATCTTATTGCTATTTATTCTTAATATTCATCACACTTCAAAATATAAGTTAAAGAACATTTTGCTTATACAAGAAATAATTAAAAACAATATATTTTGAATGATCTATATGATTCTAATAATAGATGATTTTTCCAAGGAATTTAATTATATTTTTAATATTTTCCTTAGAAATTTTTATTTTTAAAACCTATTTTGTATCAGTTGCCTAGCCATTCTAATAGTAGAATATTATTATTTAAGTACTGCTATGTGATAAGGTATTCCATCTTATATGAATAATTAAAAGGCATTGCTGTAATTGAGATTTTTATTTGTTTTATAATTGTCATAAAATTGCCTTGTTTCACCATCTTATAATCAGACCACAGATTTGTGGAAAGGTAAGCATCCAGTTTAACTGCGGAAAGGGACAAATCGATTACTTGTTAGGAGTACTAATCAGATGTATGAAGTGGAAAGGCACAAAGGTCAAAATGTATAAATACTTTGAAAGAAAAAAAAGTGTAATAGTTAGTGTAGAATTTTTTGTCTGGTTTTTCTTTTACTATAGTGTAATCTAAAATTTTAATTATTAAAAATTAAAATTCTTTTTATTACAATTAAATTCCCTCCTAAAAAACAATTCTTTCTTTTCTGATTTGGTTGCTTGCCAATTTACCACACCATCGGTGGTTGGACTATAATAGCATAATCAAGAGGATATTTTTGATTTGGAACAACTTTTTATATTTGACTCTATCAGGGTTTGAATTGAATCCTACTAAAACAACATTAAACTAATTGTCATATAAACAATATTGAATCACTTGTCACTAAAACAAACCTAGAAAATGCAAAATGTTTCTTTACATATTTGACAATTATAAATCCAAATAAGACATTTATAAATACATATATTATGTTCTACCAGATTTCTGTAAAATTGTTGTTTTTATTTAATTATTTGCTTATTCTAGCCCATTTTTTATACTTCATTTCTTTTTTTTCTTCTTCTATATATGAACTTTCTTTCAGCTCTTATATCTAATCATTGCTTGCCGTTTTGCTTTTAAAAATGTTTTTTAATGTGAATTTATTACCTGTTTTATTTTATAATTGAATTTTTTAATATGTGTATTTGGATTCATATTTGTGCATGAAAATAATCATACTTATTATCTTTTTTATTTTTTATAAGTTACACTGCATTATTTCTTGTTAAGCTTCTTTTTGTTTTTTTAAAAAATATATGAAAAATATGTTTGCTTTTTGAATTTTACTGAAATTTTATACTAGTTAAAAATAAACATCAAAACACATAATTTAAAAAATTAATAAAACTATGATTACATGAAATTATTCAACTACGAAGAATAATATTTTTAAATTTCAAAGTTTAAAAGACCTTTCTAAGTCCACCAATTCTTTGTTATATTACATTAAAAGTTTCATTTCTTATATCTGAATTTAAATAGTTTATGTTAAAATTTTTTTTTATCAAATTATGTATATATATATATATTGCTGCTTATAAAGTTTTTATAATCTTTAATAACTAAAACTTTTTTATTATAAAGTTTATATTCAGAAATTTCATCTATAATGTTCTTATAAATTTTTTCATATAATTAATTTATTTATTATGTTTAGTATCTGCAACGTGCAAGGAATTTGAAATATTATGGCCATATCCAGTTTCGTTCATGTATTTGTGATTATCCCCAACCTAATTCAAATGTTATAATCAGTGCTGGAGGAAGAGATTTGGTTTTCCATTTAGATTCTGATCCTGTAAGTAATGTTCGAAATTAGCATTCCTCTTCATTATAAAAATGCTGTTACAATGTGTTAAATAAGTTTCATTATGTTATTTATCAAGCCATCGAAATCTATAAATTGTAATTCCATCATGAAATTATTTCATATAACTTGTTTTTTTCCATTTTGATTTGTTAACCATCAATAAATATTTTTTAAAAAGGTTCATAAAAAAGAAATTCTTTTATATTTATTAGTACTTGTGTTATATTTCTTGATGTTAAAGCAATTTTATTGTAAAAGGAGTTAATGTTTTGACATTAAAAAATTCTAGGCCACTGAGAACAAGGCATGTTTTCGTGTGACAAGAATCAAATGTTGGAGAATTACTACTTCTGTAAGTATTTGTTATTTTAAATTCAGAAATTATTCTAAAAGTAAATCTTTATTTTGAAAAATAAATTGAGAGCTCAATTTTTTTTTACTCCTTTTCGATAATTCTGGATGTAAAATGATTTGTTTTAAATCACTTAGTTGTCTGATTCGAATGATAGTGGTCATGTTTCACCAGCCAAATTGAAGCTTGAATTGTCATTTGAATATCTTATGAGTAAAGATCATCTGAGATGGATCTGTATTCGTAGTGATCAGGTACTTATTTTTGTTTTAGAATCTTTGATTTTAATTAACATTTATTAACAATTACAGTATTCATACCAGCTATCAAATTTTTTGTCACAAAATTCTTTTGATATTAGGAAATTAAGAGAAAGAATATTTAACATTTTCCTTGAAGTACACACTTGCAATTTGCAGTTTTGCATGTTTAAGTATAAATAGGTGTATATTTTCAAAGTAAACCCCCCTCCCCCCAAAAATTTTTAAGATATAACTAATATTTCATCAATATATATATATAAAGAAAGCTTTAATTTGAGAGAAGGGAAAACCTATATTTCAATTATTATTTTTAAAACTCTTTTTTTTTTATCATATTTTTTCATTATTAACAGGGGAAGGAAATAATTCCATATAGCTTGAGATTGAGATTTTAGCAAAATTTTCATCTCACCCAGATTTGAAGGTTGCAAGCCCATTTTAATTTTGTCATTGCTAATTAAATTTCTAAAATATTGATAATAAAAGTTTGAGCTAATATGTTTATTAAAAAGAGTAGAGCTATAATTTGGAATATATATATATAAACAATTTAAGGTAGCATATTTTCTTAAACCATTTGAATTAAGCTTTTATTATTAAATATTTTATGTAATTAGTCTAATTTTATTTATATTACAGGCAATTTTAATGAGTGTATGCTTACAAGGAATGGTTGACGAGTTATTATCAAAGAGACATGGTGTAAAAAATGAAGAAAAACTTGATAAATCTAATCGTAGAGGATCTTGGAACTACATGAAAAGAGATGGAAGTAGCCACCAAATTTCGTCAAACATTGGGCGTTCTGTTTCAACTGATGGAATTGTTCAAAATGTTAATGTAACTATTATTTTGTATTTTACATCATAATTTGTATTTATTTTATACTTAATAATATGAATCTAAATCTTTGTTTTGTATTATTTTACTCTTTCAATTTTAAAGCATTGATTTATGGGATCATTTTTAGCATTTTTTTATTTAAAATTTTTTTTCTTCTTTATAATGAAATGTACGATATATGTTTGTTTTATATAAACTGTATATTTTAACAAATAAGGTTAATTCCTTAATTTATAGAAATAACTTTTATTTTTTAAATAGTAACTTCCCTTTTATCACCAAAATGATTAATTTTTATTATCCGTATCTCCCTTAAGTATCAGGAGTGTCTGGTGGTTTTCCTGTCTCATTCTAGGCAGTTCATCTCTTAATAATGCTAATAAAAAAATTTATAA
Organism: Caerostris darwini; assembly: GCA_021605075.1. Lineage (NCBI taxonomy): Eukaryota > Metazoa > Arthropoda > Arachnida > Araneae > Araneidae > Caerostris > Caerostris darwini. The sequence continues at coordinate 132,456 of BPLQ01011773.1, forward strand.
AAATGAATTACTTTAAAACTATAAATAATAAAGGTGTCTAAAAATTGTAACTAATCTGACAGTCTAGTAGAAAGGAAATAAACACAGAAACAGTGTGCTTGATATGTTTTATTTATCTGTGAACCACTTATATCAAATTAAAACATTGATGATCAGATCAGAAGAGGAAGTGTGAGAATTCACGCCAGGTGGTAATTTCTTTGCAAATCATCAGTGGGTTAATGTGAGTGTTGTTGGTCCAGAATATAATACCATACAGGTAAATTCAGGTTAATACCACAACAGGTACACCAGAATTAGTACACCTGTTGCCTTGGGTTCAGAATTTAAAAATTGTCTACTTCTCATTCAGGTCATTGAATGGATTAAAACTCTAAGTTTATCATAGTAAATGTTATTTTATTGCTTTTTTAAATAAGATTTCTATTTAAACCACTTAAAATTCTATAGATTTACATAAATATAAATAATTAAAAGATAAGTCTAAGATAAAATACTTGAAATGCTTTCCATTAATTGGGTATTTATTTAAATTTGCTCTTATTATCATCTATATTTTACATATCTGTTATATATGCCACATAAAATATAGAAGAAAATAATGTTGAAATTCAAAATTAAAATTGTGTTAATTAATTTAATGAACAACTTGTATATTTATTTATATTTAGTGATTTTTTCCATGTAAAATTATTATTCTTTGGTATTTGTAACGTTTCTTTTCTTTTAAAAACTAATCAAGCTTTGATAATTTTCTTTATGATCTGCTTACTTCCTGAATTTTCTTCTAATTTAAACAATCTTTTGGTCAATCAATTTGTTTCACCAAAAAAATGAGAGAATATTTAATAAATAAATTTTGAACTTAATTGTGAATTGCCATATATGGAGGACTGCTGGTGTAATTATTTTTTCATTGAAAAGTTATTAAAATTCTGTTTAATAGAATAGTCTTATATTAAATATATATGTTTGATTTTGATTAAATAACTTCATAAAAAATACACATATACTACACAACAAAATTAAAAAAAAAAAAAAAAAAAAGACAAGAAGTATTTTTATAGACCACATGTAAATCAATTTTAATTTAGCATTAAAAAGTTTCTTTATTGTAATAGTAATTTTGCATCAGTAAGATTATTTATTTCTTCATCTATCAGTTGAGTAAAAAAGAAATACAATGTTATTAGATACAATACTCCATTTGCATTTTTAATTAGGATTTCTGTTATAGTGTTTGCCTTCTTTTTCAGTATAATAACATATTTGCTTTGGCATATTAGAGATAAATAATATAGAAAAATATTTATTGCGTTTTCCTTTCTTCATTATTAATTTGTTTTACATTTTTTAATATTTTATATGTTATTAATATTGTATTATTTTTATTATGGTAATAAAATTACTTCAAAAATAATAATTTATTAATAAGTTTTTTAAAAGAATTTTAATAGAAAATTGACTATTCATGTTTTTCAATTTATTATTTATTTATAGAGAGAAGATTCTAATAATATAGTTGGCCGATCAAAAGGACAAGTTAGAAAAATTACTGTAAGTATATAAATTTTAGTTGTTCTTTTGAATTCTTAGTATAATTATTAATTATATATTTAATTAGTATCATATATAAAAGTAGCTTCAAGTAAAATTAAATTTCTTAAATTATCACATTAAAATAGAGTAGAATTTTTTAGTTTCAAACAAACACCAAAAATGTTTTTTTCCTGTAGACCATGAGTTTGTTATTTTAAATTCTTGAACTTTTAAATTTTTATTAGAATGATATGCAATATAGTCAAATCTTTTGCTTATAATCTTTAAGGAAAATTTATTTCAGAAATTATGTCCTTAATGACATTTTATATTTTTTGTAATGCTGTTGTCCTTGTGATTGTCCTGAGGTTTATTTTTTATAATTACTTAAATTCTTTGTGATTATGTAATACTCAAATATAAATTTCTATGCTTGTTTTTATGTTGTGTATTTCTGGTACCAAATTATTATAATATTTTTTGAACTTAATTGTGAATTGCCATATGTAGAGGACTGCTCATGTAACTATTTTCCCATTGAAAAATAATTAAAATTCTTTTTAATAGTTAGACTTATAAAAAAAAAAGTTCTAAATTATTATTATAATTTTCAAATTATTATAAAATCAATTCAAAATTATTATAAATCAGATTAATCTGAATAAGCCTACTCAAGCTTATATGAAAATATGAATTATTATGGTATTACTCTTGTATAGTGCTTTGTGATGTTTTTCTTCATTATATATGGATATCTATAGATTAAATCGACATTAATTAGATGCTAATTTTTCAATAACTTGTGATATTTTCTTTCAACATTAAGAAGTTATAAATGAATGAAATTTCTTTAAAAGTTGCAGAAATTTTTGTAACTGATTTTTCTTAAGCAGTGCATGTTTGCAGACTTTGATGTTGAATTAATTTCTATGATCTATTAATTTTCAATGTGTAAATCTGCTGCAAAATTAAAATTTAAATAAATATTATTAAAAACAAAGAATGAATGCGAAAAGAAAATGTGATAATGATTCAATCCCCAAGAAACATATATGGCTTAATATAGAATAGTTCGACTTAATCAAACTTCATAAAGAAGCTGCATCCTTTGCTAAGATAGGACCTAAAAGAAGAAGGGATGAGTTATTAATTTGAAAATAAGAAAGATAATTTTTTATTAAATAAAAATGAATTTTTTAATAAAGACATTCAAATTTATTAATTTCATTTTATATATTTAATGTTATCAATATCTGTATAAGTTAATTCCTTAATTAGTCTTATTTTCAAAGAGTTTAAGAAATTATTGGAACTTGTTATCCCAGACTATGCACAGTAATGCTGTATATCAGCTTTATTTTGTGTATTGTGTGACCATAAAATAGTTAAATATTGTAGTGTAGTGTAGATTAAAATAGTGTAGTTATTGTGTGACCATAAAATAAAACATTTATGCATATATTTTTCAGTTTTATTTACTAATAATTAATGCATTATTATTGTTATATTTAGTTTTTAGCTTAAAAATGTTTATTAAATATACAAATTTTTTTTGTAATCTTTTATTATTTTTTTTCAGGAGAAATTTTCTTCAAAGCATGGAGTTAAAAATGGTCCTTCTTCTCCAAAACCCTTGGTGGAGAACGATGCTTTTGAAGGGATTGGTGACGATGATTTGTGAAAATCATGCTTTTACAATTTGAAGCATTATATTGGCATCTTTTTATGCATGTCATAGAATGTTCACTGTCAACATGTTTAACAAAAGCAAGACTTTGAATTTTTTTAAAATTCAAAACAAATGGATGAGTGAATCTTGAAATATTTTTCTTTTAAAAGTTTTATATTACAAGAAGCCATTGTTATATGATTATAGGGTTTCAATTATCACAGTTGGTTTTTAAATCCAACATTTGAAATGGAATGAAAGAATTTAGAGGGACAATATTATGTCAATACATATTAAAATGCAAGTGCATTAATTGTTGTTCTTAAGTTACTTGTTTTATATTGAAATCAGATTTTTAAGAACTGTTATTTTTGTGAGAAAGTGGTACATTAGATATTCTGAATTAAGAATAGCATGTGTGATGCATGTTTATTAAAATTTGATACTGTTATTGCTTTTAACTTTTAATTTATTAATTGTAAAAATAATTAATTTAGTAAAGTTATCTGTTAAGATTGTCATCAAAAGATTCTCAGCAATTTCTTTTTTAATTTCTTATCTTGTCATCTGGCATCATTGGAATAATTTGTAAATATTAAATATAAAATAAATTTTAAAATTTAATTTGAATAAGCATAGAGATTATGAAGATACTTATAATTTTGTTTTATTTGAATATGAAACCAAATAAAAAAAAAATTACAGAATCTATCAGTACTTAAGGTTTTTCCTAAGAAAATTAAAAATAATTGAAGAAAAAATTAAAATGTTTGACAATGTTTTTTAATTATTGGTTACATTTTCATTTGCGTAATATTGAGAATTATTATTATGATTTAAATTTTGTCTATTATTATAATTCAGAACTCACTTAAATTATAGAATTATTTTTTTAAGTACAGAGAAAAAAGTTGTAAAACAATTTCTTTAGAGACCGGTGATATTTATAAGGAAATTGTAATTCAAATCTTTGTCTTTTTTAAAAGTTAATTATTACAATCATACCAAACTGTTACTTTTATTGAAGACAATCATTTTCAAACAAATTAAAGTTGGGTCAGATTTACTGCAGATAGATGAATTTAAAAAAAATTATATTTGGAAAGTGATATTTTGTTGAATATGAATTAAATAAATTATTTTGAGTGCAAACTGGGACTGAAAATGCTATTAAACATGATATAATTTAACAATTAAATTATAATCTTTTCAGATAAACATATTTACATTCCATGCAAAAATAAATATTAGTTTTATATATTTTCATATAAAAAAAGATAAGTGTTCATTTTATGTGTGCATGACATTGGTTTCTCTGGCAAAATTTCATGTTTTTTATAAAATTAATGAATGTTTCAAAGTGATTGTTGAAATATGTGTTGTAAATTCTCGTTTTTTTTTAAATGAGACAGAATTCATTTTTAATGGCCATCTCTACTTATGAAGCATATACGATTGTTTTGTACAAACTTTGTTAAAGATCTTTCTCTTTATAATAAACATATTTTTAATTTCCTTCGGCATATCTTGTATTTGTTTGTTTCTTGTTGTTGGAGTTGACAACTTTGTTCATGCTACATACACTATTGTCTTAGATTTTATGATCGTCTATCTTTTTTATCAAAATATTTGAAAAAATATATAAATGATTATCAAGCATTCTTGAGAATTATACTATTTTTCTATTTAAACAAGCAATTATATCTCTTTAACTTATAATTGTGTAATTTTTTACTGCATGACCATTAACAATATTTTAATGAATTATAGACCATTTTCAGATCTAAATGTAGAAAGTGAGCTATTAATAAACTGAATGTTTTGATAAGTTTCCTCAATTAAATTATTATTTAAAGAAATTATTTTCATATACAGCTAGTTGCACTCAATTATATATTTGATTACATTTCACAATTTAACCTGTTCACCTTCGAAACTTAAAATATTAAATTTCCTTTAAGAATTGAATATTTTGTAATTGCCTCGTTATTAATTTAGAGAAGTAATTATTTCTACGTATTATTTGATGTCTAATGTTAATAAATTTACAAATTAATTTCTAAGCATTCCACAGTTCTTATATAATGATAATATCTATGCTGATCTACTATGTCAAAATGTTTTGAAAAATTATATATTTTTTCTTTTAAACCATATTAAACATGGGACTTATTATTTTAATAAAACCATTCATTTCAATTCAATGTCATTTAAAATATTTTTTCTGTAACTACATACCATACATGATTGCATTGTTTATTAATGTTAAAAATATATGTCTTATTATATGTGTGATTAAATTTTTTAAAATAATATTTAAACTAGAAAGTTGTATAATATTAAAATCTGAATAGTAAGGTAGATGTTATAATTCTACAATTTTTTAAAAATCTGATCTTTTTATTGATGACCACTAAATTTAGTCAGTTACATTTTATAAACTTGAACATTGTATTGGAACAATTTTATGTTACATATTTTGTTAGTGTGAAAATCTAAAACAAGTTTTTACCTGAACCATTTTGCATTCCTTTTAATTATAAATTTACTCATAAAAAAAAATGTAATAGCATTAAATAAAATTAGTTTAATGAATATGGATCAATTGATAGGTATTTTGTTTCGACAGGTAGTATATTTTTTATTATTCAGGAAATTATAAATAAAATTGCCAGTTTTAATAAATCATTTTAAATAAGTTTAAAAAAATTGCCAGTTTTAAATTCTACTTTGATTTATTTTTAAAGAATGTTTTGCATTCAGGGAAAGTTTTTAAAAATAAGAGACTGTAAATTTTATTCCTATTATTTATTCCTATTTATTATATGAGGTTATATATTTTGTATAGCAGATAATTTTATGATTATTTTTCATAACTGTTGAATAAATTTTCTTTGGATTTTGAGAATATAAAATGATTTTTATCATATGATTTTGTGAATATGCCAAAATTATTTGTATTTGTTGACAGTTTTGATTATTTTATTGCATATTGTCAAACATTTTAAACATCATCATATGATATCTGATTATATAAAATATATATTTTTATTTATTTTAAATAGATATCATAATGATATTTTTTCTGTGAACATTGATATTTTTTTCTTAATAGTAAATTTATAATAAAATATTGAAAACATTCACATATAAGTTAAAGTAGATGAAATAGGGTTAATGAGATATTTATATTTTTCTATTTACTAACAAATTCTGAAAACTGAATTAAGATGTAATTTATTAAAACTTTTAAAGAGATTAGTTTTTAAAATGTCAAAGATAGTAAGTGAAATGTTTTTGAGCTTATACTTTTGAAGTGCAGTAGATTGTAGGTTATGGATATCCTCGGCTATTTAAAAACGATCTTTTTTTCGAATTTATGTTTGGTTGCCTTGTAGGTTTCTTTTAATGAAAACAAAAATCCATGATAGTTTTCAAAATTCCTCTTATATAAAGTGGAAGGAAAATTAAATTTTATAAATTTTTTTATCTTTGTAGGATTTTTATCTTTGTTTGCTTTTTTTATTTGTATTAATAAAGTTAATTATTTATTTAATATTAGTAGTGTTTCACTAGTGCCAGTAGCTATTTATTTAATTTGTAATATTTATTGTATATCACATAAAAAAAATATATTGATAGCATGTCCTCCCTGTTACATGGTGATTTTTATAATAAATAATGTTCTGGATCTTAAATGTGTCGGAGAATAAATAATTTAATTCGGTATTTCAAAAATTTAATTTTTTCATTTTCACTGAAAGAAAATAGATATGCGTCTAACATTGAGGAAAAGAGTGGAAGTGCAAATACAATTGTTACACATCAAAGATTTAATTTAATTAAGGTTTTTCAAGTATTGATTTGTATGATAAAATTTAGATTAAGTTTTAAAATCAGGTGACGTAATATAAAAATTTTTGTTATAGAAATAAGTACAAGAAAAATGCATAATTCAGTAAAAAATAAAATGGCCCGCATTTATTTCAACAAATAACTGATAAATACAATATAAATAAGACAAAAAACAATTAAAAAATACATACATTGTAACATTTGCTAACTAACTGATAGTTTTTATCAAAATAATTAAAACATTTACTTAAATAGATACATTGTAGCAAACAAAACATTGTTATATTGTAGCATTATAATAAAATTTCATCCATTCAATTTAAAAAAAAAAAATGTTTTGGATAAAAATTGTTTAAAGCTGCTTTACGTAAACAAGAAATAATGAAACATTTTTTAAAAAATTAATATTTTATAAGCATTAGAAAATGTTGTATAAATGAGCTTATTAATAATAAATAAGTATATTTATTAAAAAATAAGCATATTATATCATCATCAGCCATAATAAATATGGCAGCTTATAATAAATATTATGGCTGATGATGACAGTAATGGCGAATAAATGGCGAGTTCCAAAACGCCGCTAGCATATTTCTTTTATTTTTTAAATTGTAATTATGGTAATTCAGTTTTATTATAAAAACGAATCATTTATTCGTTGCCGAATAAGAATGAATCATTTATCGTTTCCGAATGAAGCGATTCATTTTTTTTCCGAATACATTGCTCGTATTATTTACTTAGTACGAATCTGTATCTCGCTAAATTACAACTATGCAAATCATTTAAAACATTCATTTTTCCAATTTCCTTAAGTAACGGCAGAAACAAAGCGATAGATCATAGCAACCTTTTTTTTTTCAAATGAGATTTCTTGAATTAAAGATAATAAATATAATTCAAAACTTCTTCTCTTATGTATGCATTGACCAGATATATAAAAACTGTATTCATACAGGTTGTGCAGAAGTATGCTTTGAAAGTAGCAATATTTACAAAAAAGCTTTTTTTAACAGTTCTTGCTTTTTCTTTCAGACGTAACCAAATTTATTGTTGTATTTTACGATATGTTCTTTGTCAATGATTTTTTGTGCGATTCCTTTATCTTCAGGGGCGGTTATTGGTCCACCATATTCCACTGGCAAAATACTGGGGTCTAAATACTGATGCAAGACTGACATATCTGAACCCATGATCGCTATCTGTAAAAGAAACATAAAGATTTAAATATACAAAATTTTACACAAATAGTTGTTAGGTAATCTTATTCATTTTTGTTAGATTCCTATATTTTTTATATAAATACTACAGATTAATTCTTGAAGAATTTATTTTAAAATAAGAATTCATTAAAAAATTCCGACAAATTTATAGCTCTAAAATGATTTGTCCCACAAAATCTCATTTCTAATCTTTATATATATAATTCCTCTGTACATGTGTTTGTCACTGAACTCCTCCTAAACGACTGGACAGATTTTGATGACATTTTTTGTGTGTGTTTGAGTAGTTCCCTGGATGGTTTAGATTTATAATTGGACCATGTAGGTGGTGCTGCAATCGGGGTCTACTGTACGTGTGTTTATCACTGAACTCCTCCTAAAATGCTTGACCTATTTTGATGAAATCTTTTTGTATGTGTTTGATAAAACATGGAGAATGCTTTTATGCTATCTCCTTTGTTGCAAGTCGCCACCAGATGGTGCTGCAGTATATCAATTTCTATACCATTCAACTAATCGCTATTAAAATTGGTAATAATATGTATTCGAATATAGAAAATAGGTTCACGCTATCCACTTTAGTGTTACTTGCAACCAGAGGGTGCTGCAGCATTTAATATTATATACCGTTCAAACGAAATCCATGAAAATTAGTATGCACATATATTGGAACATCGGGAATATATTTGCAATATGTAATTTTCTACAATGAATTTATTTATTATTAATATTATTATTTTTTTTTTTTTTTGACAGGACAACGTATGCCGAGTTCTGCTAGTTTCAAATAAAAAATTAAAATGTTATGAATAATTTTTTTTTGAATAAAAATTCGATTAAAAAGAATTTAATTAAACAATAATTTGCATAGAAATAAAATACTTTTTATTTTAATACAATCCTCTTAATGTGTTTTTGGTCTTAAAGATATTTTTTTTTTTTTGTTGAAAAGTAAAGAAATTCTTTAAATAACTTTATTAATAAAATTATGAAATTTTAAATAACTTTCCGTAAAACATTATTTAACGTACCCTTTTCCTGAACTTTTCTTTCATGATTGGGTTGAATATCATCCATGCTTTGTGCATCAGAAACTTGCAATTAACGCAATAAGCAATTTTGAATCTGGCTGGAAATCGATCCTGAAATAAAAAAAAAAAAAAATATTTATTTATTAAAAAGTAATAAAATAAAATTTAAAAAAAATTCTATTTAGTATTTAGAAACTTGATTTCCAAATTTCTTGTCTAAGGTGTTATTTTAAGTTTGTAAATATTATTTTTCCTCGATGCATTGTAAATAATACGGCAATATTAAAATAATTAATATTTTATTGTAAATTATATTTTATTCTTTGCAGGAGTATATATTTAACCCCCACACCAGTAATTTAAAATTTTAAATAAGATAAAGATATTAATTATTGTACGATAATCATGAGGAATTCTAAAATGATTGAAAAAACGGAGGGGGAGAAAAAAGCCCTGATATGCAGTTAATACGAAAAATAACAGTCCTTTTTTCTTTTTCGATATTCTTCTTCCTAGCAGAAGATGTTTCCTTTTTTACGAGGTAGGGTTGTCAGCTCTATGTCCAACGCTCTACAGTCGTATTAGACTAATACTACTAATACACCACATCCCATCACTGTCAGCTGTGGTGAGCTAAGTGAGCTAATCTCATATAACTGAGTTGTCCCTATGCAGTTGGTAAATGATGTGGGTGAGAGAAGTCTGACTGGGCTCGTGACGGTACACTTACACTGTCCGGTTTAAAGTGGATTCCATGGCAACAGTTATTCAAACATCCATGTCACCTTCGTGACTCAAACCAGAAGATTCTGGAACCGAGCGCCAGACATTCAGTCATTAGGCCCCAGTCATATTAGACCGGACCTACTGTTTAAAGTGGATTCCGAACCAAAAAACATCCACGGCACCGCCAAGTCTCAAACCCAAAACCTGCGGCACCGAGCGCCAGAGCTTTGCGACATTCACTCTATAAAAATCTGACTTTTTTTTTTATAAATTTAACATTTATTTTAACGCACTATAATTTAAAAATGTACATGGAAATTATAAAAGTATTGTAAATTAAAAAAAAAAAAAAAAAAGAGAGAGAAAATACTATATAAGAACAATTTAATAATGTATAATACACTACTAAAAATATATGTGTTCAAGTAAAGAAAAGATTTATTTATAAATTTGTTTAAAAGTATACTAACTTGCATAAGGGTAGTCAGCAAAATGATATGTTTTGGTGAGCAGAAAGGCAAAAAGTGCCTCAGGGAAAATCCTTTGAAGTCCCAGATGCCAACGTACCCGTTGATTTGCGTAACAGGATTATCTAATACATATTCAGCTACCAAGTTTCCAGCGGCTACGAAATCTGCGTAAGACATTTCTTCGGGAATCCATCGAGCTGTTGAGTTGAAAATAAAATATCAATTATCTGTATATCTAAACTGCCAATAATTAATGTATTAAGGTTTATTTCAAATAATTTAAGAAAGTATTTTGAAAAAGGCATTTTGTCCAAAATAAATCCTGTTTTTAATGCAAACATACGGTATAATCATCTAAATAAAATATATAATATAAAAACATATATCATAAAAAATATAGGGTATATCATAAAAAAATTATTGAATATTGTAGAAATATTTAAATGATTTTAGAATTTATTTGAAAAACTTGTTTTATATTTTGCATAAAGTTTTTATTTCATTTGCATATCTTGTTAACTTGCTTACTTTTTTAAGCAATTCGCAATTATATGAATAAATAATTATAATTTTTTTTAATAATTAGTTATCATACTAATTAATAGTTTAATCATCCCGTGATGATAATAACAAATTCTTTACGTAGTTGTGCTTTAAAATTTTTAAAATTATTAATTCACTTGTTTTTTATGCAAATTGTTTTGGAATTTCTTCCCATTTATAAATAAATAATAAATGTAACCATGCTGCCATCTACTCTATGGCGCTCAGGAGAAATGGTCTGCTGGCCTATGGACTCTCACCCGGAGAGGAAGTATATTTCGCGCACTCTGAGCGTATTCGAGTTTCGGGTTTTGACTTAGAAGCGGAGTCCTTTCATTTATCTACAATTATATGTCTTTAAATGTGTTAAATATTGTACGTCACTAATTGCACGTGTGTAAATAAAACTATGAATTCTCCAACCTGTGCCAACAATCTCAACCCAACTACACATAGTTATAATTTAGTTTGTCCAACCTCTCACTACAAATGTAGACATTAAAAAAATAAAAGCATTTTCTTTTACCAACTTATTCTATAAGAATTTCGAAACAAAAATTGTACAAACATGCGACAAATCATGTAACACTAATCTTAAATTAGTACTTTAGTATACATAATGATGCTTTGACAGTTTATAAGAATGAATAACCTCTAAAAGACAAAATATTTCAAAGGAAACATTGATAGTTTTCATTGAAGTTTCCGAAGACAATATGTCTGGCATTAAAACAAATGTAAGGATATCCTTATTAATTTTCAAAAATATACTTCCTGGTTTTGTGCTGTTTTGAATTTTGCATTATCTATACTTTGATATCAAAGAGAAGAAGTTGTTTAAAATATCCTTATGTGTTGTGAATTCATGTATTTAATTGATTCTCATAATTTACATTTGAATTTTTATTCCGAGTTTTTATTCATTCGAATTATTCTGCATAATAAACTTTCTATTCATTTTATAATTATTAAACAAATCTTAATAGTTCTAATAAATAATAATAATAATAATTAATTAACAAATAAATAAATAAGAAATAAATAATAATCTTAGTAATAAAGATAACACAATTCTTATTTTAAAAAATAAAAACGAGTTATTAATTACAACTAATAATCAAAATAAAAAAATGCAACTACAAAAATTTCAAATTATAAATTTCTAATTTTTTCCGAGTTACTCGTAAAATGCTTCTGCTGTCACTTAAATTAATCAAATTAAATATTTTTAAAAAATA